>VCRD01000835.1:0-72476 GCA_006783055.1 Trinorchestia longiramus | reverse complement strand
GAGTATATTAGAAAGCATCCGTCATACTGGACAGTATATTAGGAAGCACCCGTCATACTGGACAGCATCGGCTAGCACTTTTCATACTGGTCAGCATAACAAGTAATACTTTTTATGACTTAGAAGAGTATGTTAAGAAGAAAGGACAAAACTAACAACTAAAGTTGAAAACCTAGGAGCGCACATGCATACTTTGCCCACAAAAAACGACTACAGTAGAAGTCTTTTAAACCGGCATCCATAGGATTCTGCATTTGCCGGTTAATATAACTCAAGTAACCACAAACAATTCATGAACACGCTAGACATAAAAGGAAAACAATATCAGTTGCTTAAAGCAGTTAAAGAAGAAAAAACAAAGAATAAATATATAAAGCTTAGCCAGCGAGAGCCGGTTTAAAAGAATTCTACTGTAGATTACTTTCTGATCCAAATAGCAGAGAAAGCTGAAACACACAGCATGTATACAAAGAACTCAAGATACATAGAGCAAAATATCGATTACACACACATGAATATATAGTTATCACAATTGGTTAACTAAGTAGATCGCTGCTCCAGCAAAAGCACCATGGCCGGATCGTGCTGGGTTTTGGCAACTCGTGACCATCATCGCAGCTCCTTGTGATTACATCAGAAGAAGCGGCAGCCAACGCTGGTATGAAACAAGCAGGGCCTTGTCGCCTCTCCCATGGTGCTCTTTCCACTTGTACTTGATAATTGTGTAAACGCAAAAAAAAATAAACTACGGATGCAACAAAAAATTTTGGGGGCAATCTTTAGGTCATTGCGACTAGAATCAAAGACCTGGAGGAGTAGATGCTAAGAAGAGATAGCACGTACCGAAAGGTATGATTGTTCGAAAAAATAATAAACACGGGGAAAATTTGACAGCGTTGTGACAGATACGAAAAGCACGAGTTTTTTCGTAATAAATACAGTAAAGTCTCCGTAATTTTTTCTCAATATTGACTATTATTGTGAATTTCAGTCAATATAGTAGTCCCAGCAACGATCTTGACATTCACTAATCAAGTTGTACATGAGAAACTCGGAAGTGCAAACACAATAGCACCGAATGCATTTATTTATACACATCTCTACTGGAACCTACCTTTCGAACACAAGAAGCTGGTTCTATCTAAGGAAGATCTATTAAACTAGCAGACCAAGCCTCTAGACTTGCAACAGTCAAGAATTATAGAAAGTGACGAAGCCACAAGAATAAATGATCTCCTTGTGTGGACCGTGGCTGATCAAATATGGTCCACTTGCTCAACTTGACGTACACCGAGAGAATACAAAAGGCTAGGTGAGAGCCTCCCAGCAACAGGACTCCCTTTGATGCGCAAGCAAGACCCTAGACAAAAACGAGGAAAGCCCCAGACACTAAAATGTGCGGCGTCGCCTATCTCTGGGGACAGCCAGACGCTCATTATTTTACTGAATCATTAATGGGAATACCTCAACAGAGAAATTTTAAGCTTTCAGCATAGGAAATACAAGAAGTTCGACAAATGCAACGATTATATGTAAAAATTTGGGTCTCAACAGAGTAGTTGCTAACGAAAAGAATTCATGCTTTAACGAAAAAACATGGTTCCGTGGTTAAAAAAGGAGGACTGTCTTCGACGTGGAAAAGGCGAAGATACCGATGAATTCGTCAGTCTCTGTCATCAAATCAGCTATAATGTACCTTATCTAACAAGTCCCTTTCGAAATCCAGGAAAATACTGCATCCCGGTTTCATGTGATATCTACGAGTATGTCCATAATTGAGAATAACGGACGAACAAAAACAGAACAAAAAGGTGATTCTGTCCATGAAGAACTGACAAGTACATACATTTACACATACGTGCTTCTTCTACAACAAATTAGATAACTTGACACTTTCAGAATACAATATTGTAGCCTTAACTAATGATTTAGTATTTATGGTGCACTCCAATTCCTAAATTAAAACAAGCATGCATGCTGAACAGAGTACAAATATTTTCATAGTTCAATAATTGATTTGGACTGAAGTAAATGGCAGTTTTAGTACGTACATACTTCCACGTTCAAAAAACTAGCACAAGAGATGACACTAATTCGGTATGAGAGAAACTAGTAGTCTGTTGCAGTCCCACAAGAAGTACAAAGCAAAATAGCTTCCAAAAGATACCGCTTCCTCGGAGACACACCGAAGTCACCGAGAAGGCCATATTTGTGCGTGGCCGGTGCTGGAGTGGCTGTAATGAGGGCTCTGAGGTGATAAGTGCAACACAGGACAAGTAATAATACGCACCGCAGGGTTTGAAGCTTCAACACGCCAAGCTAACTCTATTCGGGCAGTAGTAGATTCAGCGACAAATTCGTGTCTACATTTAACCCTTTAGCGACCAATTTGTTTTTCTAGTTTCTACATTTAAGTTCACAAAGACCGTCTGTACACTGATGCAATGAAGCATGCTGAGAGCCAAGCAGCCAAAAGAACGACGCTGTAACATGCCGAAGCGTTCAAACCTAGTAGCAACCTCATATTGCTCACTGTTTAATTATTAGAACAATTCTCCCAAAGACCGTGACAGGCGACCGAATAGTCCACTTGGTCGCTAAAGGGTTAAAGCCACAACAAATTGAACGGAATGAATTGTGAAATTTTCTTTCAACAGCGAAGTGAAGGACTATAAAAACTTTTTTAATGAAATCTATTATTAATGATCCCTTGAAACAAACCAAATCTCTTACATCCTTATAAAACGACGGTAACGGATTAGACGTTGACACAAACATAGAACGAGTTCAGAAAAAGCAAAATTAACATTATGTGCATTCAAGCATGAAGTTAAACAAAAGAAACCAAACTTCCATTCCTTGAAAAACGTTTCCGTCATTTTTGAAGTCGTTAAAACGGACTCGACATTTATGACCAAGCAGGGGTGGCCTCAAAGATTTTTTTTTTCGTGGAAAGCCGTCATGCGGCGAACCGCGTCAAGTATGTGCAAGAATGTAACTCCGTCTGATGCAGACGCTGCTCATTGAAGAGTTCGAGTTTAGTTGCACTCGTCTTCCACGGCTCGTTCCTACAGCAGCCAGCGACTATGCATGATATCACGACAAAGGAAGAAGTCTTGTCAACAAATACGCTCTTGCCCTCAACGCGAACAATTTGCTACACGACTTGACTCTTACGAACGACACAATGACTTACCACCGCAACCGCGTAATTATGAAGAATGTGAGATGATTACGAGTAACTAACATTAGGAGACTCTCGGAGACTCCACATCCTAGACATAGAAATAACCGAACACCCATAACGTAAGGAGATACAGAACACAGAAGTGGAAAATAAATCTGATCCAACCGATTTCAAGGAGTGGTAATGAAACGAACTATCTCAACAAAAAAATTTACATTCTACTGGCAAATGAGTTTACAAATAGTTCTAATATTTTGAATAAAAATTGCATTACCGCATTTGGCCGAAAACTCGTCATGAAATTATGTAATTTTACATGGCATATTAAAATAGTTACTTTATAATGGTCATTACAATATCACAATTATCATTGCTGTTCCTATTTCCTCGAATTTAATTTATTATTTCAATATATTGAAATACTTTTTCATTCCTAGTTTCAAAAATCCAGAATTTAGACCTTTATTCTACTTTCTCATGTAAATATATTATTGCACTAGGCGCAATCCATACTTCAGACATACGTAATTTCATTAAATCGAGAATCTAGTAACAAATCGATACTTTCAAACAATGTATTTTAAAATGACCAAAAATTAACCAGAACGCAATAGCTCGCAGCCCAGATAGAATCCATTACTTAGAACGTACAAGTTCCTACACAAAACACGTCGCCAGGTGAAGAAGTTCTAAAATACACTACTAAAGCTCCGTGCAAATGACCGAAGATTGCAATTGTTGAAGCTGTGTGATAATTGAGTCAATGGAACGTAAGTGATGAGCTTGCACAGAGGAACACAAATGAAGGTCTTATAATTCACATCAACGTAAAAAAACAACGAAGACTTCGTAGTTGAAGGAGTTTCGTTTCTGAAATATCGTTTCTGAAATGTGTCCATGTACATCCATAGCTACATGGACACAAATTTTACACAGAGTTTCCACACATACCAAAAAATACTGCCATTTAAAAATACCCAAGCTTAGTGGAATCCATACTGATGATCCTCCTGTAGGAAGACAGGAAGCAGGAAATTCCTTTAGGGAGACTTAGCCGGCTCCGTGAGATACTCTTAGACTTTTGCAAGGTCAATTCTACCGAAAGTGCCTATGGGCAAATATTTTTGCGTACTTCGGCGCCGCAGCAAGTTGGACTGGTAGTAAATTGTGGCCAGGTTACCCAGCACTTCACTAAGAACCTTTCTTAGAAAAGCACGACCTTTGCAGGACCTTCGGCCCACTGAAGGGAGGAGTGAGTAGGAGAGCGGATGGAGAGAATCCCTGGTGTTCGGCGACATCCGGAGGACGTTCTCCCTTCCAGGGAAGCACTTTTACGGTATCAGACCACTGTCCAACGAAGCAGCTACTTCAACCGTCAACAGAGATAAGGTTTAAAATAAGAAACCAAAGACAACCCTTCATCAAGCTCCGCAAAACAACTCACCGATTTCAACAATGATGGATGAGTTCAACGAACTATAGTAAAATTTAAACCTACCGTTTCATTCTTGATTCTGTATTAGTTTTCTAACTCGATGGTATAGAACAAATAATTCAGACACACGCATACATCTGGGACGTCATAGAAAACGAGATTAAAGTAGAATCCACAAAATACTGTTAGAAATAGCACGCGAGATTTTCGAATGGTCAACACAATCATTTGTGTTCTAATAGCTTCCCATTTTTTCGTAGTATATTTCTAAAACATAACTTGCATTCCATTTGTAACTTCCAGGCGAAAAACCTGATACTCTCATAGCAACGACGCCAACAGTTTACAACGAGAACCTATGTATGTAGTTCGAAGGTAAGAGATAAATTTCATACTCTCCTCAGGAAAAACCGGTCCAAGATAAAAATTTTCTCAGAACACACTATCGAACAATAATTTACTGAAGCCTGAAGAGACCAGAAACTAAACTTTAGCAGCCCCGAAAGAATGACTTGAAATAATTTCATGCTTTGTTTAGTTGCGAATGATTTCAGTTGCGCTCCATATTAAGAACCAATACAGAGTCAATTTTTTTTAAGTATATCCTAAGAAAAACGTTTTAAATTATTCCAGTCACTAAGAAATTTGTATGCACACAGAAAGATCTCAGATAATATCCTGTGCCAAACTCAACCTCGTATCTTTCCTGCTGGTACCGACAGACATTAAATAATAAGCATTCGGACGAGTATTCTTGCTACTCCAGCATAGGGGAGAAGTTAGACGCGGTTTTGCGCTCAGCTGAGCATGAAGTGAGAATGAGTACCAGAAATCATGTGTATATGGTTTTCAAGGGCAATATTGGACATGAGACTTAAGAATTTGAACATTATCTGTTCAGTGTTTATATATATATATATATATATATATATATATATATATATATATATTGTATATGTATATGGAGCTATATTAGGCAACAAGTAATGAATGGTTTAACAACAATGGCGAGTCTGTCTGAACGAATTTTAAATTTGAATGGAAAATACCTTTTAGCGAGTAATTCCAGCAACTTGAGAGTTGTGAAATTAATCAAACTCAAAACACAAGCTTACAACAAGCGTCCGCGCACTACGAGCAAAATGAAATTGTTAAAAGAGCGAAGTTGTGACACTCCCAAAAGACCACAAAAAAGTCAACGATGTACAGCTCTACGGCTCGTACAGGACATCCCTTTATATAGAAGAATAAACTCCAAGTAAAAAATGATACCTCTGTGGAAAGTTCACTGAATGTTAGTATTGAAAAATTATTGCTAATAATTTTAACGCTTAAACGCATTCATGAACCTGATCTTTTTCTGCAAGACTGTGGGTACCATATTACACATACAAATAATTCGACCAAAAAAAGCCCAGGGCTGAATGAAAAAAAAGATGGTCTCTGCCAGAGTCGAAATTGACAAATGAATAATGAAAAAAATTGAACAATGATGATCCGTAAAAGTTCACAACGAAAATTGTTTTGAATAGAAGGTGCCATTGTGAGCGCGAACGACTGAGAGGTGTGATTTTCACCCTGGCTGTACTTTAGGTTGTGTAATTACGAATTTCATACGCAAGGATACACCTTTGTCTTCACAAAAAAATGCCCCTGATCATAAAAGTTGCGCCTCGCACATCATCTTCGATCAAAAGGCTTCATGGAAATGCAATCACGTGAAGGCGCCAAGGCGAAATGTGTTCTCTTAGCAACAGAATACCAGAGGCTCACTGCAGGCGTGCCTGTTGGCCTTGATTCAGTTTTGCATGATCATGAACCTGACATTCGCATGGTTATCAAACGCATGATTGATGGCAGTTCAAATTGTGGTGAATCAAGAGTAATATATTAGTGCTGATAGAGTTGTTTATCTTCAAGAATCTTTCCCAGAGCGCCTTACAGACCAAGCCACATGTATGCCATTAGAAGAGATAATTTTGTTATGTTTGCAACTTCGCAGTTTTTCGAACGAATGTTTTGAAATTGAAGTTTTTGTTAGCGTCTTAACTCTGAATTCCGCTCTCAAGAAACATTCAATTTAAGAAACTAATTCGGGGTCTAAAAGTCTCCTTACGGTGTCTGCAGCAACTGCTGATCTATAGGTTAATTCACATTATTGAAAACAAACGATAAACCTCCTACAGTAGACAACATCAATAACCATTCCAAGAAAAATCCCAAATAATAAACCAAACTCGAGTTTAAAATTGATACGCGCGCTTAGCGCCGAGCCTATATTATCTGAAACAACTGGACCCCAGTACAATGTGTATTGGAAAGATAGTAAAACGCGTAAGTAACCATACTTGGGGGAAATTTGACGATTGAAGGTCGTGAAAAAAATACATAGGTGCCTACTATGTTTTCAAATTTCTGTAAACTGATATAAAAAACGATGAACTCGTAATAATAGAATTATAGTTGAAAAATGTATTCACATTAATATAAAAATTACTCAGAAGACGATTGATAGTCTGCTTAAGGTGAATAAGCGATATTATTTCAACAAAAACAACACGCAAGCTTAAAAATATTGCAATCATTAATTTAGCTTTAGTTAACACGTTCAGTTCGAAATGACCCACCGGTGGGTCACTCAGGTTAGGTTCTGTGATTTTTTCAAAGCTTTCTAGTGACTGTATGTACAAAGTAAAGATTTGCACCGGCTAGGTAGCCGCACTTAACGTGTTAAACAAGTTGATGACTTGCGCTGGACGTCCATCCTGCAAACTGTTATAAGGAAACTGCAACGCACATCAAGTACCGATCCATTCAGGAACCTCATGCGACATCGTATAAAGTTCAATATTTAACAGGTTCTGTTCTAACACTTAATTGAAACTTGCCTCCGCCTACGAATTTTAAGATTCTTGACATGCCAGTAGAAGCATTCATGTAGATCATTTAATTTCGAAGCAGCAAATTGATAATTCCAGCCAAGACAATACTAAATGATTTCCTAATGCGATTTCTGAAAACACGCATGGCTAATTTTGACAGTGAATTTTCTATCCAAATTCGATGCTCTCTATTCAGATCAATTTAAGAAAAAAACTACTGCCGGCTATGTGTTTGACAAAGACTGGATATCACATCATGCACTCCCAGCAAATTATGGAAATATTGTGGGAATAATTTCGGGCCATAATACAGCGTTAAGAACAGGTTCAGTGTAGAGAACACAGTAGTGTGCAGTACATTCACTCAAAGGCTTGCTGTACCGGCTAAGCTCGAAACAGTTCCACCAAATAGCAAGGTGTGTTGGCAACGCATGAGACAGAGAACTCGGTAAAAAAAAATGCTCAGGCTCAGTGAACCGGTCTTGGGAGACGACTGGCCACAAGTCTTCTGAACGATACCTGGCGCGCCAACATTTGCCAAGTATACTTTCAGGTGAGACGTAGATTATATCTAAGCTGTGAGAAATCGTATGTGTACAACAGGGTTAATAAAGGAGCAGTCACGGGTCAGATGGAGGCCAATTGGTCAAGTCATTAGGCAAAATTCACGAAGCCACATTCAAGGTTCCTACATATTTATATTTGAAGATGTTAAACGATTGCAACAAACTTCAGATAGCAACAGTTTCCAGCCACCTCAGAGATTATCTCGCGGTCTTACCTGTCACGGTGTTTTCCAGATTTTATGAACGAGTTTACCCAAGAGACAAATTTCTAGGTGAAATAATGCCATACTTTCAAGATAAAAATGAAAAGCATTATATTAGCATCAACTGGTTTTGAGTCAACGATAAGCATCAACGACATGCGTGAACTTTCCAGGTTGCGCTCTTAATGCTGTGCACATAAGGCACACGCATCTTCTCCTAGATCAGGGAGATATTTGCTAGCCAGCACAATGCTCCAATATCATTACGCTCCGTCTGCAAAAACAATCACCTCCGTCTAACGGGACACAGCAAGTGGAACTCCTAGTCTAGAATTTGTACAATTGATATTTTGCCAGCTATTAGGATGAACTCTTAGAATACTGAACATAAAATTCTTTACTCACATCATATAACTATGACAAAGTGTTATAGTTTGTAATTAAATACGGGAGTCCTCTCATCGCAAGGAACCCGTGTGTGGGCGTCGACCAAGTCAATAAATAGTGCGTGCGTGTTTTTTAAACGACCTCTATTGAGGCGAGGTCGACAATTAGTATAAACAATGAGCTTGGCAGCTGCAGTTAAATAAGTAAAGCAACAAGATCAGCTTGTGAGTCAAGTAAATAGAAAGTTTTGAACCAAGAGAGTAGGAGGCGTGAAGCTTGCAAGTCTCCAGCCTCTCCTCTCGTTTCGGAGAGACTATGCGCGTGGTTGCGGCATGAAGTAGAATCAGGGAGTGCTAGAGAGGCGTCAGGACTCGCACCCTTAATTGCTCGTTTGGTTTGGGAAGGCAGCTTGTTTCTTCGCTGAAGAATTCAAAAGAAAAACTTGTGACTGAAGTCTTCCACTTCCTTCTGTTGAACAGATCTTTGCTTAGGCGATAATAAGCAAGATTAGAGTTTTTCTAGAAAAATGTAAACGTCTCTTTGCGACTTAAGAAGCCTATAGATCAAATTAAACATTTTTCATGACTAAGTTACAATGAAGAGAATTCCCAGGGTTATGAAATGGTTTCAGTTCATACAATAATATAATGCATTTCATGAAAACTAGTGAACATCAAGATAAAACACGGAAACATTAAGGAACTGTCAAAAAGTCAGTAAATAAAAAACCCAGGTGAGGTTCTGGAAATATCTTCCGTTCGGTTTCAAAGTGCAGAGTCATATTTTTGGCATTTCATCTTCAATGTGGAATTGGTGGCACGCTACGTTTTAGAACCAAAGCTACAATTACATTTAATGTTAAAATAATTCAAGATTATTCGGTATCCCTACCACACGCGTCTGTCATCCAGTGACAAAAAACTTTCAATAGTAAAAAATATATGATGCACGAAATAGATGTCAAAATATAAAAATTAATGAAAAATTATCGCAGTTACTCGAGGAAATGAAAATATGTTGGAAAAATTGGTTTGTACGAGTATTCATGAACAAATTCTTCTAATTCAATTGATGAATAAAGTGAAATTGTAACAAATCACGTTTGAAGGATTCAATGTACTTTACGTGTACAAAAAATGAAGCTGTATATCTGCATAATAACTTTACACTGTTAAGGGCACGTATTTAAAAAATGTAAGAGGCAGCCAGGTAATCTGCTAGGCCGCGAATACTACGATGAGCTTTTACCGGGAAGAAAGCGTTGTCCAAAAACTCGCGTATTACCGCTACAAATATCATGGGTTCATATTATACCTGAATAGAAATAATCATATTACATCAGCTCAAGAGTCAATTATCAAGTAAATTACGCACAGGAAATTACCGCCCAAGGTCAAACCGACGAATTGTCAGGTACACGTAGAGGTACATACTGTAAACATATATCTTCGCCATCGATGAAGTTGTCTCGGTAAATCCTTTCTTTAAAGAAGCATGGAACATGAAAACAACATTTAACAACAGACTTTAACTTACCGTGTCAACGCGAAAACGAAAAATAAATTCGTGAACTTTTACTGTACACAAAGTTGATGAAACTAAGTGTTCTAGGCAGGTGTAGAGTTATAACATGCTTTATCGCAAACACTGGCAAACTAATTATACATTGCCACTAACAAGGGGTGAAATGGTAGCTCTGCTGATTGTCACTACCTCCCACTGTTTGCGACGCTACATTTGCACACTAATTAACATTTCAACAAACTACGTGTTGATCAGTAAGAGGTGAAGATCATGCATCAGGATTTAATCCAGAATCCCACAGGATGTACAACACTTTAAAATGTAAAATTGATTCAAGGTAAAAATATTAAAAACATGAAAATTTAAGAAATATCTAGATGAGAAGCAAATTAATCAAAATACATGTACTTTTTTTACAATAACGAAGGAGGATAGGGCTAAGGCTTTACTGGAATACTTACAGATTGACCAGTAGCAGAGTTGCTGCCACTGCTCTCCGAGCCAGCCCGCGGTCGATGGAGTTCTATGTTTTCACGAAGAGGTGCACTTGCGTCTAAATCTGATCGGCCTGTTACAGATCGCTTGCGAGGAGGCCTTGAAGGAGAGTCTTTGTCACCGTCCGCAGGGACTCTGCCAAGACGCGCCAAGCTCACCCCCGCTAAACCTGATCTGTCCTCCCTGACGTGACCACGAGAGCTGAAAGAGTTCTTTGACACAAGAGAAGCTGGAGGTTTGCCAAAGTACGTCCCATGTTGCTCGCCCAACGCCGATGAGCTAGTTTTTCTCACGTAGAATGACAACAAGGCTTGCTTTTGGATATTCTTCAGGGTAGGTTCCGAAACTTCGCCTTGCTTCCCGGGATACAAATAAGATAAGTTTTTCAGAGGTGGAGTTCTTTCTATTTCTGAATTGGAAGTATTGGATAACGTATTATTTTCTTGATCGTGGATTGCTAGATCATTGTTAGAGGAAACTTGTGTCATGTTTGCCCTGAAAGACCCCGTATCCCTGGAACTGTCCAAAGTTAAATCATCTTTCGTGGGATCTGACGATTCACTCTGCTCTCTCAATTGAGAGTCAGGATCAGGTGTAGAATAACCAAGATCTGGGTAATTATTCTGATCAGAATCTGATTTCGGTTGAGAGTCTTCACGAATTTCTTTTCGGGGTTCACTCATGTCTCGACGCCGTAGTTCGCGCATACACCGAGATTCCGTTCGTTCTCTCGGTTCGCTCGCGTCTCTATACCGCTGCATCGACTCACGGACTGGATTTCTAGATTGTCTCTCTAGTTCACTAATCCTCTCGGCCACAGACGGCGGTTTGCTCATGTCTATCGTCGGACTCGTGGCGTGGTGAGCTACAGAATGATTCTCGTGGGATTCTGCAGCAGGAGCCTCATTGATTTGAGACAAAGGTTGTGAATAGGAATAAGAAGGAAATTTCTTCAAGTTGTTTACTTCATTATTCCTTTCAACTTCTCTGTTCCATCTGTCTCGAGACCCTCTCAGAAATCCGCTATCGCTTTCTCTAGAATTTTTACCACTACCGTTGGCTCGATGGTCAGGACCAGGTCGAGATTTTTTGCTCTTCTCAGTTCCATAATAAAGAACTGATTCGCTGTTATGTCGCTGTGGGGCCAGCACTCGCGAACTATGCGCGATATTTTGTTCAGTACGCGTGTCGCGTGAGTGACCGGACATTAGAGAAATGTCAGACAATGATCCGTGCCATTTCAATGTTTCAGAAGAAGACGCTGACGAAGAATTAGTAACAACTGTTGTAACGCTTTCACGGCCGTTACTGTAACGGAAGGAATCAGCCATGCTTTCACTCTCTCCTCTTCCCGAGTCTCTTTCAGATGATCCGTCCCAGCCAGCGGATTCTTCTCGAAGCTGGTCTAACAATGGAGTTACTCCAACCGTGTCACTACACGAGTAGTCGTAATGTCGAGCGTACTCTTCAAGCTGGGCAGCTGTCACCTGACTCAGGTTGGCCTCTCCAAGACTAGGACCCGGGTCTCTTTCAGGTGGTGATGGAATATTGTAATCTTTATCATCTATTCCATGACCATCTCGATCGAATAAAGGGTAATATGGAGATTTAGACTGGTAGAAAGAGTCGATGAGAGAACAATTGGGATTGGACATCAAATCATCACCAAATTTAGATTCAAAAACCTGCGGTGGAATTCTTTCGCACTTTTCCATGACAGTTTTGAGCTGCTGCTGATAAGCTGCAGTCAATTGTTTTTTGTGATGCGGACGAGTATATCCACCGCTGGAATCCTTAGGATAGTCAGACTGTTCAGTCCACGACTTAGATCTGTGCGATCCTTGGGGGCCAGTTAGTGACTCAGAGAGAGTTTGCGAGGCAGAATCAGGCTTAGAAACGGAGTTGATTACCTGATTAGCAGAGCCAGCAGGTACTGGCCACGATGGAAACTTTTCGTGACCAGGTCCATATTTGATGTACTTTAAACTAGAGGCATCTCTCACAGGAGGAGGCGGAGGAGATGAAGGATTCTTAGAAGTTGAGGATTGTGAATGTCGCAGAGGCGGTGGCGGAGGAGGACTTTGGGTGTCGTACATCCCATTTGAGGGACTTTGATGAAAATTAGAAGAATGACTTCTGCTGACCGACTTGTGCAGACTAGGAGAACTATGCAAGCTATTACTATGATGGTCAAGCTGAGTGTACGAATTGTTAAAGGAATTTTGAGAGGGACTGTGGTGGTAGTGAGAATTATGTGAAGATTGACTATTTGAAACCGAAAGGTCAGGCTCCGAAACATTCCATGATGTTTGATACTTATGACCACCACTCTCAGGCCCAATACTATCGTATGAAAAGTAACGAGACCGATCAGAATTTTGCTGGCCGTAATAATGGTAATTATTATTGGAACTATTGTTGGAGTGTTTCATATCAAGTCTCGAGTTCCGGTCGTCTGTATCAGGATAAGAAGACGGATTAGAATGTTGTCTAGCGTGATAAGAAGCTCCGATATTGAGCTGCTGGTGTTGAGAATGGAGAACCTGATAGGACGAAGACCTTAGATGGTGAGCATAGTCCTCCCGGCCGGGAGTATCTTGTTGGCCACCCTCCCAGTAGCGCCCAGGCTTCATTTTCGAAGAATTTGGGGTCTGAGATGCATGTGATGAGCCATTATGCAGGTAGGAATACATCGGTGAGGTTTTGGTCACCATACTGCCATGTTTTCCTTCGTCCAGATTGGGTGTTGATCTGCAAAAATTAAAGAGAGCAATTAGTCACTGCAATATGCATTCACGAGACAAATGAAAATATGTTCTGGTTATATTCAAGCCCGAAATAACCAACATTGATACATAGGATCCTTGGGGCAAAATGTTCATCACTTAAGTTCAATCGATATACGCATAATTCTCTTCTGTTATTTAATATTTTCTGTTGCTATACCTACTCTGCTATGTAAGCACAATGTAAATCATAGTTCAAAGAAAGAAAGAAAATATATACTGGTAAGCCAGTAACTTTTTAAACCCAGACTGGACAGTGAACCTAATTTCTAATACGAGCGAATTGAGCTAAGTGTCATCGGGTGGCACTTCAAAGAAAATGAACAAATCACCATTGGTTAGAACTTGATAAATTGAGCATTTTAAGTCACACCCTTAAAAATAGGAATTTTGTATACTAATTTATTTACTGAACTTTTCAAACATTAAGATCATAGACATCTATCAAATAATGCATCTCCCTCAAGCCACAAAATAATATACAGTATTACTCGACCATTTAAGGCCTTGAATTATGAATACACCATACTTTAGAACAAAGCTACTGAGAAATTAATACATAGTTGCATTAGCGAAGGGATCGTAAAATATTATTGAGGATAGAGAGTGATAAGTTTCCAATTTTTCAGGACTAGAAGAGAAACTATGTTCGCAATAGTAGCTTTAAGAACGTGAAATAAAATTCAGAGTAAATTTCCCGTTTTAGTACGTGCAGTCGTATGATAGGGACATTCGAAAAGTGATTAGCCAAACGGGGATTTGAAGTTCATAGAAAAACCCGGAGTCAATATATTTTACGTACACATAACGGCCGCATACTGAGCCCTACAGAAAAATACAATTATCTAAATCTTACTTAAATATCATACAAAAATGCATTTCTTTATAAAATCGCAACAAATTTGGTCGAATCTTTTCGTGAGAACACATCAGATGTGAGCTAACAGGATCTCATCGAGAAAGTGGGTTTACAGGTTAACTGGAGTGATACACGCCTATTTTGGTCGTTTCTGCATGTTTATAAGGGTGTGGCAACATAACTTCCTTTTTCTGAGAGGAACTTCTTTTGAAAAAAGGAAATTATGTTGCCGCACCCTGTATAATCGAGAGTTCACAAACTTATGAGGATGGCAGTGCACTTTTTAAATTACAATCACCTATGGACAAGCTTCAGTTTATACTCTAACAAATTTAAAAGAAATGAAGGCGCATATATTGTTTTCTTAAATAAGTTTGCAACACGAAGTATTGAAAACATACGGAGGACATAAAACTTAAATAAACTTGAGATTGGAACATTTGCTCTTTAAATTCCACTGCGTGTCCCAGTGAGCGTGAAAATAGTATTGGTTGGTCAGAATGAAACTTTAGTCAATTTATTTACCCCGAAAAAATTTACTACTGTAGTGACAAAGATGTTACTCATTGAACGTAAAAGATTGCATATTTTTTGTTCTTCTTAAATCAGGATTGGAATTGAAATAAAATCCTACATACCGTGAAAAATTAGGAACGATACTATCAAAAAAGAATCTATGTTCTGTTTCAGGTTGAGAATGCGTTCCATCAAAGAAATCTAACCCGAATAGAAAGTTTCTAAACTTTAATAATTTTTACTGTCGGTAACTCAAGACATGGCAGTGGCTAGTCAGTTTCATCTATTGTAAATTTGTGAATGACAGTGGGGCCGCAAAATGAGCCCCAGTGAATACAATGACGTGGCAGCGAACAGGTTGCAAGATACAGGTAGCAGTGAACAGGTTGGAAGTTACAGGTGGCAGCGAACAGGCTGCAAGATACAGGTGGCAGCGAACAGGCTGCAAGATACAGGTAGCAGCGAACAGGCTGCAAGATACAGGTAGCAGTGAACAGGTTGCAAGATACAGGTAGCAGTGAACAGGTTGCAAGATACAGGTAGTAGTGAACAGGTTGCAAGATACAGGTAGCAGTGAACAGGTTGCAAGATACAGGTGGCAGTGAACAGGTTGCAAGATACAGGTGGCAGCGAACAGGCTGCAAAATACAAGTAGCAGTGAACAGGTTGGAAGTTACAGGTGGCAGCGAACAGGCTGCAAGATACAGGTTGCAAGATACAGGTGACAGTGAACAGATTGCAAGTTACAGGTGGCAGCGAACAGGTTGCAAGATACAGGTAGCAGTGAACAGGTTGCAAGATACAGGTAGCAGTGAACAGGTTGCAAGTTACAGGCTCAGTGCAAAGCATGGCTGCCCAGAGGCTGAGGCCGCGTCCGTACACCCCAAGCGCGGTCCTATCTGGACGAGGTCGATCAGGAGAAAGTAGAGAGGCAACCTCACTACACATCACACGAGCCACAATATCATGAACAATTTTCACTAGAAAAAAAACAAATGAACCAAGCAATACTGTATATTGTTGATAAACGTCCAAGAAAGATAAGTATACCAAAACGCTCTGTTCGATTCAGAAGTACTTGTACGGCTGTACCTCAAACGAGTGGACTTAACGAGTCTCAAAATCAATGCAACTTGAAAATAAAAGCAGATCAGCTTCGATTACTTCGAATGCACGAAGGCAGTTTCGGTAATTATTAAGACAATATTGCACACGAAAAATAAAGAGGTATTGCATTCCACCACCTGAAACTACGGACAATAAATTACAGTCAATTTTCTTCTCAATAATATTGCACGCCACATTAACTTTCTTTCGTCGAGGATGAGCTCCAGCTTCTACGGCAAGTAAATAGACGATTGTAAAAGAAAATTGAAAGCTTTAAAAAGGTAATGGAAAATTGAATAATGCATTAGCAACAGGTTCATTGGCCCACGGGCATCTGATGCGAATTTGCAGCCAGAAAAAACACGACAGACTAAGAATAATCAAAGTTCAGAGCGCAGCCAGTGTAGGGGGATGATAACCCAACTGCACTGAAGTGTTTTTGTGCGAGAGGAATGTTGTCCGTTGTCGCTTCTTCTTCATCTTCTTGGTGTTGTGATTTACTTGACTTCTGTGCAAGTCTCTCTACGTACCATACAATTCAGAATTTATCCTAAGTGCAAAGACTTTGAAAACATATCTCAACCTCATACGGCAAAAGTACATTCAAAGAATGAAAAAGAATGACCGTGAATTAAGGCCTTTGAGCCTAGGTGAATAATCCATTCGATGTCATTTCATCAAACTATTCAAAGGGTTAGAAAAAACTGCGACCGAACGCCCCTTTTAACACATTAACAGCAATTACTTGGCTTTTCTCACACGCAGCCTAGACTAATTCTTCTCACACTAGCTGCTACATTGAGTGACAAACTAAGAATACCTTCATTACATAAAGTGTAGAAGTGCCGTATAATTTAACACATCTGCGTCACACGTTTACTTAGTGCTACAGACAGAATGTCAATCAAGGTCAATAAACCTGAATCCGGGTCTTTCATAATTACTTGCATTAACTTAGGATGAAGCTGAAAAACAAACCCAATTATACAATAAAACTCGACGTTCGAAGAGTAATTCATAACAGCGTATTCGTACTTCGAAAATGCAGCACTTTAGCCTACACATTCAACGTGTTAGTTTTATTTGTAAAAATAATGGCGAACCCACAATAACTTGCGAATAAAATTTCACGCAGAGCTACAGTAGCTATGAAAACTATTACAGTAAATTTATCGCAAGCAATCAATAACTATGAAAATGACAAAGTTAAAGATATGCAGCCATTAATGGAAGACATGCGCCCACTAATGGAAGATATGCGGCCATTAATGGGATGTGTAACCTCGTGGATAGCCAACGTGACAAAACCAAGCATGTAAATGATGCGTCAAAGTTCAGAAAAAGTTTGTTGGTTAATTCCAATTATAACTACGGCAAGAGGCGAGTTTATTTACGATTACTAAAAACAAAACTGTTGCTTTATTTCATAACGATAGAGTAGCATAATTATTTGGAAATATTATTGATAGCTATTCAGAAAAACCAATGATGGATAACGTTACTTCTACATTAACGGAAGTCGCGCATTAAACTAATTTCCCCCTCACAGTTATTTTTGATGAGGGGGAATCTCATCTTCGGATTAAAAAAAAGTGTTGCTCGCAGTCAAAATTCAGGTAAACACTACGATACGATAATTCCCTTAGAATATAGCTGATAAATATGATGAAGTTGAAGACAATAGTTCGCAAAAAAGTAAATACCCTTCACCTACTTCCAGGTCTGTAAACGAGAGGAAGAGTTGAAAATGACTGGGTAAGTGGTGTGAAAGTCTTCTTATGGATGAGAATAATAAAGTCTGCAACGTTTCCTGCACAACGTGAGAAATACATTTGCGGAGCCATGCAGCACTACGCAAAGGCTTTAAGTATTTAAAACGGTATATGAATTTTTCATTTTCAGTTCAACATGTGCATAAATTACCTTGAAAATTAATCTCCGCCGAACAAAACCTGTTTCGCAGTTTTTCCGTAAAATTAATTAAGATGACAAATAGAAAAAGAACCAAGATGTGCAGTCAATATAGTAAAATATGCTTTCAGATACATTTAAATGGAACACACAAATCTACAAACAGCCGCAAGCTTCCCAGTTGGGAGTAATTTACCCCCACACCCCAAAAAAATCATCTTTCGAGTACACATATATTCCTTCAAAATTATTGTTAATCATGAGCCACCTCACCAAGGGCGATGAACATATAAACGCTCAATTAATTTTTTTGGCCCGATGACAACACGCCGTGAGCACGAATAATAGCAAAGCAAAAAGCCCGAAGTCAAAGAACTCGGCGTTGTGTGACTGAACAAAACAACTATATCCCGTCGTGTAGCAGGAGGAGCTACAACGGAAAACATCAGCAAGCTCGTTCCACTCCGAGAATTTCCCGCGGTTCGTGATTTGTAATATGGAATGAACCCAGTAATTTTTGAAGTTGTAAAAAAGCACCACCAAATGTGACATCCTGTGAAGTCCGCAATGAAATTCTGAAAATCATCAAGCAAACTCGAATGCCGAAAAAATTACCGAAAAACAAAGGTAATTATTGGTTGGAAAGTGAAACTGGCGTGCGCTCTCATTGGGAACATGTCGCAAACTCGCGGCCTACACGCGTTGCAGCGACTGCATCGTGCTGCTGCAGCACAGTCCTGATCAGTGATAAGAGGTCCGACGGAACCGGTTACCGTAATCTAACAGGACTTGCAGATAAACAAATGCGACCGCTTCACTACGACACGAGACAGGCTCAACTACACGATGGGCAACGAAAATTCATTATGAAGTACCGAAACGATCAATGTTCCAATACCAACTAGTCAAATAATCTCTCATTGTCACAAAATACAAATCAGAAGGCGAGGGCAAAATGAACGTTTTCATTGTTGAGAACTCCCGTTGTACATAAATCCATTAAAATGACCACACCATAATTAAAAATATTCCTACACTCAAGATTGGATTCATTTGATCAGTACTCAAAACGTTTCTAACGCACATATATTACCATAATTCAACAACGAAACACCACCTGCACACAAGAGTTTTTGATATCGAAATATTCATTTCGAATCCAATATGCAGAGATTGAAAATGTTTGTCCAAATGACATTTAGGTTCCACAATTTTTTTTAGAATCTACTGAACATTCGTCAAGATTTTAATTATACGAACGGCCTCGTATACTACACACTATTATAATATAACATTTTCATCAGGTTTTTTCGAAGATGAACTAGCCCAAGGGAGCTGGAAATAAGCAATCAGCAAACTTACCGATTGACGCCCAAAAGCTAGAACAAAGTTTTGTTAGCGCTTAGGACATCTCAATGAAAATCAAAAATTGAACCATAAAGTAAGCTTATATTCTAAAGGAAAAATTCTCGCAGGATGTGACGGTCACCTCATAAGACGGTTAAGCTTGCGGAAACGTGAAAATAAATCAAAAAGACTCCTACAGAAAAAAAACACTGATTAGATTGTAGGAGTCTGAATATGACCCTACGGAAGTGTGCACAATCTGCTAGCTGTACAGTTAGTGTTCAACACGGCCAAGGAGTATAGTTTGGCACAAGTACCCCTAAAGTTCTCAAAGCGCACTGCTACAACCCTACGCTCTTCATAATGCTAATATTGTACTACCAATTTGCATATTCAATATCCGTCGCCAATTTACTTTTCGTGTCGTGTTCATCTAATTGCCTGAGGGGTGAATTGTTTTTACATTAAATTATCGACTGCGCTCTAGTCGACGAATTACGACACTAAAAGAAAACGGCAGACCAAAACAGTTCAAAATACGAGCATAGTGCAATCAGCTAAGTCAAAATTTATATATCAGTTTCAGTTTTGAGAGCAGTTGCAAACATGGTGTAATGTCCAACCAAATTTATACACTAAAATGAAACTGAAATTATGCAGTGTCTTACTCCTGACCTGTACCCTAACATTGGTTTCCAGTAGATCCTGTAAAAATTTTATCGTGTAAATTTCGTTACCATTTTGTAACATGTGGTTGTTGTACTTTTTTCCTTGACTTTGTATTGCTGATTTTTGTCATAAGATTGAACAAACATTTCAGGTAAAAATTCTACTACACGCAGGTTGTATAATTGCAATTTCTAAATGAAATCTAAACTCTCAACCACAACTCGACTGCACTGCAAAAATTTAATTTAGACTGATAGAGTGAACTAGAAATGTGAAGACGACAAAATTCATCGCACGGATTAATATATCCCTACACAGCCATATTTTATACCACTATGATGTTGTATTTTCAATGAATTGAACGAAAAGTTGAATGACCACCATAAAAAAAGTGTACCTGAGCCACACCTCCGGTCGACTGCAAGAACTGCAAGAAACTCGTGAAGCAGTTGGGCTTGAGAGGAAATTCCGAGCCCATGCAGGACAACTTCCGGCGACCGAAGCTAACGAAGCTAGAAAACTATAGGAAAACGAAACAGGATCCTCAAGCTGAAAGCCCGCTCTCAAAGAACACTCACTTATGGCCGAAAACTTCGAGACCTCGTTAAAAGACTCCAATGAGAGTATTAATTTCTTCATAGACAATAAAACTAGCAGAGCGTTGAAATCACAGAATTTAGTACGAAGCAGATCGAATAAAAGATAAATTTGGGGAAACGATTGCCTTCGCTAAAGATAGGAATGATAATGCTCAATATGGAAGAAATTAAATTCTTAAATGATTAAAGACACAATGTAAAGATTTCTATCACCAACGCAGGCGATAGGGAAAAAATACGGTTTTATATCATGGATCCCTGAAAGTTCGTAAGAAACACACACACACAATCACTACCTCAATAATAACTGCATAGGACTAGGATACTCGGTATGAGAATTTATTCTAAGCCAAGAAAATGAGCCAATCGGCACATCCTTGCTGCCCATTTTTAGTTCAAATAAAACTTTTTTTGTAACTGCACTTACAAGCATTCAAGCTTAATAAATAAATTAAAAGATTCGTGTTTTCCTTCACCGAATTTGAATCATTTCCCTCCCCCATGATCCGAACATATCAAAATCCGTAGTTCTGTACCTTCTTAACCCAGTATTAGAAAGTTACCATCAAAAGTAGTACAAGCATTTGAACTAACCTAACGAAGTTCAACCAGTACAACAAACAGGAAACAACAAATTACGCATGCTAAGAGTCTTCATCGAGGAAAGACCAATGACGTAAATATGATGGATTACAAAGCACTAACGGTGCTGTGTACTTTACGTTCAATACCGGGATAGCCGTTGCAGTAATCTTAACTGAGAAAAAAACAAACAAGCGATTGAGGAACAGTACCTGGTGAGAACAGATCCAGCAGCTAAAGTGGACTTCTTCGCAGGTAGAGGGGGTCTCGCGGGCCTTGGCTCATCTTGCACAAGCGAAGACTGACTGCACGACTCTTGAACGCCACGACTCGACTTAGTCTCCGAAAGATCGTTGGATTTGCAGGAATCTACTTCAGTTGCTTCCAGCGGGAACTCGCCGCTGAATGGAGGATCTGCACCCGAAGATGCTACTAATGTGTCTGCGAAATTGGCTAAACTACAGAGAGACGGATGTCTTGGCACAGGGTTTCGGTTTTCGGTAGCTTCTTCAGTAGGTTGCACGGCAGCATCGGTATCAGAGCGTGGACTAAGAAGAATACTACCAGAGGATTGAGCTGAGTACTGATGGCTGTGAGGCTCCGAACTTCTTTTCTCGTGTGAGAAATAAACGGGCAGACTCGTGGTTTTTGCAGCAGTTTTATCTCTGCTATTCACCCTGAAAAGAAAAATTCATACATTAGCTAACGTAACTCACTACAGGTTATTTTGTTTCCAACATTGAGGTGACATTACAACAATCAGAATTACTGACGAATAACAATAGACTTATTAAGTGGGTCGTTTATGATTGTCGACACTTGAAGGGAATAATCTAAACACAGATTGTGAATCTCTACGGCCGTAATATTAATGAGATGAAGGACCAATAAAGGCAATTGAGGCCGACCATGAGGAGTCACTCACAGCAGATTGCGTTCAAAAATTACCAGTGAATGTTGAGGAAAAAGAACCTAACAGCTTAGCCCCCTGAGCCTAAAAGAATAAATGTTTCAAAAGCAAATGAAAGTCCCACTTTCCCTGTGAAGTATTTCGATATGAGAAATGGAAAAACTAATGAATTTTTTATGCTAGCGTAAAATATAATTTTGCTTTTCGACTAAACTGATTTAACGTACCACATTTGGGTATTTTAGTTAGCAAATAACAGTTACAAAAATTGAATTCCATGCTGCCCCCAGGGACGTTAATCACGATCAGCACAAGAAAACTTGATTGAACTTCAATTAGAAAAATAAAAACCTGTAAGTAACTAAAAATATCGTTGACATTGTAACGTAACATAGATTAATAAATAAATAAAAACATCTACACGCATGCAGACATAAAACGAACACATGCACGAAGGAATCACAATAATTAACTAAAGAGTGGGTAAGTTTCAACTTCTATTGCGAATTCTTGAGAAAGAATCCATTGTTTCATAAACACTTTCCCGTGGTCGTTTCAGCGTAAAGGTGTGAGAGCGCTAGGGTGAGAAACAACTCGCTCCGACTGTATCACTTGTTCGTGCAACATGACGATTGACTGAACTAACCTATTGACTATTGACTCAATAGACTGAGACTCAATAGTCTCAGAGCTACCGAACAATTCCGTAACAAAAAACACAAAATCAAACGTATTAAATGGTTTACCTGGAAGTATGTAAGACCGACACTGCGACCTTGACAACCAAGTGTGAACGAAAAGTTAGAGGAATTTACGAGATAATTGAAATATTTTCTAAATAAAATCCAAAAAATACATCTTGAAGTGAAAACACTACGTTCAATGTGTTCACAGGTATTCCATCAATATAATCATAAGTTCATGGAACGGTTTTGAATAATGAGTCGAGGTATCTCATAATTGAGGGTAAATAAGTGATCAGGAATTTCTGAAAAGATTTTTAAAATTTGCCTCTCAGACTGGTCATACTCACCGACTGGTGAGCCATCGGCACGCTAATAAGCATCAGCTGAGCACTACCAATAACTTTAACGAACACCCGCAAAAAGAAGTAATCCTCACACAAAAGCGAAGGTAGAGTTGTCTGACACGAACGATTCTCATAAGCGCGTGTCCTTTCCATAATCGTGACAGCCATTACTGACTGCAACAAAGCTTCCGTGGACACGACCCATCAAACTCGCGTCATTTCATGGTGAGCAATAAAATTGGAATGGAATGAGCCAACGGACAGGTCTGGAAGTCGGCCTTGACCTGCCAATGCTAGCTACGACCCATGGGTGCTTTCCTCGAGCAAGAATATAGCGAGTGAACTATCAGGACGGAGGAGCTTTGATCCATCCCCTTAACAGTGCGAGCGAGTCTCATCAAAGAAGCAGCGGAAGGAAAGAAGTAGTCAGTTTCGCTATAGGATGGAGTGGCAGCAAGTTGTGAACTAATCAAAATATGCTTTCATAAAATGGCCGTAAAAATTAAAACTGTGCTGAGAATTACCAACAATTTTTACACATTATCTTACATACCTGTGTTTTTATCTTAAATACCTGTGCTAATATTGACACTGAGCAAACAACTTTAGCCAAAATAGAAATATTCAGAATTTACGCTTATTCAAATTACAGCGAATAAAGTCGAGGTTTTGACCGTGGCACACCGCTAGTAAAACAAGTCCCTAAATTTTTCATAGCCACAAACTAAGTCTGCAAAGTACGAGCGGAGAAGCAAATGAGATTCAGAGTAGGGGATTGCGAAAAGGGTAGAGGGATTGAATTCGTCGGTTTGGAATGCCCTACGTATACGCCTCGCAAGATAAAATATCATTATGGTGGTTCAACTCTCCATTACATCTTCAAAAGCTTTTCAAGTCCATCAAGGGACACTTGTCAATAGATCACGAACGAAGAAGAAAGTGATGCATCATTTCTTGGTGTGAAGGCTTAGGCCTAGCGCCTCGTAGACCTCATGTGGGGCTGTGGAGAGCGGGGGCTTATAGACTGAGCGCTGGTGCAAAGTTCAAGGAACCAGAATAGTTCCAGTTACTCTTGTCACGTTCTCTACAAAGCATAGAAGACTGGTGTTTATAAGAAACAAAAGAGCGGAAGTTCCAAGATGTTTTATAACATGTCCTGCACTTGGTTTCATTCTCTATGACGAGGCAATTTTTTACATGGGTTATCAATTGTAAAGACTGAGATCTGCCAGGGGATCGGAAGAAAAATTTATTCAAGTTTTCCGGAGAAATAAGGTTAGAATTTCGAGCTTACTTTTATACATTAAGTAAACACTCGTAACATTTTCAACGTGGAATTTTCAGCAGAATCACGAGGACAAAATATAGTGAAAATTAAATTACATTTTCTAATTGAAATCATTTACACTAAAAAAACTAAGCCCTCGAACGCGCATACAACACCATATGGCGACCACAATGCGAGCTAAGTAAAAAGTGCTGCTGTGAGCGAAGGAGTTTACATGAAGGGTTTCAGTAAGAATAAGGGAAAGAAGACGTGACGGTCGAAATCTATTGAGAGCTCGACAAAATGTCATTACAAGCTCACTATTTTCTTCGATTTCTCAAGAAAACATGCAAGTCAGACAGCGACCAACAATATGCTTAATCGGAACAGTGTCAACAGGCCGTTTCATGGACACTGTCATCAATCTTAATTGATTTAAAGGTGTTGATGACAGACTAAAGAAAAGTTCCACCCCTCTGTCACCTTCGCCCAAGAGATAAGTATGACAGGCGAATTCCAGGGCATAGAGAAAAGTTGACCATCGAGGACGAAGGTCCGCATGTTTGAACGGAAAATAATGGCTCGTATTTGAACATACATGGTCGGCCATGTTGCCTCATTTCATAGAGCTGTCGGACGTCCGACAACACATGTGTCAAGTAAACTCCTACCTTCTGGATATGAAAGAAAAACGAGCAATACAAGTGGGAAAACGGAGTGTCAGACGTCTATGTTTCGAATTGTAGTAAGATAAACTTTTTCAATTCGATTGTTAGTATTTTTATTTCATATTTTGGAGCACGAATATTACGATAAAAAGTAAAGGAATGTTCGCATGAATAAATGTTGGTTTGCGTTTACGTGCTGCTTTGTGTAATTGAAAATAATTGCGAATTTCATCAGCACGAGATTTACAAATAAATGCATGGATGATCTACACTTGACTTTTCACGTCTTTGCAGTCACACTTTCCTTCATTTTGTTAAATTTTTGGAAGTAGTATTCTCAAGATCACGTGTGCTACATAAAACTAGCATTTTTGCACAAGAGTACCACATTTAAAGCATTACTAAACAGCGTTTCAAATAAAACGAAGAAATTTGTGAGCCCATTTTTAAATCCAGATATTATTAGGAACTAAACTTTATTAGTAATATTAAATAAACCTCACGTAACAACTGCTCAGAAATGATTAAACTCAACACAACAGCCATGAGCAATCGTAGAATTGGCGCTGAAGTTCCAATGTGTGTTGATTTACTGCTTTAAGTCCCTTCTTCCTGTGGGCCAGGTTTTTGTCTCTAGATCAGGTAAGGCATTTCCAAGGAGAAAGAAAGAGACGCATTTCCCACAAATGGTTAGCAAAAAGATTAAGGAGAATGAGATAGTTATTCTGTCTCCTTGTGAAAGCTTTCATATATAAAAAGTAAAAACTATTTAGATACATATTTATCTAGTTGTAGAAATTTTCTATTCAGTAATTTGCAATAAAAACACCCGCAAGAAGTTTGCTTTCGACGACAATGTGAAGTTATTTTTAAATTCGACAGCAGAATTACTAATTATGTGCACCATCACGGTACATGGAAAACAGTCAATTTAGGACGCGACACAAGGTGCTAACAAAACATAACAGAGCTCTGCTCGGAAACGTGGGAACCTTTCCGATATTTAACACTCGGATATGTGTAAAGAGCAGTGGCAATGCAAGAAGTTTTCGGTAAATTGAATTGCAAAAAAAGCCTAAAATGTTTCTTGTAATGAAATGCGCTCTCTTACAGCGGCACTGGTGAAAATAATTCGCCCATAAAACAGTCCGGAGATACCGACTACTGACGCCCTAGAGAAAAGAATAAAAACGCATTTCTTCCCCTACGCTCAGTGGGTGGTATCTTGCAGTAATCAAAGGTAACTGGCAAGCAAATAGTAGCGCTAAAAGTCGGAAAAACAGAAAAGCCTTTCTAAGCAGTTGAAACATCAGAATTTCAAATACTTCTAGAATACATTTAATGAAAAAGACCGAGCATAAGGTAAGAAACAGCAGCTCAAATGTAATACGAACTTACTATTGAAATGGAAACTAGAAAAATAAATGCATGTTTTCACAGTCCAAATGACGCATTCTTATATGTAAGAACTCGTAATCAATAACTATCCGAAAATACAAGGAAAGTAACAATGCTGTTAACAGCTATCCAGTAAATAATTAGGACGCATTAATTAGTTTTCATCCAAAATGCATGATAGACGATGCTCTATATAGCATCATTGCCCTTGTTAAACTGAAGTTTCAACAGTACAAATAAACAACAGAATGAGAAAATTACAGAATTTAATAGCTTATACGTATTTAAACATTACGGTGCATGCACTCACACAAAGTTCTTTGAAAGAGATGTCAGACTATTACGAGATTTCAAATAATGAAATGAAGGAAATTGCTGCCAAGATACAAAATAAAACTAATACAGACTTTCGAAACTAGCCTTGGCGACACTTAAGATCTCAACGAATAACTAACGAATACGTACATATCAACATGACTCTGACGAGTTTATGTGAATCTAATAGAATAATATTGCCAGGAACTTGAAAAATACATCACACTTACACCAAGAGCAAGACAAAAGAAACAGAGGAAGGACCTGATAGGTTGAGGAGAAAGGCAATCCATGTTATTATATCTCGAGGACTCGCAGTGTTACGAGACCATAATGTTACCAGAATTACCATCGACTATCAGCATTTAGGAAGACCAGAGCACAGCGCTGTCGGTGGCAGCGCGTAGCAGCAGCCCTAGCACGAGGTGGTCGCTCCCTTGAGTTCCTCAGCTACGTGACTTCCGGGAGAGCCCGTGGATCCCTACTGTTCAACAACTGGTCTTTTCCATTAAAAGAATACAGTTGAACCAAATGCATCTTTCACAGCTCGATGCACATATATACTGTGCTCTAGATGATGTAATTATAGGACCACAGTTGTTCAACACGTTGACTCCGAAGTGGCACGTATGTGGACCACTTAGGTTAGATTCTGTAATTTTTTCAGATCCTTCTAGTGACTATGCGTACGAAGCGAAGATTTACGCAGGCAATCGGAGGCAACGTGTTAAGAGAAAATACATGAACTTCCTGAGAGACTAGATTTTGCAGGAACTGAACAAGCTCTTTTTGCTTTCACTCGCGAAAAGCCACTTTTGCAATCTCTATTTGTTCATGTGTTATTCTTGACGTCATGGTTGAGAACAGAATGGTAGCATAACGTAACACATTATTAGAGAAGTGGCTATCATATTAAATTTTGTACAGAAGCGATATTCAAACTCATTTTGTCAAAGCATCGAGGAAGATCGTGGTAACGAAGCTACATATTTGTAAGATGAAAGAATCGATTACATAAAATGAATAAAAAATTTAATGAATCCGGACTTTACAAGTCTATGGACAATACAGAACTTAGTTCAAAATGAATCCAAAAGTATCAGAATCACATATATATGCCTCGACTACCACACAATGGCGAACACATTTGATAAAAATTCAATGCGCGGCAAATACATTGCACCATATGATAAACGGCGCATTGTCACCTTCTTCGCAAGTGACAAATAAACGTGTGATATCTCTACAGTAACAAGTATAAGCATGAGGACTAAACGAACAATTACATACATGCTGGAAACGAGATGTTGAAGCCGGTTTATTTCGTATCAAATGTGGTAAGAATCAAATTCTTGGTAACAGAAAGGCGTATTTTGGAGTGTTCGGTCGAGAAACATAGGCGTTAGTGGAAGCAGTAGTTAACCAGCTAGTTCTGTGAAGGTCACAAAACGATTTCTTCAAGCACTAAGCGTCGTGAACAGAAAAAACAGCATGTACAAGTTGTAACTCAGTCATGAAGTCACTTGTTTCTGCAACAAATCAGAACAACTTCCGTTTGCCAAGGAACATCGAAACCGGATTACTGAGGACCGGAAACGCGCCTTGTGGCCCGATAAATCGAAGTTTATCCTCTTTCAGAATGATGCACGCACTCCAGTTGGGTGCGTACCTTACGACACAATGAATTCATCAGGCATCGTCCACTCCGCGCAAGCATCTGGAAGTAGTGTGATGATTTGAGGCTGTTTTGCCTGAATTGTACATAGATCTGCAACCCTCTGCAGCAAGAACATGACGTCCAGCGGCTATTTGTAGATCTGGATGACTAAATTCACCCCTCAATGCACCTCAATTTTCTAGATAGCGATGAAACGCTTCAGGACGACAGAGCTCGCATCCACGGGGCTACCAACATCGTTCAAAAAGAGGCTCTCCGAGCATGCTGGATCATTTCAGTATAGAGTCTCATTCCAGTCTCCAGATTTAAGTAGCATTGGAATTTACGGTAAGAAATTAAAAAGGACCTGGATGTCAAACAGCCTCTTTCATTAACATTAGCGATTTGAATGCACAGCTGATGCAGTTGTGGTCAAAAATGAAGCTAAAAAAGCAAAATCTTGTAGAATCAATGCCAGTTCGAAAGTAAGAGGTAATTCGATCAAAATGAGGTCCAATAGCCCATTAATAAACTGCTCTGAACGACTTTCCTGGTCTGTAGCCTGCGTAGTATCAATTTCTGAGTGATTTCTAAGATTTGTTCATATGAAGTGAACCGAGTACTCTTAGGTGAGAAGTATAATACTAACAGTGATCGTAGCTCGAAACGTTTGATCTGGAGAAATTTCTACTCCAAACAAGCCAGCCTTGCAGCAATGCAATTATACACAAAACTAATGAACTCAGAGTTTAATTAAACACGCTTACAAAAACACAACACGCGAATTTTATAAAAAAAAGTTTCCAGGTATCGTCATCATTTGGTGAAATCTTTATGAGAAGGAATTTCAAAACGCGATCGGTATAGTGGTAAAAATACTGCTGTAGTTACATTTTTGTTATAAAACGCTTTTACAAACAATATATTAATCTTTAGATCCACTTTAATATTTTTGCACAAACTCAGACAAAAATGCACACCTCAAAAACTAAAAACTATTTAGGATGAATCCAATTTTTGAGGCCAATGAAGTTCTCAAGCTCCATTCGACAAATCGCGTGTGTGTAATGCCTTACATATGCCGCGAAAATTATGACCTGCATTAACGATAAAGGAGTTTATTTCACAGCGCAATTTATGGTCGTGTTATGTTGAGAAAAGAAACTGAAATAATTACTACCCTGCGGTGCGGTACAAATGTTCGTGTTTCTTTAGTTCCTCGATTGGCGGCACGAAAGTTCAGTTACACATAAGTAGAAGCTTAGCGAAGTTCGGGTTTCGTGTTCTCAAATGTAAAATTTTCAAACGTAAAATGGAAGGCTGTGAATTTTCAACAATTTATTTATAATGGACGAAAATAAGTGTTCTCTAATAGTGACCGAAAAAATGTAAATCTACACGTCTTTTTTAATTTTTTAAAAAGGAAGGCGAGTCCACGAGTGAACAGAGAAACCAAGAAATTTGAAGAAAAAGTTAACCAAGGCAAAGATCTAAACTTAGTCGACGTTTACATACTGCACAATTGTTGAAAGCAAATTAATTAACAATATGAAATAAAACAATACAAAATTATTATACACTTCGTATTCATTGCTCTCGTTTCAAGACTACACATACATAGAAAGAGCAGTCATAGCTACACCATAAATGGATTGTAGAAGCTACATTTGAGCAAAATTTAGTTCACATTAATTCGTTAGTCCGTAAATCGTAACTAGCGCAAAGCATAATTTTTCAAGGAGGTTAGCATCAAAACTCGGGCGTAAAGCGACCGCTTCCCACATACAGAGAAGCCATCTCTTCCATAAGTGCGCAATCGCAATAACGCTTCCTAATGATGCTTTTCCGCCCAAATGTGACGAGAAAGACTTCTAACTTTGCAGTAAATAACATGCCTCACACGAGACCATAATAATGAGGTCCCTAAAACAAACTGCATGGTAACAGCATATGCGAGTCTGTGGGGAACACGAACGGCCGATCATCTTGAGGAAATAAATTTCATGGAATATTTAACTGTATATCCGACGTTTCCGCGAAGGGAGCAATTCAAAAACGAAATTAATAGAATAATATAATGAAAGAAAGATTCAATCAAGTGATTAAACTCCATGCGAACTCGTGATTAAATGAAAAAACAAGATCTGCACACAATACGAGAAAAAGAAAAGAGCAATGAGAGGTTTCGAGTGTAACTTGCTAGCTTCAGGCAGTGAACAAGAACAGACTTCGCATAAAACAATCCATGGTTTCTGAAGGTCAAAGTAAGGCGTTCGCTTGGTAATCCCTGCAGACCAATTACGTCTTGATTGTTCCCACACTTGATGAGTGAGACGACAACCTCATCCCTTCCATCCAGGACAACGAGGCGCTCCAGTTGCTTTAATCTTCTCGAAATTCGCACTAACAGCCGTCTTGGCTTAACAAGGCGACCACCGTTCACGAGCATCTCGCATTCCACGCCAGCGCTCTATCCATGGCTAGTCTGACTTCACAATAAATGAGACTTGTGAAACAGGAATCTTAAGATGAAGGAGTTGCGCGTTGATGATAATCAACAGGGCTCAAAAAGTAAAAACTTTCTTATTTCGTTTCGATTGCACTTTTGATTTACGAGTAAATGCCATTCCACTACTCGATGAAAACGAGTTTGAAACGATCGTGAGGTATAAAAGTCTGATTTTCAAAGATATATGGACGAAACAAACGAGGACGATGCAGTTGGATAAATATATTCGGAACGAGTGATTTCCTACACAAAAACGAGGCCCGTTCCAATTAGAAGAAAAGTATAGAAGCCTGGTTTGGTAACTCAATTGAACGGGAGATTACGCAAGGGGACGAACAGGGTTATTAATGGTTTGAAGTATAGAAATATAACGCATACACTAAGTCTTATTTTGAAAGTATTGCCGTACAATGAAGAAGGTTTCATTCCTTACAGAAAATAACGAAAATATGAAATTGGAAACGCCACGACGAGCAACACCGCCCGACAAAATTACATGAAAACACTAGTACTTTACTCTAAATATTTCAACATACTAGCACAACTCTGTGGAAATCGATGAGTTATAATCGACTCTAATAACGCCAAACTATTCAAGAATACACCAATCTAATCTACCAGACCACAAATTACTGGCCACAATCACAGAGCATACAATCGATTCTTCCCAAGCACATACTACCCGTAACGGACAGGGCATATCAGACTTATCTTCCAGAACAAGAGTGACATAACAGTTTGAAGCCAAAGGAACACAAACAAGAAATCGACCACTCGAGTCTCCAGCAAAGGCCGCGTAGGCCGAGCGTGTTTGTCTGGACCACTCGAGATTCAACTAAGCACGCACGACTCGTCATTGCCTCGGGCGCCGGCCATCAGGCCCATCTCCGTCCCGACCCTGGGAACATTACTGACATTAAAATAAGGCGCCATCCTACTCTCTATCAACTTTCATGCATGCCGAAGATTATCTAAATCCAAAAATAGTCATGACCGAGCAAGAACTTGAGTGTTAGAAACACATGAAACAATATAAGTAAGGGTAAATATGACATGTTACAGCGGCTAAATTTCCGATTGTCCGCATTTGAATATTGAATATTGTACCTGGCAACCGCACTTGATATTAAGAGCTCGGAGCTGAGGTTTTAAAAATGTTACACAACATTCAATCATCACAATACTGAAAAAAACAAGCGTTTACGATACATTCGAAGTTCAATTAAAAAATTTAAACTCGAAATTTTATATTTTTGTACTTGTCACGTACTCAGCTCTATCAGTATCAAAGAAATGACATACATAAAGGTTGATTACTTCAATATGGCAGTCTGCACACCTAAATCCAAAGATGAAAAACATCTGAACTCGCGCTCCACTACTTCAGAAATGCACAAAGAAAATTTATGTCAAAGCATACTCATAATGATGGAAAATAATTTCAACTACTGTAAGGTGATCGTCCAATTAATTTTTTTCCGTAGTAAGAAGTAATCACAAAACTAATGTTATTTTATATCAAAACCAAATAAATGAATGAAAGATAAGCCCAATTAAAATGAAAAATTTGTTGACATGAACCAGAATATGATCAGAAAATTACATTTTTGCACAAAAACAGTAATGGAAGACACATACTACCGTATCACCAATGTTTGTAAATTCTGTTAACACATTAAAGGAACTATGACTTAACTCAAATGAAAAATCTTAGCAATAAACCAATTTCAGATTCACTTGACAAATAAAATAAAAAATACACAGCCACGTGCGTTTTTGGTACAAACTCGCAATTCTACAACACTTGAGGGAAAACCACAAGTAACTAACCAGTGACTCAAGATAATTATCGACACCGAAGTTCTCGTTCCTCATACAGTGTTAACTGCAAAACCAAAGTTCCAGCACGAATTTTTGGGTAATTTTGTACAGATGGCAGAGGTCAAACGCGTTCTCGGCCGTGCCAGGCTGACTGCCGGAGCGTCACCTCCACCCGTGCAGGTTGCCGCGTCATCCAAGCATTGCAGGTGTCGCTAGATTGTTGTAACATGTCGTGGATTCTGGGGTCATCCACAAGGCTTCTCCTAACTTCAATGACGCACTAGTGTTGAATGTTCACCTTTAGTACCATCGCAAGTCATCCCAAGTAAGTTGCCGTTGCCACCCAGTAGGTAGAGAGTCGTGCAGAGTTGGAACTTTTACCTTCCGCCTGAAGCGAGACTGAGGAATATTAAAGTACCCACCCGGATCAGACTAAGAAAAATTGTAAACTTTCAGGAAAAGTGTAAAGGACATGAGAAGCCTAGTTGAGTTGTAATTTGCAGTTCGATGGATCAACTCGAGCGCTCTGAGCCATCCGCTCTCTGGAAGATCATTTTAATGAACCATAGAACTACATATACATATATAAAAGAATACACTGCGCAAGTCTCCCGAGTCACAAGTGTCTTTAAAAGAGCTGTCGTACTGGAGCACTACGTACTAACCTAGTTTACTTTACCTTTTAGTTGTAGGTCCTCCACTAAAAATTAAATAGATTCATTCAGTCCTGATTCATGGGCAAATTAATGATGAGGCTTGTAGCAATTTCTGACTCGTGATATTAAAACCTCTGATGACCAATAAAATAAATCATTCTGTATTATCGCAGAAAGTTCAGATAGAGGCTGTTACCATTAAAATGATTCGTTTGATATCAAACTCGCGGATTTAATATCAAACCCTGTAGTCTCGGAAGGTTTAGATCATCGCTGGAATTTTCCTGGAAACAAAGTGAGCCTTTGCAAGCAAGTCAAGCAAGAAAATCACTGATATGATTATTTGTTACACTGGTGCACTTCGAGTAACTCAAGATTACTTTCTGAATTTGGAGCGGTATGAATTCTAATATATGTTAGCATACTTTAAAATATTTTTCAATAAACATGCTCCAATACAACTATAATGACACCCTAAGTAACCTTCCAGTCGTTATCACTAACAGCTTTAATATTTATACTTCAGTCCTATTAAACATTTTTTCCAATTTTTGATAATTAGGGTTGACCAACATTTAAAACGTTTCAATATTGAATATGTAATTTATTCGTTTTGGTCACATCACTTGCTTAAATTTGTTGTAAAAAGACAATAGAATATTAGGTTGTTACAAAAATAATGGCCGCTCAAAGACCTGGAAGGCTTCTGAAATCGGCCATTATTTTTGTAACAACCTAATAGAATGAGGCTATAGGGACGAACCTTCTGGCCCATTCTTGGGTCGGATAATCTCTTCGATAATTATTCGGTTACCCAAGTTCTATGCCGTAATTCTGGCCGCGTCAACCATGGCGGCAGCGGGATGAATACGCATATTCATTTACCTTACTTGAGTTTTTAAATTTTCCTGGAACGCTGTAATAGTCCAGTGCCTAAAGTATTTTTGACATTCTTCATTTTAAATATTTCTAAGCCTGTAACGTGTATGTAATTTGTTGATGTTCTATAAGTTTTATTTTAAATATTAATTTTACATTCATCCACAACATACCGAGCTTACCTAATCGTTCCCTCATATGAATCTAATTTCTACTTGTAGCTTCTCAACTTCACTAAATGCACATACCCTCATTTAAAACAAAATAGAAAACTCAGGCTAATTAATACATGCCAAGCGACTAGCTACGCAGATTGTACAGCAGGGAGTTCATTGAAATTACGGCGAGTCCCAGCCTAAAAACGACAAAATCACCAGGGCTGAGGCGTGGGTTTCGCAAAATGTCTCGTTAGCATTTGCTACTCGATGGACTGCTGCTCGGTGGAGTCTGCTAACTAACTTGCGTCAAGATTTAGGGTCAAGGAAATAGTTATTTTTCGTCACCATTGCCACATTGGAGCATGAACATTTTTTCTAAAATCATGGGTCTTGTGAAGTGAACTGGTAAGACGACAAATTGACCAGATGTCTTCATGAAACTTCTAAACAGATAAAAGTGTTTCAAATATACTGAACACAAAATAAGCACAAGAAATAACTTTATTCGAATAGGGCGTGCGAAAAATAAACGTAAAAATACAGCTGAAGGATTACTCGAAAACTAAAGTTGGATTTTCACAATTTCTAGAACTACTTCAAGGCGAGAGTGACGATAAATTAACAATTTTTCTTCCAGTTCTTAAAAGTCCTCAGTGAACTTGAAGACAAAATTGCAGTGCGACACACGAAGAACGGCAGTGTCATCGTAGTTCCTAAGGAAGGACTACGCTCAACGCCTCACTGTAGGCGAGGCACTTGGACAGCACGTCATGGTCGTAAATAAATCTTCCCATGTTTCAGAATGGCACTTTGAACCCGACACAATTTTGCAACAAAACTCGAAACTGTGGCACACTAGAGTAAGCCGCGACCTATGCACCGCAGTCAAGTGACCCTACCGTGGTTACCTGTCCAAGACAACGAGTGTCATTACGACCAGTCATTTCTCGATTGCCTTGTTACTGCCAAGTCCACCTCTTGTGCCTCAGCATGAACACATGATACTTAAGAAGGGGAGACTTATCTTCAAGGTAACTAACCCAGGGAAACGCACGAGCTGTTCAAGAAGTCGAGATCTCTTGTCAAACCCCAATCATAAGCCGGAAGAGTGCTCCTCGACAGCCGTTAGATAAAATGCTATATAATGAGAGTCGCTTAATTTAACAGCGAACGGTGCGTTACGAGACTTTAACTGTGTGCTGTTCCTGTTAAATCTCACATTTATGACAATTTCACGGTTCATATTGCAGCATGGGTGAATATAGATATTGCATTCCTTCCTGCTAAGTCAATTATATCTTCAATACATATGTTCACTGAATCCTGTTCTTCATGATTATTATGTAGATGCAGAACATGATTTTGACGTTAATATTTTTTCGTTTTAGACCACATTCGTGAATGAAAAATAAATCTTTCGAAATGAAGTTCACATGCTGGATGATCAAAGCTTGTATCAAATGAATTTAATTCAGGAAACTTCAAACATTGAAATTTGGTAGGTGCCGATGTATTATTTTTAGCAAACGTCCACTTGTATGGCTGCCCTTTACTGATACCTAGAAACATCGCTCTGCGTATGCACTCATTCTATAATATTTCGTACCTGTTGAAAAGAGTGGAACAGAAAGCTCTTCCGTGGTTCATGGAGCATCGTTTAAAAAATCGATTTCTGACGCCGAGATAACTCCACCTCCTAAACGTCATTATGTTTTATTGCTTGGAGACATCCGCTAACGCAACTCAAATAACAAAAAACTCCGAAAAAGAATCCAATAACACATGCAGTTGAGGGACAGTGACGCCTTTCGATGGGACATGGTCATCGAGGCGGTAAATTGTTCGCATCTGTGTTTCGAAACTTCCGTTCATTTATCGCGTGATCAGAAACCTGAGAAAAATGACAGTTATAACTGATGATTCAACTGTGTGTGTCTAAAACAAGAAACAAAAGGAACGTCAGCAGGAAATTAACAAACGTGCAACTAAAGATTGTTTAATAACTTTTGGAATAATGTTCTAGTTCACGATAACCAGTAGATAACCATTTCAATTTCATGACCTCGTGTCTACCATGTCATCGCATGGAAGTAGTGTTCTGGTGTACAAAAAGTAAGATATATTTACCGTACTACTTAGCTCAATTAGTGAATAAACCTGACACTTTCGTGTATATTTTCATAGTTGTATGAAAGTGAACTAAGTTCTAAGTTCTTCACTGAGTGAAGTGAACTAAGTTTAGTTTCTCGAGTCCGTTGAATTATCTTAACACATTTGGTTACATTGATACCACTAGGTGTATTATTTGGATCACTAATTTAAACCACCGTAGGCAACATGTTAACGAAGTAGATGTTTAGCCTCTACATTAAATTTCTAAAATAAGTGACGAAACCAAAACGTAAATAACATGGCAGTTCAATATAGGATTTACTTAAAGATAGTGGGACCCATCAACAGCATCCATCCAAAACGACTGACCAGCATAAAATTAGAATATCGAACAAATAAATACCGAAAAAACGGAGCAGTGCATGATTAAAGAAGCACATTGATCACTCTAAAGGAGTAACGAACTTTGAAGCGCCCAAATATAATTTATGTTATATTGAATGAATCGAAATAACGAACAAGAAAACACGAATAACTTCAAATAGAAAGTACACATTGTTCATTCTTCTATAAAATGGAACACAAACTATTTCAAAGACACCTTCAGATTTGCATGGACCGTCCGGGGTTGCAGGAAATAGTCCATAATAAAACGTACATTGTCTGGAATCTGGACAACCATTAGAGAGGCACGTCCGGTGCGAGTCAAACGCTATAAAAATGTTAAAAAACCTGTATTAAAACACTATCATATTCTTTCATTATGAAAGAAGAATGTAGACTCAATTAAGACGATCGGAGGATTATAATTGGGAGAGTGCAACATAGTAAATAAGTAGATACACGCATTTTATCAACGATTGACAACTCTGCTGGCGATACAAACGAACACCATTGGTCTTTCAACCACATTGTCTACAACTCAAATTATTCAACGTAATTTGAAAATGGAATTAGGAACCCATTTTGATATCGAATGATTAGAAATATATTTTTGGTCTGATGAACCTTGAAAACCCAACCACATCAGAATTGTTAACACGCTCAACTATCGTGAACTTCACCCTGCAATATTGACCCTCAACCTGCAAACGAAGAGACCTGAACGTTCCTCATACAGATAACAGATCCGCAAACCCGTGGGGGACGGAATAAAAAGCGAGTTGTACGAAAAATTCGGTATGCAAAGATAACCTGGAAGTTGAATAATTCTTGCCTTCCGGTGCTTAGCATTCCTTGCAATAAAAGCTGTCACACGAGCGAGATTGTCACTCGTTTGCGCACATAGTAAATAAGATGCAAACGAATACCATAAAATAAACATTCACATTAATGGTAATTCACTAATTCTAATCATTATGAAAGTATATTATAGATTCTAATAAAACGGCTTTGAAAATGTAAAATTATTATAAGAAGAAATTTAATATTGTAGGTTGAAGCAATGATCATAAGCGCCAAGAAATATCTGAAAACACAATGAGATGTAGCTCTAGGAAAGGGGAACGAAGCACAGAACAAGACACTGTTGGAAGATGAAGTCGCACAAAGCAACGCTGAGGTACACAGACAAAGAGGAAGAGCCGCTCACCACAAACGGCAGACCTCACGCAGAGGAGAGTAGTAATTAAAATGTACAGAAAATTGAACCAGATCTCCGAAGTGCCGGCAAGAAAAATAGAGCACGGCCATTGGATCGGTTTTCTAATTACTGGGGATAATGAAGCGCGCCAGTTATGAGGGAGGTATTCCTTGCGCGTTTCTCAGCCCAAGAAAATAAAATTGGTTTATTTCAAGAATGTTTATGTAGTTCGGTTTTAGTAATGGTTAAGGTTGAGCTGTCATAAAAAACCTAAAATTTATATATGATAATACGTTAAAGCTCCAGTTATGAAATCAAGTTAACGTGTCAAATGAAATCAAGGCAACGTGTTCGAATATATTAAGCGAATTTTTAATAAAGCACCACGATAGAAATTTCCTTCAAAACCGAGACTGCATAAAATAAGCTTGACGCTTTACTCCTGAATGTAATTAATGTTACACAACCACTTCGGGATGTTTTCAATATTACACACGTACATGAAACAAAATTGTACTTCGCAAAAACATGAACTCATATTTTTAAGAACAGAGTATCCCCGATTTGACAGGATACGAAAAACTTATTTAAACCGACACATTCAGCAGCCAGCATGAGTAAAAGGCCACGGCCGAGTTGCTAGGCAAGCTGGTGTACCTAGTCCTGTGTTTTCAGGAACAAAACAGATGCATGAACAGTTTGTAAGAACAGGTGCAAAAATGCAAACCCTTCATGAGACCCCAATAAAGTGCAAAATTCGAGACAGCCGTAAGTATTTTTTCTTCAAAGCAAACTTATTAGTGAATGCCATGAAAATTTTTTGAATGCAATAAAAAGTCTATTGTTGCTTGGTAGTATTAATCTTTTCTTTTATCGTCTGTAGTTGAATAAGCTGAAACTGAGGGAAATCACCAGTAAGTTTTCGCACCAAGGTAGCGGTTTTATATGAGACATGCAAGTCAACGCATACGTATTTACTAGGTGCATGCAAGCAAATTTCGTTCGTTTTCGCTAAGGAACACGTCAAGTAAGAAAACAAGTGATCATATTTTACAGAGCATAGTCTACAAGTTTTTAATTTAGGCCCTCTCTTCCATTGGCTGAATAAATATTTCGAGTCGTTTCTTCTACAATTTCCTTGTTTTCTAGTGCCTCAGACGCCTTTTAGATAATTTCATCTTTAAAGTGCACTAACATGTAAACTTTTAATTGCATGATCCTGCAAATAAAATCCAATTAATTGAAACGGGTGTAGAAGCACATGTTTTACTTGATGTTACCAGACACTGTAAAATGCAGTTAAATTTTGGAAGCAATTAAATTCGGACATTCATGGTAAAACAAGGCATACGAAGGAACACCTATGAATAGCCGAGACAACTGTTTAACTCTCGCAAAATTCTTGCAATGTGAAATTTGTGACGAATCTAAGAACAAAAGTCTACCAAGTAAAGTTCCATGGCAGCTTGTGCTTGAGTAATCGCGAAGCATCCAAAGCTTCAAGTCCAGTCGTCACTGAATGGCAGCTTGTATTCTCCTAGCCACGAACACGTTGCGGATCCAGTTTCTTGAAGAAATTTCAGCAAAGATGCCACGCACATATCCGGCATTAGATGCTTTGCCGTTTCTATCTACAATAATAACATTTTCATACTCTTAATCTTACTAAATTCTAATTCTTGATCATTTAGCTTTATTTTCCATTTTCTAGTATTTGTATTCTTCGTCTGTACATTTATCACAATTAAAACACTTCAGAAACACGTGGACTTTTTACAATCAACAGAACTATTTTTTAGCTCCTGAACTAAATTGCTTATGATTTTCCGCTACTTAGATCCTAACAACTGAAGTGATAATTTGTCGACAAGTTTGTTTTGAGTCTCTCAGTACGACTTCTTTCGGGTAAAAATGTTTTTGAATCGTCATCATGATAGAGGCACAGAAATGACGACACAAGCGAGTAAGTTTTAAAACAAACTTGCCTTAGGAAACTGAACACAGAAGCAAAGAATTAGAAAAGACTACACGGTGTCTTTCTCATCGCTGAACAGACGCAGGCACACGCAGCGGTCAGCGAACTGGATGACAAGAAGATCAACGGATGGTGCGGTAGTTGCATTCATTTGCATGTCCAGCGAGCGTCTCAATAAGGGCTATGAACAACCACAGTCCTATTGATCGATGGTCCAAGACCAAAACAAAATTGCGTAGAAACTCGACGCAGATTGATCACTCTGAAGTAAAAAACAAATTCCTTCGATAAAATTTATTCCTACCTTATGTATGGTTGGAATTTGGGTATCAAAATCAAGTGAAAGATAATGAACAATGATTCAAAATAATACGTCTTACTTTGAATCCCTAATTATGTAATTTCCGGTTATCGATTGTGAATTTGTAAAAAATTGGATAAACTATCTTCCAAGTACCGATATTTTCACAGATTTTGAAACAAACAGTAGCATTTAATGACTGCGAAGTAGAATGTTATCAACTCGGGGGCTGAACGCTTCCGCCTTCGCCAAGGTTAGGAAGTACTGAAAAAATCTGCGCTGGTATTGAATGATTTTCATCATTTCCTGCAAAAGAGCATAGCATTTCCCCTTAAATCCAAGAATTGTGCACGAAACCTCAAACAAGAGTGCCTCGAGGCAGTGTGAGTGTGCAAGTGTACACGCGCTGTTACACTCCACATTCAGTTAGGTTAGCAGCTAGCACAGGGAGTTTAACACGTTGACTCCGAAGTGGTACGTACATATGTGTACCACTTAGGTTAGGTTCTATAATTTTTTCAGATCCTTCTAGTGACTATGCGTACAAAGTGAAGTTTTACACCAATCAGGCAATCGGAGGCAACGTGATAAGTTCCTTCATAAAAAGATCTACCCGTTGCGAATCTGATTCAAATTACTGCTAGATATAAAAAATATAGCATTTAACCTCACGATTATTTGAACATAAGATATTAAGAAATCTGATGACAAAACAGAAAAAAGTTTTACCGTTCGCTAGCGAAGATCAATACCTTAATAAATTGAAATACATAGAGGGCTCATCACTTTCAGCCATTGCAAATGAAGGAACAAACATGAAGGATAGACTGGATGCAACGGCTTGTCCAGGGGTTGTGTGAGCATGCAAGTGTGTGAGGTCTGCAGGCACAGTCCGGTACGTGACGAGGCAGATTCGTGTGGACACCACAGAGGCGACCAAAGCTCAAGAGTTGAGTCTTGCGCCTTACTACAGACAAGGAAAGGGACGGCCGTAGCCGAGCAGGACTGCGGGTGGCCTTCGGGGACAATCCACAATAGAACAGAGATAAGAAAAAATGAAACTCTATTCGATCGGAAAATATTTAGCAATTGAGTCAAAAGAAACGCCAACTCTATTCGATAGATTGCAATCAGAGAACAATTGTCAGAAAGACTGCAGAGGTACAGAAGCCCATCTCCTGGTGAACAAACGCAGGTTAGGGCGAGAAGCAATTTGAAACGTGGCTGCAGTACTGTAATTTGTGGGCTCTACAGGCGAAACAAGAAAAAACACGGGATGCAAGTGAACTAAGCGAAGGAAGTCTGAAAAATAGGTTAGACCGTATATTTTACGATCTGTCCCAATACAATACCAGACTGTAAATGTCCATGAACTTTAAAGAAAAATTAGCCCAATGCTCACATTATCATGGAAAGAAAATGGGTGTAAATATCAGTAAATTTCAACTTCACGACTCTTTAATAACTTGCTGCATTGCGGGGGAGATAAAAAGTCTGTCTACACGGTTGTTCAACAACGTTTTCTTCGAGTTAATTCCATTTCGCTCTACTATCGTCCTAGACGTGAAGAGTTTTGAAATATGAACGCGACTTTCTCAGTACGGAACAGGATCATAAACAACGTCGCTATGAATAGCGATCAGGCTCAAACAGACATCAAGGTAGATTTCATTTGAACATTGCATTAAAATAAGTATTTTCTACTCCTTTATGCGAAATAAAATTATTACAATCCCAATCATATGTGAAATCCGCATGGAATTGGAAAAATGAAAGAGCCGTTTTCATTTCCCAGCCATCGAATTACACAGTTAAGAGTAAACGATGTTAACTTCCCTAGTTTTCAGTTTTCAGTGCATTTCTAACTTGTGTTCACACTGACGATCGCAAACCTTGATGCAATACTGTAATTTAGCACACACTGTTTCGCCTTGGCTTCACTCCTTCGATTTGTGAATGTTTGCGGAAGCTTAAAGCTTCGAAAATTCAGCGAAGTTCCGTAATATAAGCGCTGTCTGTGGTAACGCGAAAGCAGCGGCCCCTAGGCTACCATTAGGGCTGGCGAGCCTTCCATCGGCAATGCCTGGGAAATTATCTTAACTGTATCCAGCGCTCCTGCAAGTTCACCAAAGAAGAGGCGAAGCACCTTCCAATAGTTCCATTGAGGTGGTGAGACAAATTCGTTTCGCTGAGTGTTGTTCGCTACGGATCTTATAGATTCAATTAGCGATGAAGAATAATTTAATTGATCACTAGCGAAAGGAAAAATGTAAATCTGATTGAACAACATCGAAAGCAAAGTAAGAAAACCATTAAAACATGAAACTGTGAAGCATGCAAAATTAGAAGAAATCATATCGTACCGAAAAAACTGATCAAAATCATTCCAAAATTGAAGAAACTCGCGCATGAAACGTGGGGAACGACGCACGGGAGAGAAATAGGAACGAAAAAAGTAATTAATATCGAAACGACGTGCGAAAAAAGCGCTAGAATTTTAGCAACCAGCTTTGCTTACCCCATGGCTATGTTTTAGGTTAAGTGAATCCTAGAAGATTTACGTCTAGGACGGACATCTTGCCTAAAATACACTGAATACCTTATAAAAACTAATGAAACTAACAAAAAAATAAATTACTGAGCTAATCTTTGTGGTTTTCTATGAAGCCTCATGAATGATCCAAGATTATTATAATTTTTTAATCAACAATTGATCGACCCTGGAGATGCACGCACTTAAAAACTTAAAGTAAGAAAAATCCTGGAGTGTTGGCAATGAAGGTCCGGACAGTTGTCAGGTCGATAAGAGATAAAGAGCTCACTTGCTTAGAAAGTCGCTAAAAACTCCGAGGCTGATAAATATAATCGCGAAAGAATGCTGAGCATTTGCAATGTATACGCAGGACAAGAGGATTGAAGAAGTTCAAGTCGTTATTTCGTGCCTCGTCGAGTTGGAATATTTTAGCTCAATTTTACAGAGAAAAGACTTGTGTCAAATACATTCGAAAACAGTCATTTACTATGACCATATCAGGTCTCAAATATCATGTTAACTTTTTTTGATGCACTTGTAAGACATTTCGAAAACTAGGACTTCATATCACTTTTTTTGCAAATTTCCTTATTCAACAGTATTAAAAACGTCTCCCTTGCAGAACCTCTACATAGCATATGACAAGCTCCCTGATGCAGATAAAACAAAGCAATGAGCAAGCAAACGATACACCAAGGACAATCAAACAAAGTCGGTTGTGCGCACGTTAGCTTCGCTGAAAGTGTCGCTCCAAAAAATTCATTTTAGCTCTGTGGCAAATTGGTATAAATTCTTCACTCAGGACAATAAGGAGATAGTCACACCATCCGCAAAGGTTTCCGGACTAAACTTGAAGAGTCGAACGTTACAGGCTGTCAATAGACACCTTCTGAACGCACTAGTCCTCGTTTCATAAAACGATGTAGCATTGTAGGAATTACAAAAATTCTTCAGCCGCGACCTATCAAAGCGGCAGAGAAGCGACCAAGCGTGACTGAAGAGGACAGCGCACAGTGAAATCGTTACTACAATTCGGAATAATTGTCAAAAACGTATTTGTAAAAATTCAATTGATAGCAAGTACGTACTACTGTTGAGGTGTGAAAAATTGTATGAAAAGCAACAAAACCTATATACCATAGCCATATATGACATCAGTACAATCTATATAAAAATTTACAGTAAATCTGAGCCCGAAGGATGCGCCTTTTCTGTCTCAACTTGCACGGCTTCTCTCTGTGCAGGTGCACAGAGAGTGCAAGTTGTTTTCTCTCACCCGTACTAAGAACTTGAATTTTAAAGCATGAAATTAGAAATCCACGGATGTGACAATCGAAGAGAATCACGAGAATGAAGTACGAAAGTTGAGAAACGCTGAGTAACGGAGAATCGAGGAAAATAAGGGAGCAGAAAAGCAGGCCCAAGACTGGCTGGACGTGTCTTGGTATGGGATCCGCAACACCAGCGACTCAGCACGTAACACACACAGATGGAGAGGTGTACGTACGGGTGTCTCAGGGCGTCACTGTCATACGTAGAACTTTCAGTCTTCGTTCTTGTTAAATGGCCGAAAACATTTTTTATAATCTAAAGCCCACCGCGTAAAGTAATCTACGTACACAATTTTATGCATATACTGGTTTACACCTAATCTATACACTTCTTACGAAGCTTTCAAAACACGCAGAATTCCTTTTACGAACCACCGGAAAACGGAAGCTCGCGAGAGCGAGAGAGGAAAAGTAATGTCGGCAAAAACCAGCTTCAACATCAACTTTTGGAAAACAGGAAACGGCTGATTGAGAAGAACACGAGTTTCTCAAAACTAAACTAAGTCTAAAACGAGTACTTGGTAAACGTATCGAAAATGTTTTACCAAAAGTTAGTACTAACTCAAAACTAACACAAAGAGAACGTGTACAGTTCATAAAAACCTATTTTTCAAATCAACAGTAACTAAATTATATCGGTAATAACATTGGAAGAAATCTATAACTAAACATGTGGCTGAAAAATGCCAAGCAATTGACAAAATAAATGTCTGATGTCCAAACATCAAGTAGTTTTCTTACTTAAATTAATCCATAGTTAAAAATATTCATTGTACTACACACCCTTTCCATGATTCTGCCAGAAAATCCTTTATGTAATTTCGAGAGAAAAATAAAATTCCTGAATAAAAAGGCATTATTTAGCATAATGTTCACCATCCATTTGTAAGCAAGACGAGGCTTGTGAAAAGAATTATCACTCGACAGGTTTGAAGAAGTTGGAGGCTCTGTGAGTGGGAGGATCGCAAGGCCGAGAGTTTTTATGAGGCAGCAGCAACAGCAAAGGACTCGCCCCTCCCGGAGATATACTGTCCACAACTTGTGCCGCACAAGCAACATCAAATGAAGAATGCAATGTTGAAAAACTTGAGCTGCCGTATAAGGATGAACGCCGCAAACGACATTGAGAAAAATTTTGCAATTTCCTGCGTCGTTTCGGAAATACGATGGTGTAAAATACTTGGAGCTTTTCATCACCAAGAAGCCAAAGTAAGACACTTAAGAAGGCAATCACGCAATGACACCAAAGTTCTTATGCCTGTAACGAAAACAGAAGAATAAGTAAGAATAACATTCACTAACGGACATTTTCTGCTGGAGACGTACGAAGTTGGGATATAATACAAATTAACAGGGCTAAGATAAAGGACGCAGAGCCATTACACACTTCAACGGAACACAGACATTATAAGAAAATCCGGGCATGTAAATTCTTGAGAAGCGCGCAAGGAAGCCACAGCCCACGCAACACTCATATCAGATCAGGCTGCGCACGTTTCGCAAACGGCCAATAGAAAGCATAAGGCCTTGTGCTAATTCATCCTTATTGAAATCAGAGCGAAAAATGCAAGTAAGTGGCTTTCGAAGCTTTCAAACGCACTCTCCCGAGGCAGACTTGAGCAAAAATTCGCCTAGTTCAACAAAGTGAAGTCTCCATCCTTCATTTTCTCCCTATGAAGTCGTTGTTCGTTAAGAAATTGCCCTAAGCAAACGGGACCCTGTATTTGGCCAACGGTCTGGGAGGCCGCAGATGCGGGTTTTGTTTAGCCGCTGCAGATCGAGTGGAGAGGGAAACGCAGTGCACCACATCACTAACCCCACTACGACAGTCACAGAACACGAAAAGTAAAGTAAGCCTACTGGTCATACGCCAGCGATAGAAATACGATTGGAGTACATTCTTAGAGCATGCCTTAAAATGCTAAAGTACGAGTATTACCCAAGAATCCATTACGAACACATCGGAATTACTCCAAATAAGTTTCGTATAAGAATGCATAAATGCAAGAATATGACTTCCCAACAAACTGAGCAGGAATACGAGTGATTTAGTTAAATGCAGCAAATTTATCCACTGCTATATATGCAATAAGTCAGCAGAAAAAGAAGTCAAGATCTAAATTTAGTGTAATTCATCAGCGAGGTATTTAGTTTCATTATAAACCGTAAAAAAACAAGCCAAGTACTTGCCTCCGCAGTTCTTATTTGGAAATTAATTGCTTCAAAACACTAACTAGTACTTACTTTGCAATGACAATAACAAAACTACATGAAGCCTAGACAGCGTGTTCTCTCTATGAAGTCTAAGTGATATTCTAGCCTACAACAACCAAGAGATGAGATAATGCAAATTGAGTCTGGAACTTAGAAGAAAAGCTGGCGGTAAGCTGATCAGGAGCATTACGATGGTTAGAAGAGTCTTCGTAAAGCGGCAGACTGCATTCCTGAGCGACACTCCACCCTTGCTGTGCCGACGTTACTTCAGCAAAGACAGCGGATCTCGTCAATCCTTTGATAGATCGAGCTCTGTTTCGGCGGCACCTGCACCAGCATCCGCACACTCCATGGAGGCCACACCTCCTGCAGCAAACGCTGTCTTGCACGCAGAACACATGGCAAGAAGTTAGGTCCAAGGCAGTCATCAACTAATCATATAAATCGTATCACGCACGGCGATATAATCAAAATAACAGTGTGATATGACGTCTGCAGGAATAACTTTTAGTTGGAAGCAAATGCAGTTGACCCTGTGAGACTATGAAGAGTAAACAATGGTACACAAAGAACAGGCTACCGTGAATTTAAAAGCGGAAAGAACACAAATATGTTGTGTAGTATGGTTTATGTAGAATGATACGCCACTCCGAGTACAGAAAGTTAAAAAAATATACACACCTGACATCATGCATCATTTAAAACGTTTCCTGCGATTGCCTAGCCGATGCAAATCTTTACTTTGTACACATAGTCCCTAAAAAGCTTTGAAAAAAGTACAGAACCTAACCTGAGTGACCCACCAGTAGGTCACTTCGCAGGAAATGCGTTAAGGAAACGGTATGAAAACAAATAACCCGGAAAGCGAGGAAGTATGATAGTTAAAAATGTAATAACACTTTGGTTAAACGATAACATATCCGATATATTTTCAGCAATGAATAAAAAAATTATGGGGCTTTTCATCGCTCGTATACAGAGCGTAAAAAAGTAAATAGAACCTCTAGGATACGACTATAAATACATCAGAAGTAAAATATGTGAAACAATTCAAACATTCGGGAGAATTAAAGATAAACGCAGTTCACGCGGTGAATTTACAATATATGTATCAGGTTTGGGCACAGGATGACCTTTTATGAAAGACTGAAAATTATGAATTTTGAGCTTCTGAACCTTTATTTTTATCAAGAATATAGCACACTTATAATACTTAAATACTTAGTTGCACATCAAAGCACAAGAGACGTTACAAGCGGTCGCCAAAAAATCTCGCTGATAAATTTACAAATGTTATCATAACGTAAATGCAAAAACAGTACACTTTTTCTGTAACTACAGATACAGAACATAAACTTGTCAACCTTCTAATAAACCATGCAAAGATGCGATTCATTTCTACATGCACACATATTGATCGACATGGGATTAGAAATGGACAAAAGCAAAGCAAAAACCATCACATTAGTAAATATTTTCCCACCGCTAAAGCGTAAACCAACAACCAATCATGAGCTGATACCAGATAAACAGTCCTCTATATAAATCTGAGAGATGTACTAGCCTCTACTGAATGCGTGCACTAATGTATAGCACTAATTTTTTAGATTATTTGAAACATTCAACTACTGTCTCACGCATAGGGTCTCAATAATTGACAGTACGCCGCTGACAAGGCGGCAAAATAAGCTCGTCGAAAAGCCTAAATGTAAAGTGAAAAATGTGAAAAAAAACGAAGACGCTCGCTCAAGAGCTCGATAATTACCACATAAGAGAAAAAATAAAAGAAAGCGAACTTATGTCGAGAATTAATCGCGCTGAGCCTATGCAACTCAAGTTAGTTAATGGTTCAGAGACGGATATCTTCTCAGGTAAGTAGATGCTGCAACACGCACTTGCGAAGACAGAGACTGTCTGTCCAACTGGCGAATTCAAGTAAAAACGAGTTAGTTTTACACGTTTCAAAAAATTATTTGAGCTTCAAACAAAAATTCCAGATGCCTGATTGACTTCGATACCAAACGTACAGTTAATATAACAAAAACTGTAGTTTGAAAACATTCGAAGTTGCATATAAAAATGGTGCCTACATTTACTTGCCTATTTTCACGTTCCCAATCGCAGCACCGAGAGAGAACCGGTTTTAGAAACCGCGTTCCTTTCCGTGCCCTACCGTTCGAAAGCTTCTAAAATTTCCGTTTCGGCTCAGAATGTCTTAACGAATACAACTCGACTGTCTTAGTCGTTCTTATCAAGCAATGCCATGAAAATCAAGACAATCCTCGAATCACAGTAGCAATGTTAACAGGCAGTTCAAGAGATCGCTGGTGATGTTCAAGGCTCGACTAACACAGCTATATAGGATGAAAAGAGCATTTAGCGAGTAAGCCGTGTCGTACTTCTCCACAAGACACAAAATTTAATTTTTTAAAATTCACAGAAATAAGAATCATTGAAATGCACACCGAAGTGAACACAAGAAAGTTTGACAGTATGTTGGTAAAAACTTGCACTGAAATTGCATTCTTTTAAATTTTATAAAATACTTTTTCGACACACAAAATGAAGTGGAAAATAATGTGATGAAACAATGAGAAAATGCTTCTTAAAAGCAGGGGGTATGTTTTCTTTGAGTAAAAGTAGACTTTGTGCGTAAATTTCTCATAAATCTTGCTTGCTGGACTTTAATTTCAAGCATCACGCATACCTGTTGTTCTAAATAAGATCTGTGAAGTGTAAGAACTTGAGTTTCAACTGAACACTTGCATTTTCACTGACCACTTTTGCTGATTTCTAATATTACGTAAGTAGTTCGAGCGATAACATAGGTGCACAATCGACAGTCGTAACGTTAATCTTAGAATGAAGACAGCACAAGTTAGAAAGGGAACAAGAACGCGTTCTTGTACGCCAATAAAAACCTGCCCCTGAGGCTCCCACTCGCAGACGTACCGTCTTGACACAGCGTGTTTTCACCAGTGCGTGCCCGGCCCTCGAGCTTGTGCTGCTGCGGCTATCTATAGATGAAAGCACAGCTCAGCTTTCCATAAAGAACGCGTAGGAGGACAAACAGTAAGCATCACGAGGCATTATCTGAAGCAGATAGCCCACTTATAGCGTAATTGAATAGGGATATTGAAGTGCAGTGTCACGAGAAACCAAATCCGTGTACATTCTGCATTCGGGGAATTTCCATAAACAGCAGTGTGAAACCTTCTGCTGTAGTAAAACCAAATTTAAATAAATTTTCTCTCAGAGCTTACATGGTAAATAAAACCTGAAATTCTGGAACATTTTTCGTGTAACACTACGAGTATGTGTGCACGTATCTTCACTTTACTTAGTCATTGAATTTCGATTAACAAAAAATTCAACATTTTCAATGAATGAGATCAAATACTTCGAAATTACGGAACTTCATACACTTGGAAGGACAACATAGAACTACACTGACGCATATTTCAAGAGAAGTTTCGCTAAGTAATTCACAAATATGACCAGGCACAGCAGGAGGCAACTGTACGGCCAAACGAGTCTTCACATAAGTTGCGGTTCAGCCTAGACCAGGGGTCACCAAACTACGGCCCGCGGGCCGAATTCGGCCCGCGACGTCAGTTCACCAGGCCCGTCGACGTTGAACTGACGTCTTTTTTTTTAACTTAGTTTTTCGTCTTTTTTCCCAGAGCTTTCGTTCTGGCTTGCAAGTATTGAACAGAATGATTATGCGGCCCGCGCTCGTCATTCTTTCAGTTATCCGGCCCACTGTGAAAAAAGTTTGGTGACCCCTGGCCTAGACGAAGGTAGGCTCAGCAAAAACATATTGAATAAAAGTATTAGCTTATGAATCGTCAGTCATATAGAATACATGTACTTTGTGATTAAATTTTTTTCACCAGTTCGTCCGAGCGTCATTGTTCAATAGAATTTAATCAATCAAGAAACACTCTATGGTCTAAAAAAATTCAGAGCTGATCCAATGCCGCAAGTTCAATGAGAACATTTTTCAACAGAGTTCCAAGTCAGTTTCCAGAGACACCTACATAAACATTAGGCAAAAATATCGAAAGACTAGAAAGCAGCATACACTTATGAAGAACACATCAATAGCTCATGAATACTGAACGGGACTTGTGATAAGTACAAGGCTGGGTGTCCGAGGCGGCGATAAATAGTCGACTACACGGGCAGAACTTTTAACGCATGTCAGAGACGAAACCTTCGCCATTTAGAAGGCATGTCGCGAGGCACTTACTACTGCGTGGAGCAGACACTGTATAGATAGTCAATAAATCACTTATTTCGTAAAGGGTCTGTCTGTTGAGAAGAAAGAGAACAATCAGAAACTGATGAAGTAACAGCCTGGCAAGGACAAAAGATGCACAACTAAGCCTGATACAAAAATACAATTCATGTCTGTTTTCCCGTATGTGTTAATAAAAACCATGAACTTTAATCGACATTCGTAATGGGAACGATGCTGTAACGAAGCGCTATATTGTATAACCTCACTAAATTCTGTTTGAACAATGCTGAACACTAAGCTAGGGTCCAATATCATAATATACCAATTTGAGAAGTTATGATAGCTATGAATTTATCTATGAATTCAGGGAGAGCTTACATATCGCATGTGCAGCGAAACAGATTTCAGAGTTTCTACAATAACTTTTAATACGTGACATATTGATGATATTGAAGAAATGAACTATGTCATATTGAATCTGTTTTGAAGTACGAATAAACGAAGTTTCATTATACCCAAGTTTAATTAAAGCAAGAACACATCTAAACTTTAACATGGTCTATTTCTGGCAAGATAGCAAAAAGAGTCTAACAATCGAATAAACCCATGTAAATATTGGTGACGAGACGATTAAGTTGCAACAATTTGTATACGGTACAAGCTTGCAACGTTTTCCCTTCAAATGATGATTTTTGTGTTTGGTACTGTAAGCAACTTTGATATCCTCTCTGATTTTTCAGAGCTCTATTCATTAAATTTTAATATATCCTCTAATTAACATAAAGTTCTTCAATAACAAAAACTTTGGTACTTGTGGGTTATCTCTCACCACTTTTAATTTATGGTTTCCTTTTGATGTTAAGGTTCGGTTAGGTTAGGTTAAGTTGGCTCCAGTGCCTCCAGAATAAAGGGATTCTTGTTGTTTTGTGACAAATAAATTACATTTCAGAAACAAAAGCTGTATTTTTTACCCTTTAGTAAACCCAAAAAAGTGGTGACAACGCACAAGTACCAAAACTTTTCCCTCTATTTTACAAGTTCAGTCCGTGTACAAACGCCGTACATCCCTGCCAGGTGGAAAAACAGATTGAAACGATGCAGTGTTTCATGAAGATAAGTCAAAGTTGCAGGTTAATGCTAAAAAATAAGTAAAAGCGAGCTTATGAAGATAGCACTTAGCTAGGTATCTGGATATTTGGCCAAATAATGAAGAGGAGAAATAAGTAAGAATCAGAATCGGGAATCGTACCGGAATCATGACATTTGATAAAATCGGCATTGATATCAAAATTGTTCAAAGAATTCGGTATCGTTCCGTGACTAGTAAATGTTATACTTCCAAGACCTATTAAAGAAGAAGAAGAAGTAAAAATGCGCTTAAATGTTTCTTTTAACAGGACTCGGTAAACATTGTGAGGTATGTGCCCTAAGCATGAGTGTGGGCAGAAAGTAAGGCTACGACTTTGCTTCACCACATCCTCCTGAGCTTCCCAGCGCTTAGAAGCTGTCGACATTTCCTGCTGAATGCTTCAGACCAAACCGTGTCAGCGCACACACACACTGATGGCTGGGAGAGGAAATTGGGCTCCAGGCCAGGCCATGTTACTCAGGAGAATCACGAATACACAAAACCGTGAAAAATTTCTCGTTACGTTGATATCAATGAAAAATAAAAGCTTCAACTTAAGAAAAATCGTAGCAGTACAACGAAAATGAGTTGTCGAGAAAAACTATCGAGAATTGTATTTCATTTGTATAATAAAGCTAAAAAGGAAGTACTTATAACGCTGGCGAACTCTTCATACATTGTGGAAATATTTAGCATAAATTTAGCAAATATTTGAAAACATTCCTGACAAAACCAATGAAATGTTAATCAAACAATGACATTTATCCCATCCCTGCTGGGTTTACAACAAATTCCATCCAAAATAAAAGGACATATATTGCAATACTTTTAGATACCATAATGTTCTGTATACTTCTATTTTGTTATGTTTAACCACTTCCAAACAAAATTAATCGAATATCCTAAAATGATTCATAAACTATTCTACCCAAAGCAAGGCTGGGAACAAATGAGGCACATTTTCGCCCAGTATCACGGGATGATTTCGATGCAGAACGGATATTCAAAAGTGTAAAGCCACACCTCACCCCCAACACCAAGCAGAACCACAAGAAAAGAACGTACAATAGCTCCTCCCTGTAGGCAACAATGACAACGGAACCAGGGATAAGACATTCTATGAGCGGTGTCGCTATAGGGCAGCTGAAAGGCGTTTACCTGCACTGAGAAATGTTGACGTTAGTTGTACCTCGAATAATGGCCGACTAATAATACGACGGGAAATACGATGAGTGGAGGTGGCTTTAACACCTCATTTCTATGTCAAACTTATTCAAGTCGCCAAGTGACAGCTAAGAGACAAAGTCTTTGAAAAGAGAACAAATTTGAGACGCACGCCATTAGAATGCTAAATAATTCAAGACGCGTTCGAAGGTAACCATACCATAATTAACGGAATTAGACGAACATTTTTTTTCATGAAAGTGCGATTTTTTGTGAAGGAGAGACCTCATTTCAGTTCTCCGTTTAAATAACCTTTACTTAAAGCACAATTTCGAGTGAGAGCGTCTTAAAATAAACCTGTACCTCGCTACCATCTGCACCTGTCAAATTCTGCATTTAGAACGAAATTAGAACAGCTGAAGTTAAGAATCCATTGTCAGAACAACCATTTAATTCGATGAATGGCATCTAAAATCTTGCCCAATGATAGTATTTCTCGGTAAATTTTCAGTATTTCCCAAATTACGTAAAGCATTTAATAAAATAGCTGTTATAAGCTCTAAAAGTATTTTATATACCATGAATACTATTTTAGTGTATTCCTACAATAAACTAATACGATCAAAATTTCTCCTGCACACCGTAGTTATTAGCCAGTGTTAAATAAATCAAGTGTCACAAGTGCATCCTAATTTGCATGTACATAATTTAATTCTTCACCGCACTAATCACCTAAAACTTGTCATACTTCAGGACAAATAGTACACCACTTGCGCATCAGTTTCGCAATCACAAGAACATCAATCAGACGTAGTTTCATTACACTTCTTTATAATTGCTTTTTAAAATTTCTCATGGAGGCTCACATTAGAGCTCTGTCATACAAACCTATCAGAACTCAGCTGGAAATCACCGACAGTAAATGAAGGCATTCGGAAAGACGCCTCGGAACAATGCCATGAATCACAAGTCAGACATGCCCCAGAAAAAAACAAGTCTGCAGGTACTAATGCTTCTCAGACAATGTGACTTACCCATAGAGCTCTTTCGGGGATCTGCTGTAATCCACTGTCGAACGGCATTAGCTCACAATATCCAAACGAAGGGCACTTTGTTCAAGTCAAAAGTCGAAGTACACGAAGAAATGGACACGAGTTTCTACGTGGGAGGTCACTGATAATTTTACAACAATTTTTTTGAGGGCCTAACAAATTTTCATTATCAGCGGGCTCGCACTTGTATCAGTTAAAGCACTGACTTATAGAACATACCAGTTTCAATATTTTAACCGATAATGAAAACAATCTGGATTTTCACTAAAAATTATTAAGGATTTCAATTTTAGATTGCTCCTTCAATAAAGTATAAAAAGTAATCTTGTTCGCCTGGAAATGATTACCATTCACCAATGATCACACTTTTAGTGGGAGAGACAACTGCATACGTGCGATAACAGTCGCGTACTTATTACGTGAGTAGCAAAATTAACTACGTAACGTAACCTCTAAAATTGGCATGCAAGGAAATGCACAATATGTCTGGTAATTATTTTCACTCCTACTGCATCTCTCAATAATTCACTTTGCACAATATTCCCATATTTCAGCCGATACTAAATTTTCACGCTAACAGGCAGCTATTCAAATTCGGGTGAACTGTCGACGCTGCTTTTGATTTCACAACTTAAAACCACACGTAACGAGATGTCAACAATTGTCTGGAAGAGGATCATGAGCAGGTATCAGTGACTTCCGTGCGAACGTCTCCTACCTCTCATGACCACCTCTCGCTGGATACTGAACTGGAAGGCACTTCCCACCTGGAACCAGGGTTGCCAGAAGGTTTTCGTGAATAGTAACAACTTCTAATCTCAAAACGTAACAAATTTATCAAAAACGTAACAAATTTTAAAAATTTCTAAATAATCGCACTATTTTTATATCAATACCCTATTATGCGTTATTGCAATATGTTGCTAAACTCATTATGCGCTTATTGAAGATATTTCTTCTGTATCATGAAAATTGTAGATTTTTTGCAGTAGAACTTATATATTTTTAACAGAACATTGATCAAGCGTAGCAATTTTTTGGATTAGTTCGCTAAATTCTAACACAAACAAAAATCGTTTTCCATTACTATGTTCATTTTCTCTGCATACATAGATAAAAGAATAAAAATCTCTATTCACCTTTCAAAAAGTAGCTCCTACATCCGTGTTAATGTCGTATAAATTCACTTCTGTTTTCAACTTAATTGCTGGGAGGCTTCCAGTGTGTACAGAAAGTGTCGGCAAATTGAAATTTCGAATACAAAAGTGGATATTAAAAGGCAGGTAATATCTACATTTCAATTGCAATCTCTGTATTTTTACTATAATATTGAGTAGAGAAAATGACCACTCGAAACGCGCAGAAAAATGTGGCAATGCGAGTAGACTCTGCATTAGTTTGAACAGTAATGTATAACGAAGACCATCCCCGCTAAATGACGCTATTTTTGAATTGATACAACAGTGTTTTGTTTTGAAATGTTTCTTTCGAAACATTTCAAAAATCTTGCTGGTTCTTTTCCATCTGTGTGAGACGTGTATTCTAAAGTGAGTTCCCCTCTATCGGTGTTTATCTATACTTTTTTTTTTTGATATATTATTTGGAAATTTCCACGGAAGGGGAATGATAGTGTTTTCCCTACTTTAATGTCATCTGGATCAATTGCGTGATATATATCATTTGATAAAAACTGGTCGAAAATTTGCTTCATTGACGATATATAAAAATGATATAAAAAATATAAACTCAAGTTCTATGTCAGATCGTAATTTTCCAGCAATCGTCTAAAACTAATTAAGTTCATGCTGCTAATTGCTACTGGCCCAGCTATGATACTATCGAACTGTACAGCGGTGCTGCGATGGGATGCAGCAGAACAAAACGTGTTTTGAATACATTGCATATGCGTTTGAAATATGAACCAACTTTGAATGTTGAAAAGTAACAACTTCTGTTAAAATCGTAACAAAAGTAACAACATGAAGATTTGCAAGCAAAAAGTAACACTTTTGTTACGAACGTAACAATTCTGGCAACCCTGCCTGGAACCTTGATCAACAGTTCAGCCAGTGATGTTCGGCTCAGCCAGTCTTCCACTAACGCCAGTCAAAGAGTTACTTACACCTGCAGCCATATATTCAACACGGCTGTGCTGTCTTGGTGCAGCTACCCACGAGCTCATCGGCCATATGTCTGCTTCTTATTCATGTTTCCCTTAAATTTGTCTAGTAACTGCACGTGTAGGAAAACTCAAATTCCAAAAATAATCTGGCAGTTTTTGTTCTCAAGATCTATTTACCTGAAGCTCTCTATTCTTCCTACTTAATCAAGTACCCTAACATACAAACATTAAGAGGTTTTAATCTTGGAAAATTACTGGATCCAGATTGACCACTATGACGCTAGAGAAAAACGAAGGAACTGGAAAATTAAATTAAATTTATCTTACGAAGAAAGTTTAGAGGAAAATTACAGTTCATTGATCGCTTTATCGACTCGAGTGCCAAGAAATTTAAACTATCAAGTTACCAACTCCTTAACTTTTTTAGAAATTAAATTAGAGCGCGCAGAAGCTTAAATTCTGATTTTAGTATCAACCAGTCTAGATTTCTTCCACTTCCTCAGACCGAGTACATAAAAAAAATTACAAGCAACGCTACAAATACAAGATCTAATTTTCCGAGACAACACCTGTTTCAAAGTAATGTGTTAGAAACTATGAAATATCAGTTCTCAGAAGACACTTTCTAATTTCACTTATACTTGTATATAAATGATTGCTATGAGTTTGAAAATTAACAAACTTTTAAAACCTGCTTGATCTTAGTAAGATCGTGATGACTATGATAATTATTACTAATTGTTCATGCACAGAAATTGAAAAATTAAGTTTCTTAAAAGAGGCAAGAAACATCTGAACGAAGTGAAAACTGGGAAAAAATAGATAAATGGAGTTTCAATGACACTCGTGCAAGAGGGTGGTTGCGCGGAAAGCCGGCCTTCATCACCAGAAAGGAAAGATTTAGATTAACACGTTTGCTGCGATTGCCTGATTGGTGTAAAACTTCACTTTGTACGCATAGTCACTAGAAGGATCTGAAAAAATTACAGAACCTAACCCAAGTGACCCACCGGTGGGTCGCATCGCAACAAACGTGTTAAGAAAGATAAACCCACTTTACTACAAAAATAAATTTGCAGTAAACTCTCTTGCAATAAAAGTCATTGATTTTGCAGAGTCTGGCTAGGGTTATCACCGAGGAACACTATTTTTTACAAGGTAAACAAATGGACGAAGAGAAACATTATAAGCTTGTTATTCTTTCTCCTAATCAGAGAAGCTCAGGAATCCTTCAGATTCACTTAACACGTTGACTCCGAAGTGGTACGTATGTGGGCCACTTAGGTTAGGTTCTGTAAATTTTACAGTGCCTTCTAGTAATAATATGTACAAAGTGAAGATTTACACCGGCCAGGCAATCGGAGGCAACGTTAAAAATGTAAAATTCTCATGGCATGCTAAAGAAACATCCACTTTACCGCACCCTTCTGAAGATACCAGGTTCAAAACTCTAAAAAAACGCAAATTCAAAGATAGAGCTTTAATAAGCGCTAGATTAAAATTAATGCGTGGAATATGTCGCAAATAAGACCTAATTTGTAGATTTTTACTTTAAAATTACGACTAACCAAGTTCGTGTAAAAGAAAAACTTCGGCAGGCTGACCACCATGAGCTGGGTTTTACTAAAGAACATTAATTTAACACGTTGACTCCAAAGTGGTACGTATGTGTACCACTTAGGTTAGGTTCTGCAATTTTTTCAGATCCTTCTAGTGACTATGCGTACAAAGTGAAGTTTTACACCAATCAGGCAATCGGAGTCAACGTGTTAAGATCACAAGAGGTAAGGACCGCAAGCGAGCGAACGAACCAGTGGACGAAATGAAGAACCAGTTGGCGTGGCTTGAGCTAAAACAAACATGGCCGACAAAAAACTGTGAAGCAGCCAAAAGATAAGCCATCTTGGCGGCCCAGAGACGTCCAGCTAGCAAGAAGACTTCCAAAACGCCAGTGCATTATGTTTTACTGGCGCTGGGGAAATACGAGTACGCAAGGCGGCGTTAAAGCGTCTTTGACACTGAAAATTCCAGAACCCGAACGCAATGTTTTAAAAACACGATTGCGATGCATGCATGGTCCAATAATTTACCTGACTACTGCCAGCATGGTTAACTAAAACTATGCTTTTTTTGTATGGTCGCATAATCATTGAGATGTACAAGATTTTCAAGCTTTAAGCACAATGTTCTCCGCGCACGCACCAATAGCCACTAAAAGAACTTTAAAATCTATTCATAAGAGATTTACGTACGAGGAAAATAAGATAAATTACTCTACAGTTAAAAATCACCCAACACGTTCAAGTTTGTACTTTTAATAGAGTGCATGTGTTCTAGAAGTTGAACATTGGTTTGCACTTTTGAACTGAACAAGAACGGTCGTAATTTGTATAGTAGGTGGTCTTCAAGAAGTAAATTCTATGAATAGTATGTTCACTCAACACCCGTTTATTCAGTAAAATATTCGAACATACACAAATACGGACAAATTACACAAGGCTGAAATACTGGAATGATAATTTCAAAAGTGTACGGGCTAATTATTTCCGAGTTTAAGAGTAAACATTCATTTTATTTCCCCAGTCAAAGAAATGGAATACTTTAGAAAACCATGTAACAATAAAGGCTTGTAACAATCAAGGATATGAATTTAATGTGAAATTATTTCAATAAAGAAGGATATCATAGTTTCTGAACGAGCTTTCAGGTAAGCGCAAAATCCACTCGTGCATCCAGCATCACACATTGAAGTTGAGACCAACCTAAAGGTCATCGAGTCCGCAAATGTCCTTTCTTTGTACGAACGGGTTCGCTGGAAAACAAAAGAGAAAGAAATAAAGGAATTCATATATATATATACTCGCAGTTGAAATAAACGTCCCACAACTCCGAGCTTAATGCCACTAATACCGCAAACAAAGAAATGTGTTTTTTAACCGCCAACACCAAAAAACCAAATAATTTAAAGAGACGATGAGGTTCGTCGGTTTGCGATCGAAACGAGATGATCTCTCTATCGAACCGGTGTATGTAGGAGCAGCAACGCCACCTACGAGTTCCGCATACATTTAGGATATTCTGTTAGTTTCAACTGGGTTAGAGCTGTTGAAGTAATACACTTCGTGGTCGCATGCGTATGACGATGAATTTGAAGTTTTACTATAATAAATTGGCTGTACTGAACATCCTCCAGAGGAGGATGAGGGCAAATTTGAAGTCGACATCTATTCTTCGTGATGAAACAGGTAAATTGATGAGCTGTCTTGGCGTTGAATGCTCACACCAGCGCTGAGAAATTTGCAAGATTTTAACAAGATCAATTGAACTCTGCATTAATAATACATGTGTAAACCAGGAATCACCTGACTAGAAGTTGAATGATTCGCTTCCAATTAAGTATTTAGAGTTGGATTGAGGCGTTCTTACAGTCTCTACAATCGTGATTGCAGGTGAACAGGCTATCAGAAATGTCTTTAAATCATGTGATACAAACTTTGTAACCGCAAACAAGTTGATCATTCAAATAAGCGAGAATTTAATCGCAAAATTCCGATTTCAGAGAGAATAGATTGTCTTAATTTCAGCTTCAACTGAAAGACTCTGGCATCAGTAGTGTTGATGAGCGTCATGAAACTAGATTCGAATATTGTTCATGAAGCCCTCTAGTTTTGGAGTCGTTAATCACAATAGTTTCCACTTGAGAGTTCACTAAATCTGAACAGCTTTAAATGTCATCTTTCCTGAGCGACACGGCGCAGTCGGCGGTCTTTTGTCACTTAAATAGAAGGAAAGGAAAATCATCAAGTTAATTTGGATTTATGCTAGAAGTGCAGCGCTGGCATCGTGTTTCAAAACATACGGTTCATAATACTTTAATGTTGATTATGCAGTACTGAAAACTGCTGGAACTAAAACACGAGGCAGCTTTGAAGGATTTCATTCTATATCCTCTATCTGTATAGTATTAATCATTCCACTGAAACAGCAAAAAGATATTCCAATTCCATGAAGAAAATACCAAAGGTTTTGAAACTTGTATACTCAACCTAATTCATATTGAAACTGAACCTGATTTAGAGCATTCATTTGATTTTTTACGCTAATTATTTACTTATTTATTTCACATTTTTTACGATTCACCACGCAATATTACGATCATTACTATAAACAAAAGTCACGATACTTTTAAATTTTAATGAAGTATGTAAAAAAGCGAGCATGATTGAGAGAATTTCACATAAAAGTAATGAGGAAAAAATCGTGATGAGTGGCTCTAAGGAAATTGTTTCAAGTCAGGAAAGTGTAGCAGTTCTCTGAGCTGCAGTCCTTAGCTTTAATGGAGAGGAATTCCCAGTAAGAGGATCATCGTGAACCTCCGTCGCACAATAGATCCTTCTTTCACACTCTATTTACTTGTAAAAAGCAACAAGTTTTTCTAATAATTATTTTTCACACAGAAGTATCGCTATGCAATCTCCGCTGGACATCAGGAGTTTTTTCTTAGCAGGATGACGAGCACTGAGAAGCTCATTATAGAAGGGCAGCCTGGCATAAAGAAATTCGATGCTCTGTTTACTTGCGCAGCTTTGTAGAGGATCAGTCGCTTCGTCATCGCGCTTATTAAACCAGCTCTGATTACTCTAACTAAATACGGAAGAAAGAAAATACATCAGTACCATATGTCTTCTAGCATGATAGAACACAACAATTAAACTGTACACCAAACGAGTCTCAATCACCGATAAAAATCCAAAACGTATCAAAGCCATTGCAGTGACTCGACACGGCGCAGTCGGCGGTCCTTTGTCACTCAATTCATAAAGAAAGAAAAATGCATCAAAATAAACCTGAGCTTTGAAGGCCCGCGATGAACATCACAAGCAACGGTTTCCAGGGAGCTCCAGACCAAAAAGTACGAGTACCATGGACACCCTCAATTCACTAGCAGCAACGAAGAACTTCCTAGCAAAGGCGACTGAACTGCAAACCTGCTCCGCCCTTTCGATCCACTATTTGATAACTTCGCACGTTTTCAGGCAGAAATTCTTAGCGCAGAAGAGGCACAGTTATCGTTTTCACGTCGAATTTTACGATAACAGCGTATCAGTCAAAGCAAAAAAGCGTCTATTCATGTAGCAACTCGTGAGTTTCCGACCTACGCGAGAGTGAGCATGGTTTTTACCGCGTGATATCTTGTACAAAATCCGTAAGTACAATTCCAAAAGCTAAAAAAAATCTAAGCTTTAGGAAACAACAATCCCCCAAAACTAGCAATTACTTGAAGGAAAACAACTTGAAAGAGAAGTTCAAAATTACACCAATTAAATAACAGAATGCACTTTCTTATGCTACAACGAATGTTTACGTTTTTATGTTCGAAAAGAAACAAAAGTTACTTCAGAGCTTGGGAGGAAGAGAACTTGAAAAGAATATTTGGGTGGCGTGAAGAAACATCATAAAAAGAAAAGAGTTAAGTACTAAAAAGAATAATAAATTTAGGAAATGAATTGCAGTCTTTGATTGGCAACGAAGCTTCCCTGAGAAGACCTGCGCGACGCAATAAGAAAGCAAAAAACTCTTCAGAAAACTAGGGACGAAAAATCGAATTCAGTGATATCAATAAGCCAAAAGAATATACATAAAGAGGACTTCACAAAAATAGGGTTTTCAAAAATTAACGTCACAACTAAGAGCCTGAACAAGCAAATGTAAATCAACGCAACAAAAATAAATATGTAATAGTTGGTAATTAGCTCCTTTTTTATTCAGTATACCCTTCGTCTGCGTCGACAACAAACTCAAGTGGACATTTTGAGGGATTTTGAACGACTCCTTTTTGAGTTTTGACTTCAGGGTCTCCAAATTTTGGCGACGTATCGCTAAAACTTTACTCCCCAGTATGGACCAGATGCAATAATGGACAGGATTCAAGTCTGACAATTAAGGAGGCAATTCCTTCTTTGAAATGAAGTGGGGAACATTGAATACTAACCATTCTTGTGTTTTCTTAGCTCCATGTGAAGGTGCAGAGTCGTGCTAAAATAACCATCCAGCGTTTTTTCATGAATTTTAGCCCAAAGCAACAACGATCCCACGAGAATGTCGTTGAAATAATTTATTGGTTAAGTTAACCTCTTATTCTACATAAACCGATGGACTTGTTCCGGTTTCAGTGATTGCGGCCCAACCCAACACTGACGCCGCTCCTCGTCTTCGAGTGACTGCCTGGATGTCAATCTCACTAGTCCCAAACCAAAATAGATAATTTTGAACGTTCAATTTTGCTGGACATCAATTTTTTCTTTGTCATTGAACACAAGATTCGGTAACATGCCTTCGCGGATACGAGAAAGCAGGATTTCAGCTCTTGCAAGACGTTTGTCCGCAGTTTTTGCAGACAAGTTTCTTTTGATGTTTGTAAGAAGAAGTCTTCACGTCTTTGTGAAGAATGGTTTACGAGGAATACATTCCTCTCTTTTGCCAGATTTCTGAGGGACATTTTTGGGTATCTACTTAACTTTTCTTTTGTTGATTTACCCTGTTTAGAGATTCTGGAAGTTTTAAGACAACTTAGTCCAATCCTATACTTTGCTTGTCCAGTCTCTTAGAACCGCTTCAACGTTTTGCAGATGAGCATGTTATTAAATTTTAATGTTTTAGTAATACATGAAGATATTTTTACCGAATAAAACTCTAAAAAAGCTATTTTGATTAGTTCTCTAACCAATATAATAAACATTATACGTGGAAAATATGATTTCGTAAATACGCCACAATTTTAAAGGAAATGGAATGCTAGTGAAAATCATTGATCTTACATTTGAATGTAACGATAATTAGTGAGCACCCTGTACATGAATTCTCCTTCAAACGTCTACTAAGATTAACTATATTTGTAGACATGGCTTTAATTTTGTGTTAAGTGTTTTAAGTTCTTTTCTTTAAAGAAATAACATTACTATTTACTCGAAAAAATGATGTTCAGTTGGTCAGAGAATGCGTAAGATAATCGAATTAGACAATGCTATGCACGTTGTGAAAGAATGAGTTAAAAATAGATCGCTTGCAATGAATATTTTGAAATCAAGCGAAAAGTTCAGAAGCAGGATAACTGTTCGGTATATTTTAAGTGTTGTGGCTCAGGCTGTGTTTACACTGAAAACTCGTGAACTCGTTCATAAAATCTATATGGCATCAAACTCGTCATTCAAATTGCAATGAGCAGATCCTATTTCATGTAACTTTAATCCTAAATTTTATTTGCCTAAATTATTTAATTTGTCAACACTCAAACGGACTTATCCACAACAATTTAACATTTAGAGCCCTTCGACCAATGAATATGAGTATAATACGCAAATTATAAACCGAATCGCACATTATTTGTAAACATTCCTTTGAGTATTTCAGGGATTTTAGAGCCTTTGAAGAAAGAAAAGGAAAAAAAGATCCGGGTCGCTGTGCAGCCTCTTGGTCCGTAGGAGGTAACGACCCTAGAAGAGCGGGTCCGCGAAGGAGCGACGAGCAAGCTGGTCCCAGCAACTGACTTTTAGGATCAATTAAATCACAGAGAATGGGGGAGTTCCGAATGCTGACAAGTTAGGAAATGGTTCCAGTGACGAAAATCATTAGCTGTCACGGAAAGATAATAAAGCATGAATTAAATCCAACTAGACTAAAAGAGGCAGGAAACTGAGATCGGAAATAGGGTCAAAATTCGACAAATGCTCGGAGCAGAAATAAAATAAAGGAATTTACTTCCAATATCTTTTAGAAATGACAAACAAATGCTCGATGAGCGTATTTGGGTACAGTATTCATTAAACAAAATTAAAATGAATGTTTCACAGATCACACTCTAACGATAGATTCAAACATGTGTTTTCTTTAAAGTCAGTACTGTCAAACCTTTATGGTACTACAATCCCCATAAGAATGTTTTCAGAACAGACAAATTTGTCCAAAACAAAATTTTATCATGGATGTTAATATACGAATGTATATATCTTGCCTAACGAATGTAAAAACAATCATGCGTAAAAAAATCGATAAAACAGTTACTCAACGGAGCATGCAGACAGCAATAGCGATTGTGGCATTTGAATGGAATGAGGATTTTGTCTCATATTTGCTAATAACTACCAGCCTCATGAAATAAAAAGTGTAAAGGTATACAAAAGCAGTTCTAGTGTAAATATAAGATAGTTATTCAACGTGTAATCAAGTTCCGTAAGAGGACGTCGAGACCTTGCTTCAGTTACCAGATTATTATTATTATTATATTTTTTAGTCGACAGATTGAAACCCTCTAAAGATATAAGGAAGAGATTTGCATCTTGGCTTTATTTCTACCGAATACACTAGACGAATATTTAACTAATGACTGATATCCCTAGCAACCGAAGTTGTTCGAGCACTTTGTAAGAGCGGAAAATAAAACTTATAACGAAAAATTAAACTCTATTCTATTGTACATTTATATTCACCATCACTGATCGTTTCCACAAAAAATATTGAACAGCTCCGCGAATAATGCGCAAAAAAACGAACAATCGTGGGAAGAACACGTATGAACACAAACAAAACGAGTTGAAAAGATGCTTTCATCGTTGTACTGCAGAAATAAAAGAAGTGTTAATCAGACAAGGCAATATCAACACACGTAGGGCTCGGAGGCACACGCGAAGCCTCCCAATTGTTGTTGTTTGGTGTGGACGACCGATGGAGGCCACGGATTTGAATTACCGCAGTCATTACCCTACACGTCTTTTCCTTGTCAACCCTTGAGAATCATATTCTTATTTCCGGCAACGATTGTTTCCAGTAACGTTTGCTTCCTGCATTGTTTATTTTCTGTGATGTTTGTTTCGTTCAACGTGCATTTCCTGTGACGTTTGTTTATTGCTGCGTACATTTCTAGTAACTTTTCGTAACAGCAGCATTATTTCTAACAGTTTTCGTTTCTAGCAACTTTGATTTTTATTAACTTATTTTTAGTATCTTATTCCTATTAACTTGTTTCTAGTAATTTATTTGTATTGATCTATTTCTAGTAACAAATTTCCTGCACATTTTGATTTCCTGCAATCCTCATTTGAAACAATTTTATTTCCTGAAATTCTATTTCAGATAACTTTAAATTTACGTAACTTTGAATTCCGACGGCTCTTTTTACAAATTCTATCACAACTCTTATTTCATACAACGCTCGCTAAATCCTAAACAAAATAATAAATGCGAAGAATAGACTCGTTGTAGATGACAGATTTGTTGTAATATTCGGAAATATTGATTGGAAAATACAGTCAGTTCATTTGAACAAAGGACAATATTACTTTACACTTCACCGTCACGCTATTCCTTGTGTTTAATATGCTCAAAAATAACAATCACAGAGTCGTGTTATTTTACCGATCGAGTTAAACGCAAGTTTTCACGGGCAAATTAATGGGAGTATCCCGAAACTCACCAGCGATGACGTATCACAAACAACCATAAGCTTAACACGTTTCCTGCGATTGCCTAGCCGGTGCAAATCTTTACTTTGTACACATAGTCCCTAAAATGCTTTGAAACAATTACAGAACTTAACCTTAGTCACCCACCGGTGGGTCACTTCGCAGGAAATGTGTTAAGATATCCATGATACAAATAAGGCACACATTTGTTATGCGGTATTAAAAACAAACACCGAATCGGACATAAAACAGTAATAATGAGTAAGTGACCATTCAACTTTGTTTGCCATTTAATTCTGTTCGTGTTCATTAAGCAAAATAAGCGAACCCAATTCAATAACCATTTTATACGTTATATATATACTCGCACATTTTCGTTAGTTACAACCGGAGTATCATTTTGATAAAAATATTCTTTTCAGGTTTTAACAAAATAATCTCTCCATCGATCAAAAAAATACCATTGAAATCGAAATATTAGTCAGCAAGTTATTAAAATTCAAATAGCAGGTTCGATTTTTTGTAGGATTCCCTATACAAGCATGGACATACCGTTGGATTATTCTTAACCAACGCTGAATCCATCCCTCGACAGCGTGATCTTTGAGCACGTGCGTTAGTGACAGCACAAATGCATCAGACTGCTTATGAAATGGAACACTTGCTCCCACTGGGACACAGAACCGTTTTCTGAAAGAGCATCCAACTTTCTCCAGGTAGATGCAACGCGCGTGTGGCCGGGAAAACACCAATAGACGAGCGCAACTCACTGTGATAAATGATAAGCAATACTTAAAGACTAGTTAAGAGGGAGTGATTGCGGCTAATGCGAGATTCTATGATCATTCGTACCCGGATATTGGTAATCATTTCCTCTTCTGAAACGTAAACTCAAGTGCAATACATGCTGTAAGTGTCTCGGAATTTTATCATATATTAACCATTTTAATTAGAAATCTGAATAACTCTAGAACGTAATGCTGAAAACAAGTCGATGCCAGTCTCCGCTGCTTTCAGAGCCCTAATTACACTTGTCAATAGTAAAAATCTTTCCGACTTTAAAATAGGCATTCATCAATCATTTCATCCTGAAAAACGCATAAATAACATTGAAAACTTCCAGTTAGTTCTCGGCTTTGAGATGCAGCGAGAAGATATATAAAAAAATGTGGTGCAATTTGACGTCTCAAGATTGTGTTAGCGCTTCCGAGTGCAACAGTAATGAATAAAGAGTAATTTTTTGAACACTCGGAAACTTTGGAGTCAAGAGATTCTGTTGGCACAACTGAATGCAGTAATGGCGAGTCATTGCTGCTAATGTTTTGTACAATTAGCTCGGTATAGGCTCAAAGTGTTGGATTATATGAATTGAACTGCTTTTAGTTTGAGAGTATTGTAGGGAGTACAAATGTCACATAATAAAACATAACAAAACCAAATAAAGTTTGCACATTGAATTTAATCCGTCTTAGGTACTCTTAATTTTGGTCCATAGTTAAAATTAGCAGCGTAAGCAAGGAAAAATCTCCATCCCCGCATAGAACAATGTCCAGCATGATCCTCCAGTAAAAAGAGAAAATTCTTTTGCCTTCTCCGCTCATAAAACTTGAACTCATAAAGAACTTTGTAAAGAGAATAAATCAGGATAGAGAAATTCAGTACCTCAGAAGACGATTTCCACTCCACAGTGATGCTAAAGTTGAGAAGATATTTTCATCGACCTACAGATCAATCATCTTCTTAAAGCTAAACACTTTGAGTAAGTTCTTCAGAGTTATGAACAAGCAGCATGGGATGCATTTAAATATATTGTGCATGGTTTTCTGGAAAATAAAGAACTTAAAAACCATGTTGAAATTGTGGATGAAGTTTTAAAAAAGTACCATAGATTAGCTTGCAACATGTCACTGTAAATCCATTTCCAACATTCTTACCTGGCAACTGCGTTTTCGTGAGTGATGAACATGGAGAGCGATTCCATCAGGATACATTAAAAATAGAACGAAGTTATCAAGGAAATTAGAACTCTTCTCTTCTAGCAGACTGCTTGTTGAAATTGACAAGAGACGCCTCTGAAAAGGTGTACGAGCGACCAGCAAAAAAAATCTGTTCCCCTAATTAAGCTTTAATATTTGAATTTGCTGCATCTATAAAACCACAGTTAGCCATACTAAGAAAAATATGTCACATTCATTTTTCTCATTCTAAAATTAGGGTAGTTTAGGTATTTTGAGATGAGAAAGAACTTCAAAGCTTACTTGTAGTATTTTTATTTCAATTCAGTTTTGATTTAGTTTAGCATAAAAGTACAATTGCGATCAATACAGCTGCTTCGAAATTAAATGAAAGAAATCCAAGCAACATGAGAGCTTCACAAGAACTTGTCATGAATGAGAATGGAGTTCGAAGAACGGGTAATTTTAGGGAGAGCATTACCATTTTGATGAAGAAATTATTCTAAATTCTCAGTGACGACAATCATGATAAAAGAATGACGGTGCTATGTAATCATAGAGGTTAGAGTTGCTATAGACAAATAATAAAGTGATAATGCCAGAACATAACAATAAATAATGTTCGCATTTATGTTTTTCTGATCATATTTTAGTATAACTTTAGGAACCGAGAGGTAAAGAAGCTTACATCAACATGACAGCCACAGAGGTTGTTGCAACTGCGTGAAAGGCGACGACGAAAGTGGTATTTGAGCAGCCTGGACAAGGAGAGTAATTGCAGTTCACAATGAAATGATGAAATAGGATGTCCTCAATTTTGACACAAGCAATCATTACAGTTCACAATATCGCTGAGTGTCAACACTTCAAAAGGATGAGAAGTGTTCCTTCTACAGGAAAGCAACTATGCAGTTTTGACGTGATGCACTGTAAGTCGATACTTTAGAGACCACCTTAAAGAAAAAAGCTACTTCGATTGAACAGCTTTTATTCTTTCTGAAATGAAATGCAACTAAACATACAAAAAATATTGAGTTCTCCGTAAAGAAATTATGACCATCATCAAAGCTCGTAAGTCGCAGAAATATATATTCACACGGTGGCCCCTGGAGACTGGAAAGGATCAATGGCAGAAGGGCTGCTAAAGTCAAAGGTCGTCGCATCAAAAGGTGATCAACCGAGGCAACCGCCTCCGAGTAGGAAGTAACAAATTGAGGGCAAAAAAGTGCCATTGCCTGAGCGTTACAAAGTCGTATTGTGAACGATAAGAAGTCAAGTCGTCAGACCAAGAATTCTTGAAATGACAGAAGAATAAGGGAAAGCAGTCCTGCATCGTCGGATATTCCTAACTTTTAACTCACACCGTCATCATTGTGAGAACAAGTTATACATTCAAGAATTTGTGAAGGGACCCACGACTTTGACAAATAAATATTACCATTGAAATTATTTTTGTACCTAAATAAAGTAAGAGCTTGTTTGACAACCTATGAACATATTATGGAATTTTCTAAGCAAGTTTACATCTAGCAAGAAATTTTAAACTCAGAGCACACCTTTTAACAATCAATAAATATTCCAATAAATAATGCTCATTTTGATTAAGATCCTTGATTTTTTTTTATAAATATCACAACGAGGTGGTTTAACACACAATCAAAATTTACCCAGAAGTTGTACTGCTTCGAAAAATAGGACTGAAATAATTCAAACCTTCAAACGGTGGAAACAACAGTTCAGTGGAATGAGAGGAACACGAAATCAACGAAGCATTTAAGATACAAATATAATCACTCCATGAGATAAAAGTTCCCACTATGCAAACTGTTTCCTTACGTATCTACTTCTTCCGGGAAAGGTAATCAAAAAAGAAACAATGGCAGACAGGCAGGTAATAACTGCAGGGCAAAACGCAAGGCAGAAATATAGGAAGAAAACCAAGCAAATGCGTTGAAGAGGTTTTCTCTTCTTCACTGTCTAAAAAATTTAAAAACGAAATACGGATCTAATGTGCCACTTTATATTAGATAACGAGATTTTACGATCGATCGAAGCCATCGTACAGGTGTTTATTAGGTATTTGTTAAGTAAGACCAACAAACAAAGAGTTAACTAGCCCCAAACGAACATGAACTCTGAAATGAGGACCGCATCCTTGTTTAAAGAACGATAAAAATCAATCTACTTGCAAAAAAATTCTATTATTTATGAACTAAAGCCAGAAAAATTAGTTTTGTACGAACGCTGTACTTACAAACCACGAGTAACAATAAAATATATTTTGCTCTACTAGGTAGAGGCTTTGTGACAGGCAATTGCACTCATCACGATCCTAGGAATGACAAGTGTGTGTGTTCCCACTGGCGAGCAGCTAGGGCATGTAATTATACTCCACAAAATAAGTGAGCCTTCGTCATCCAGTGTTTCTGAACGAGAAGAAAAATACAAGCTCTGGATCTTGCACGGTAAATTAAAGAGAAGCCTCGAACTTCACATTCAGCAGGGACGGGATCAAAAACGCAAACCCCGAAAAAAAATCGCTGTTTTAGTAAAAAAATTGAGTTTGAACACAATATTAAACCCTCATGTTACAATGCCAGCTTTAAGTCATCAAAACAAGTACTTCTGATAGAATTGAATGAAACAAACAAATAAATCAATACTGTAACTTTAGAGCTGTATATTCGTAAAAACATCTTCATACGGATTATTTTATTAAGGAGCAAATAATCAATATTGTAAAGCATATTCGTGTATTGTTATAAACACAGTGAATGTGTTAGGACCGAGTGAAATATATTTACACAACGGTTATAGGCGTGAAATTTTGCACTCTACTTTTCATTTCAATTTTCAGGCATGCAGAGATAGAAAATATAACAATCGAATAAATGGAAAAATGTAATAAGCAGTTACTATATCCACGATCCTCGTACAAACGACTTGATGCGACCTATTCTTAGCCATATTTCCCAGACAAGAACAAAGTCATGCAAATAGCTAATTCAATTCACAGCACGTTTACTTGCACCTAGTATAAATACCAATAAATGTCTGTCGGAAGCTAAATTTAAACCACTCTTGAAGTAGTTGATTCACATTTAATAAATCTGCCTAAGCTTCACCATAATGGCGCACTCAGCGTGGTATGTGTGGCCATAAAGATCCCCAGTCTAATTTGGGGTCTAGTGTGAAGCCGGCGCACTGGGTCATCGACCTATATGTCAGTTTCCCTACACAAAACAGAGTCATTTTACTCAGCGAGGAGAATGGAGGTGGATAGTAATTCATGTAGTTAAGCATACAATAACCCAAACTGAAGAAAGTGTGTCCATCAACAACAAAGTGGGACCTATGTCTTTTATAACAGAAGATGTCGGAGATAAAATCCATCCAACTAAAAGCAGCACGGAACTCAAATCGTATTTCTGCAAGCTAAGTTTTGCATTTTGTACACAACAAAAATCAGTATATTTAACTAGTTCAAAAATTAAACACTAATTTCATGTGATAATGTGGACTCTTTCCAGTTTCTACATCCTTCAACTATGAAAACCCTTTGACTCCTTCACTGGGTAACAAAAATAAAAGCAGAAATAAACTAAAAACATGCATAAAAATTCTTACTCCGTCTTTCGATGCAGCCACACCTTAGAATCAGATAGCCTTGAAAAATTATGCTAATTTATCGATCATTGATTGATCCGGTCAATTTTTTAACCACATAAGTGGCTATGTGAAGAGCTTGATAAATTATACAAGTCGCCACGAAAATTTTAACTATAGGCAAGCATGCCCTGCACGGTACTGAACCAAATGCGGCTAAGGAAATTCTCAGCATGAAATCAAAATGGATGTTCTGCTGTCCCAGCATACGAGAGTGCACAACCCTTCAGATCAGATCACTCCCTTTCCGAGCTATGGCTCGATCTGTGCGCCCCGATGGATAGCCTTTCCACGGTCAGAAATTCCTGGAGATCGCACGGCAGGTTGCGCGCTTTATCAGGAAGGAGATCCATGCCTCCAGTGCCTTCCAGGAGAGTTGCTCTCACACTCGGAGGTCGTATATTAGATGTAATTGTGGCCAGGGAAGCCTACGCATCGTGCCTTTGCTACCCCCTCTGCATTTACCTCCAATTAGAAATGGGATACTTGGCTCTGCCTACCAACATAATCGCCTTCAAGCTTCACAGTCACAGATTTTCTAGCACGATTGTGCTAAAACTCATCATTATGAACTCGCTGCTCCTCGTCTGAATGTGAACTGTAATTGCGAATTAAAAAGGTACTTTTCTGTCAAAAGACCACGATGAACACCAAGTCTAGTATGTATAATAATAATTTGTTCAGTAATTATTTCATACATAGTGGTTGACATCATAAACCTCAGTAAATATGAAACGGTCCGAAATCATTAAGCACAAGAGCATTTCAAATTTTCGGATGTCTTACATGGTCGCAAATTTTAGATTAATAATCATGAACATTAAATGCTAAAAATATTAAGAAAATTTTCAAATGAATCATAAATATTGCGCAAAACAATTATGTAAACCCTAATAATAAACATTTTAATGTAGAATGAGCAAGAAGAAGCTATAGGACACGGTGATTATTTATTTTCTGCAGCAAATGTCACAGAACCGCCGTAAAAACTTGGCTAAGACAAAAATGTGGTAATTAAATTACGACACAAAGCGCGCCACGTGTATGTAAGCTAAGGAAAAACATGTTCCTTAATTAAATAAATATATTTGCGACTGCTGCGATTAAACTTAATTTACTCTTTGGATAATAAAAGAATGCACTACCATACAAACCAAAGAACAAACTTAAAACCTGTGGGTTAAACCTAACTTGTGCCTGTGGGTTAAACCTAACTTGTGCCTGCGGGTAAAACCTAACTTGTGCCTGCAGGTAAAACCTAACTTGTGCCTGCAGGTAAAACCTAACTTGTGCCTGCGGGGGAAACCTAACTTGTG
>VCRD01000834.1:138335-195562 GCA_006783055.1 Trinorchestia longiramus | reverse complement strand
TTGCCTGGTTTCTGAAACTGTTCAAGTCAGGGGTGGGCAAACTGTCGCTGGCAGGCAGCATGGTCATTTTTTCTAATTAAATAACTTGAGTTGGAATTTTAATTTGTTTGTTTTCATTAATCATTCTGTCTGATTGTTGTTATATCTTTAAGAGCAATACCCAAGCTAAAACGTTAGGCCCTGTCACTATTCATGACCCACAGTTAGTCTACAGGAAATACAAAAAAATCTTATACTCTTTGAAAAATACAAAGGCAGTTGGACATGACAACATAAGCCTTCAATACATCAAAGACAGTTTCAATGTTACAGCACCATTGCTTCGTTTGATAATCAATACTTCTATTGCGACAAACAAATTTCCGATCAGTGGAAACATTCCATAATCAAACCGCTGCATAAAGCAGGTGACATCAATACTGCATCAAATTACAGGCCAACTAGCCTTTTACCAGTCTTATCCAAAATACTAGAAAAAGTAACATCAAATCAACTCTCAACACATTTGGACAAATCTAACATTTCATCAAAACCAGTATGCTTACAGAAAACATACCAACACTCAAAGTGATTAACATCACCGAGAAAATATACTGACACTGATAAAAAGAACGTCACTCTCTTGCTTTTGCTTGACCTCTCCAAAGCTTTCGACAGTGTTGAACATACACGGCTTCTGCAGAAAATCTCTAACTTAGGAATCGACACACAGTGGTTTCAGAGCTATCTATCAGACCGCTCTCTCGCAGTCAGACTAGAAAACACGATTTCATTACTCATATAAAACCATTTCGGCGTTCCACAAGGTTCTATTCTCGGCCCACTTCTGTTCTCTATTTTCATTAATCATTTCCCATCCATGACTTCAAACACGAAAATTTCTATGTACGCAGATCATGCACAAATTGCAATGACAAGCGCGTCGGCCGAACTACCGCATGCAAAAACAAATGCGGAAAGACTTTTAAAACACGTAAAATCATGGTACTACCAAAATGATCTCAAGCTTAACGCAAGCAAAACACAGTGCATCATTTTTGGTTCTAAGAACACAATAAAAAAGCTTCCGAATTTAACTTTAACGTAAGTAAATGACATTATTGAACCAGTAGAAGAAGTAAAAAATTCGGGCGTCTAGTTTGATCAAAACATGTTTTTCACATCCCATGTGGAGAAAACACGCAGCAAAATTAACGGTACATTAGTGTTCCTTCACCGCGTGAAGAACATACTTGAGGAGAAAACTAGATTATTAGCCATCCAATTTTTAGTGTCATCATGCTTCGACTACTGTGACTTGGTCTGGACAAATGTATCTAAAGGTCTTCAAAAAGAGCAAATGAAATGTATGAATTTTGCTGCTAAAGTATTATGCAAAGGAAACTTGAGAAAAAACGATCATGCAACCCCTTTCATGAAAAAGCTTAACTGGACCCTGATAGAACAAAGACTACTCATTCACAAGGTCATCTATGTATTCTCCTCTCTATATCACCCTCAAAGTTCTGCCAATGTTGTTAATTCCATCCACCCACTACCAAAGGTGTAAAACCTAATCGACGACACAATGTTTACATCAGCTTCCGCTTGTCCGATGCTGGACAAAGGGCTCTTTCAATTTCAGGTGTATTGCTTTGGAATAAACTGCCCACGCATATGAAGGAAAACTAGTCAATTTAGAATTAAAAACAAGACATCATTTTCGAATATCAAAGTAACAAACAAATACAGAAAACTTAGTTCCATGCATGATTAAACAAAATTAACTTGTAACGAAACATACATACTACATATGTGTCTACCATATGTTTGTATCACACAACTTGAGTGTAAACTGAAGTAGAGTTAACAATACTCAAACGAAATAAACGTAAATGTCAAACTCGTGCTACAATTCTGCAGCTCTGGAGTCTAATTGACTAATTTAAATTTATCAAAAACAGGGCGTTTTTCACTTTTATACTTATAAATTTCAGGCTTATTAATTAATATGCCTGAAATTTAAAAGTAAAAAATTAAAAAACCCCCGGTTTTTTGGTGCTTCTTTACCAGATAAATGTTTCAATATTCACAATGTTCAGTTCCCATAAAGCAGAACAAAAATTGTTGATAGGAAACCAATTGTTTTTGCCTAAAAATAAATAGAATTGTATCTGAATTTGTGCTTGCTCTTCAGTTTATTCTTCTTTTAAGGCTTTTAGATATTTTTAATTTATCTTTTATCTTATTCTATTTTACTTTTCGAAGGAATAATCAAAAAGTGCATACGTCAATGTTAGTAATTGCTTTGTTAGAATAAGTGAATGTGAAACCTCAGAACTTTAGTCTACTACAGCTCCTCTTCTCTATATCAACATCTAAATCTTGATAATTTGAGACATTCCCTGTTTTATTTATTTATTTTTTAGACTTTCTCTGATATGTAACGTCAATTTTTATTAAACGCAATGATATTTACAGATAACTGTAATAATGATTAAATTAAATAGATCATCAGCAAGTCATACTGAACAGTCAAACAGTAATTAGAAATTACAATTTCAGTTTAATAACGATTATTAGAACTTCATGTTTTAACTTTTCACTCAATTTTTCTTTTTCGGTAGTTCTCGGATGTTAAACATCCGATTTTGTTAAATGCTATGATGTTAATTCTAAGCTGTGCCAAAAGAAAATATTTCGCTTATCACCTTAAATGCGTAGAATACCTACCACGTCAGAATTTACATGCATCACCAATGACTACCTCTTAAGTCATCATTGAAAAAGTGAAGTTTCATTTGCTTCACCATGTATATTTTACGTTCATTGCGTGATGTGAATGTTTACGTATACCCGTAGGTACCGCTGTCATATCATCTACTATGCATAGAATACCTACCACTTAAGGACTTTATGATAAGGCATCTTTAAAACCCAATGCTGTTACATTCCTTATGTACCAACTTTATTGGAAATATACATTTTTGTTTATTTTTTTGTAAGTTGATTGATGGAAATTTGTATGTCAATGTATAAAAAGAGCAGTTGTAGGAGCATGCCTTCATCAACACGAGTTTCCACTGCATGTTAAGAAGAGAGAGACCAATGCTTGATTAGAAATGTGAATTATTTGGCATAATATACGAACCAGAAATGTCAGGGAATTAATTATCTACAGTAACAAATAACATGAATTTACTCACGTGTTTGCCAGGAAAACATCCGAGAAATTACTCCTTGTAAAGGCCATGGCATCATAAACCTGCCCAAACCCCTCGAATATTCATCACCCAAGAACCACTGCGTCCACTGATTTGGATTTTCCTGTAGAAATAGGATCAAATCATAAGTAATCACAAAAGTTTCAAAGCAGTAACATGATTATCAAAGTTCACCCACATACAACTTCAGTATGATTTCATTTTAAATTATGAGCTTATTATGCATAATATGCACAAAATTAACCAGTTATTACCACACAAAAAACAGTTCAAACTAATAAGCCAAGAATTACTTATCATAAAAGTCCCAAGAAAAAAATAGCCATCAGCAACATGTCCAGGAGATAAACATAGCAGCACAGAATTCAATATATCACATGACAAATGGGTAGCTAAATTAAAGATACCTTACATAAAACTCTTTCCAAACAAACTTGAATATGTAGAGTATTCAAGAAAATATCAGTCCTACTAACAATCCAACAACATGAAAAAAACAAAAATCTTCACCATTCTTTAATGAACAGTTGTGCTACTCACAGGTAGTTCTTTAGCATTTGTAGGATAAAAGAGACGCAAGAGAGTGCCTTCCTTGGTCCGACCAATCATAATATCCGCACAGCCAACAATCAAGGGCCCTGGAAATATTTCAACATTGATTTAAAAAAGTTATGACAGCCAATATTTTGCATTAAAATACCTATTTCATTATTCTAAGGCAAAGAACAAGTGTCAAATTAATTTTTAAATGATGTTTGTGACAGTATGATAGGAAGATCTAGCAAATACTTATGAAGCAACTATAATGTATGTCTTTCTACATAATATAGAAGCATTTTAAAATATATAATAACATTTTGAAAAATTAAAAGTTTCAGTGATAAATCTAGCAAATAATCTCAGTCTTCATTATATGAGATGAGTCTATAACTTTTTTTTAATATAATAAGAAAATACAAATATCACTAAAAACAAATACATACCAGTATTCAATAAACTATCAATAAATAAGTTCATACATCTGGAATATCAAAACTAAAAATGGAATAAAATAGATATTTACAATGAAGCAAAATATTCAATGGCAACATAGCCTTAGCAGGTAGTCTTATGCAATTATTTCACTGTAACAATTGAGTTTATAAAACTTCAACATAAAATATTAGAGTAAATTATGCTTCACCATTCACTAAATTATCTGCAAACCATTTGAATTACTAGATCATTTTCAAAACTTGTGTTCTTAAGCTATAAGTTCCATGAATACTGGAGCTATAAATACCAGTCTAGCTTACAATACTAAGTTTAAGGAGGGCATCTTAGTGAAAAGCTTAAATGCATGGTACGACGAAACTAAGCACAACTTAGCAGATAAAATTGAATTTAGAACACATTTTATTCCTGTACTTCCTTCTCATTTTTTCAAAATAATGGTGATTTCAGGGGTAAATAAGGCATTTTTTGTATTTATGATCCAAATTGATCTCCTCTTACAGTTTTCATGCTAGAACAAAAGTAAATAATGTTTTGGAAAGAGAAAATCAATATCTACAAATGATCATGCCCCTTTTTTGCCACCATAAGAATCACAACTCAAAAACAAAAAATCAATTTTTTTACCATTTTCACTAAGATGCCCCCTTAATGCTTTCAAATTTTTAACTAACTACAGCAATTACTTCTTAAGTAGAAACTTCACACTGTTGTCAGACTATTTCTATGAAGAAATTCTAATATTGACATGCTGCTAACTAGGTGAAACCTTGTGCACTATATTCACATATGTAATTTATTTATATAAAAAATGCAAATTTTCAAAATCATGGTACAATTGTAGAAGCAAGAGTAAAAGGCACATTTAAAAAGAAACATAAAATACAATTTGCAGGAGGTTAAGACAAATATATGCAACAGAACATAAGCTTCATTCCTTTACAACTAACTCAATGTTGGACAAAATTTTAGTACATTTTACATACTAAACATTTTGATAAAAATACTAAAAGTGTATTATACATTTCATGATTAAATCACTAACTAACCTAACCCCTCTGCCTAACCTCATTGGCTATGTACAACAATTGCTCTGTGACAAGTTATTTTGGTAACTGGTACCCAAAAGGAAAAAACTTGGAAACATAGCAATGAAACTCCTAAAATTCAACTTCTCAACCTGCAGTAATGGACAGAACTACAAACATTTCCTTAATATTCAAATTTATTTATGCTTCTCAATGAATGAAGGTGAATTCATTAAAGAAAATAGCATAAGCTTGCAAAACAATGTTATTCACATGCATGTTCTGTCTTCCAGGATGATACTTGCTAACCCTAGAATGGTCCCTCCATTTCAGAAGTGTGGAAAGCATGGTAACTAGGGAGAAAGTGACCTCAGATTATTGTTCTATGGTTAAAATTGTTGTCTTACCAGCCACAATACAGCCAACAGAATTTACCAAGCAACCAGCTAAGCAATGACTTGTTAATAGTCAAGGTAAAGGGATGTGGCAGGCATGTGATAACCCTGACACCTGTGCCACATTTTTTAATAAGCTATTTAATCCATTTGCATCTCCTAGACTTATAGCTAAGTATTAATGTGAACCACCTAGAAAATTAACCAAGCTTGTAAATATTCTTTTAAAATCTAAAAAAATACACTGATGATTTCTTGGAAAAATACATTCTCTGGATTAAAATTGCAATAGCAAATGACTTCAATATTTTTAAAAGTTCATAAAACAGCAAGTACATGGCCATCACATCTGATTTCAACATATATACTTAATTATCATATACATATAATTCACAAGAAATATTTAAACTTGCATCTCCCAACAGTACCTCTAACATTAAGAGTAACTGTCAATAAACAAAGGGTTAAAAATGCAAAACTAAAGACACTAACAGTGGGTTTCAAGGCTGGAGATATAAAGAACTTACCACTGGGCATGAGGGTCCGTAATACAGTCATTTTTTCAGAAAGTCAATGCAGGAACGGAACTAAATGATTATTCAGGTTAAAACCTTTCAGTAGAAAATATCAACTAATAAGATTAAAACAAGAAACTTAGCTGCACAGCTACTAGACTAACACATACTACTAACACTAAAAAAAATTTGAATGGAAAGACAAGTTATACATTAAAATTGAAATAGTATTGGAGCCTATTGTAGCAAGATTACATAAATCACATTTGTGCTTCTCAAGCTTCACAATTTGTACTGTGCAGAACAGTCCAACAGCTTTTTATTTTAGCTAATTCCAGAAAACAGGCATAGTAACTTAGAAAGAATGTGATTGAAAAAGTCACTAAACATTTTTCTGATGAAAAATTTAATCATGACAGAAGTAACATTTGAAGAAAAAGTATAGCTACATATTATATGTAGTGTTACATTACAATATGCTTATGTAATTACAAAAATGAGCTTCACTGAAGATCATATGATTGCAAGATAGTTCTATATAAATCAATATACATGCAATTACAGGACTTTAGTGCATGCAATTATGCATTTCCCCATTTTCAGTATTTAGTAAGAAATTAAATAACATTTATATCTTGATACAGTAATTTTTGCAGTATTATGGCACATGAACAAGAAAGCTTAAAAATTTAATGGAAATAATTGTGCTTGAACCTCTTACTCAAAGCTAGGTACAAGATAATAAAACAAACTTCATTTAATGTTTTTAAGGAACTATAAAAGTGACAAATATTTTAGTACTTCATTATTCCAACAGTACCTAAAAAAGCAATATATAAAACTGCAGAGTTGAAATGCACATCTTAGCTTTCTCACACATATTAGCTTTCTTTTTCCAAAACTGGAAATAGAAGAGCAAAATAAGACACTTGTCATTGCAACATTTTATAAACTGAACTTGCCATAAAAATGTACAACTTTTTAAATGAATATTTCAACCACATATGGTCATTTCAACATCTATATAATTAGCAATTCATTTTTAAAGTTTTTTTAGTTTTTCTAAATTTTAGTTCATGAGTTCAGGCTGCAAGTGGCACATTTTTAACATGATTACTTCCTAATAGGCCTAACTGCCAAGTGACTAAAAGAAAATTAAAAAATTCTACCTCTCTAAAACTAAAGACAAAATCTAGGAAAATCTCCTATGTGTATAGCAGGAACTAATGATTCTGCACTAAATTATTAATAAACACTAACTCGAAGTGAATGATAAAGGGCTTAACAGTGATAAAGATCATACAAGCCTTCCTTCCATATCTTAGCGTTACAACTGCTGCCACTCTCACGGTCCCACTGTTTTTTTAACAACCAAAGCATTTTAATTCCAATATACAGACTAATATAGCATTCCTATTAATTCATTAAGGCAACTAGATAGACTTCTACACACATTCAAACAACCTAAACTTAGACTTGATACAAACCAACTAACCCAAAATCAAAAGCACTTCCCAACAGGATAATATCAAAGTTAAGCTAAGAGATAGTTTTAAAACTTTTGCACATAGGTTTAATAAATCTATCGCGCTCAGATTATAATTTACATGCATGCATCCGATCAATAACTCGTACATTAACAGAAAGAAACACCTCTTTTGATATTGTTTATTGTTCACTATTATATTTTTGATTTAATTACCACAAAGACACGATGTATATAAAATTAAAGTTTCTACCAGTGACATTTACATAATCAAATGCTATGCGTTTTTTAAAATGAACCATACCAGCATACCCTCCGACACTCATTTGAACAATAAATCAACAAAGACATGATTTATAAGTTTAATTTTTTCGATATTCTTGATGTAATCCAAACTACCATCTCAATCGTATAAAATGAGTGAGCTTTCTACGTGTAATAAGTCAGGTACAAAATCACTGTCTCAGTTCACTGCAAGTAGGTTGAAGTAGCACCTGTGGCACTATACCATGAAGCACTAAGAAAGATACGCTTCTCGTAGTCAGACGAGACTTAGTAGTCTCGTATATCTTATCAAGCGGACCTAATAAATGCTCGACACTTCTAGGAGTCAGGTGAGCTTCCACTTATATAACACGACTCTTTGATCGCGTTACTGGATATAATCAGAGCGAGAGGTTCACTTAATTTCTTACACAAAGTACGAGTATCCAACTATTACAAGAGTAAAGAAAAATCAATCGTTAAAAAGTTCATCATAAACCATGACGTAAAAGTTAATATATCTAAGTAATGTATTGTTGACGTAGAATATTTCAGGTTTTTCTTTTAATGACCCTAATAAATTGCGACAAAAATATTGTATTTCAAAACTGTGCTACATCAAGAGTTTCATTGGTAATCACTGTACAGTAAATTAACACACTCGCGAACAACATATTGTTAACAAATGTACATCGAAAACAATTGTTAGTGACATATACAATAGAGGTTATGATATTACCTCTCAGCAAAGAATAACAGTAAGTGTTAATTTCTGAGTTAATCAAATTTGACACGACCTTTATTGCCCTTGAATGTTTTTTCGTTCATTGTATATAAAGTCCAATTTCCACACTTTTCTTTCATTGTTTGGATTGAAAATTCAGGAGAAATCAACAATATTATTTTTCTACCCATTAATTTTTACTATTTCAAAAATAATGCCTTTGAACAAAAAGCCTATTAAAAGATCATTTGTAATGTGAGAATAGATCAAGTAGGATCGCATAATTACTGCCATCCATATTAATACAGATCTTTTCAATTCATATAAATTGCATGAAACTACCACTAAATAAAGCTAATTACTTCATAGGTTGTAAACCGTACTATTGTTGTATACTGTTGTAGTATTATAACTTGAATATCTGCACTACATAACCTGAGTGTACAGCTGTACATAAAGTATAACAAACGGCTCGATGAGTGAATTTAAGACTTGTAAAACTGATTCATTTTTTCAAACCACCAGAAAACAGGAGAATAAATAGTTGAATCACCAATGTGATTAAGAATTTGCCAGGTAAAGCAAACGTATTCAATTATGTACTACATCTACGAGATAGGAAAACTGTTAACCAATTTTAGGTTTACAAAATATATAGTTGTTAAAAGTTCTTTACTACAAGCTTTTAACCCTTAAAGGAATCCCATGGATCTTCCATTGCAGGCATCAGTATTTCGTTCTGAGAGCGTAGTTTTACCTGACCTTTTTCTCAATACATAAATCAGGGAATAATCTATCGAGTCAAGCTTTTATTTGCAGACTTAGACTTCGACTTGCGAGCCAACGTTTGTCTGGGCCCTTCGCAACGGCCTTTAATTCCCTCTAATACACACAAAACAAGGTGGCATCCCAGTTTTTCTCCAGTGAGCCAGGGTCGTCCAAACTAATTCCTCTAGGTCCATCCTGAGTCATTCAATGCAAAAGAACCAGCCAAGTGAGGGCACCACTGGGAGATCCAGCTTGTCATAGCAGCCTCACATGTACTAAACGACGCAACAAAACCATAGACCCAAATGTACTTAACTCTGAACCTCTCGTCACGGCGTGAGTGGTTTGATCCACCAGAGTGTTATGGAGAAGTCTTACATCCTGTGTACTGAACTACCAACACAGAAATACTACACAGGACAGAACTCGCACATCATTTCCTGACACAAACAACGTCCAATGCACAAACCCACCATTAGATGATAACAAGTCCCATTACACTAACCTTTGTATCTCCATGTATCCAAACTTTCTCCCCCATACTCGCTCTTACCACGACGATTTCCATCACTCATATCATGGATGAGATTGTCAGAAGACGCTGTATACTTCCCTCAGATGACCTTCTCATTTTTCCTTAAATGAACTACAAAGCCTGTGACGTTTTCAGTACACCTTCACACTATTTTTGTAATTAGTTAACATTTTCTTCTTTCTTTCGAAACATTTTAGAACTGAACAGGAAACTTTGTTCTGTGCCCCATCTTGTATATCTTTAACAGCTAATGCACTCCCAATTTGCAATGCAGTCGCAGTTCACGTATTTCACACTTTGGTTTCCTTACCAATTTGAAATCATCATGAAATATTTGTAATCGGCATCGAGTTTAGTCCATAAAAAAGTCCTAATATGTATCTTTCTTTCCCATCTGAATAGTTTCATAAACAGAGGTCCAGCATTCACTCATCACCAGAAAAAATGATCTTCGATCATTTAGAAAAAAAGGAGAAAATTTAAAGGCTAGCAAACCATAAACATAAACCCATTCGCGATGTTTACCATTAGAATCGCTAAATTTATATATGTCTAATGAATATTTCTCTGAAGCACTAAAGTTCTTAAGAAAGCTAACCATGGACTTTTATGATCAGGATGTTTATTCTTACGAGAAAATAACACCTATCTACAACACCCCTCCGCAGGTCAAGAAATTTATACATAATTCAGGTTTAGAAAATGACACCAACATGAAAACCGTGGTTTTGCAATGTACAAAATGCGAATAAAATTGTGCAACGAATTTTTAGAATAAACTTGATTATGAATTTAGGAACTTATATTTATGGTATACGAAGATTCGTGTAAAGCTCGACGTCGTTTCATACTGTGAAAATGTAAACTTATAACTAGAAATATGAACAGATCCAACTGCTACATTCACTCCACGCAGTGTAAACACTGGACTAGAATTAAAGGAAGGATCTTCACTTTCTCCTCAGGATCACTGGCAATTTGCACACACGATCTTTTCGAGCAGCCCAGACACAGGGTGTGTGCAAATAAAATGTACCCGTACGTTTTAAAATCGAGTTTGCACAAGGATTAGGATTCTTTAACACATAAGATGACGACCTGTATTGCATTATAAATGAAAAGTTATTTGGAATATTTAATATCGGAATTAACAACACATATTCACACATTGGAATTAATTCAACATTAAAAAGGACCGCTTAAATTATAATTTTTCAGTCACAAAAAATAGCACACGGTCGAGTACTTAAGCGTACCTTAAGCAGATCAGGTGCCTGAAAAAATTCATATGGTTTTGTAAATTAAAATTCAAAGCAAATTTGAAAATAGATAAAATTATTGCTATAATTTTATAAAATGCATAACTTACTAGTTGCAAATATGCAATGCATAATGAAATTAATTTGGGCAACCGGAATGTACTCAATCGAAAGGAAAACTAAGGCAAACATAAAACACACCTGCTTAAATAAAGCAAATCTTAACTACCTAGTGCTTTTAGTTTTTGTTTCATTAGGATATGAAAAGGGTGTTTCTGCAGGGCCACCCTGGGCAATAAATGGTACAAGAAGTCTCTGAGCTCGATGGATAATACAAAGCATACGTACCAGTTGGAAAAGAACATGCAAGTCGTGACTTGCCCAGCCATGCACATTTTCACATGAAGCTGGAGAAAACCACTCTTTTGAGGCAACTATCAAATACGACACTAATAATAAAACTACGCCATGGGACGTGGGTAGCAAGCCCAGAATACAAGAAACGGCTCGTTCCTGTTGCCATGCTCTATTCCAACGTCAAATTATGGATAAATCAAGTCAGGCATAAAGCAGTTGGTTAATCAGAGAAGATATATTTGTCTTTTCACTATCCGCACGAGAAAAAATTTACAAGCTACAACTTTGTACATTAGATGACTTAAGTTTAGTCTGTATGATCTACTATATGTATGTACAGTTAAAAACGAACAGAGCTCAGCACCCCATCACCATTCGCACGTTTCAAAAAGTACACAGAACAACTCTCTTCATCGTGCTATCGAGCGTCACAATGGTGTTCTATTTTAGTGGTTTACTATAAACTATGCGGTGTACCAACACAAGGATTACTCAAAACTGTTCAAAATACATGAATTCTATAGCGTGGCGTGCAACACTACGTAAATGTAGATAAAACTCAAGACATCGTAAATAAGTGATAAGATTACATATTATTACAGTCCTGGTTTAACCACTACCGCAACAATAAAAGCGATCTCAGCAGTGATGCACGGTAAGTCAGTCATCTAATTTTTAGGGGTTATGCACCGTTAAGGAAATGGGAGGAAGTATCAGATATCAGTATTGTGTTATACCAGGTAGCCATATTTCACCCATGTGTAGGTCCCCAAAGTTTCAACGCTCCACCCACGATAATTGACACGAGGAAGACAACTTGGAGACTAAACGCATCCTCTACTGTTTATCTGCAGATTTTCCTCAAATACTATCAATTATTTTTATTGTACTATGAGCGTGAAAGATCGGATTTCATTAAATATTTGAACAACATAGACGTTCCAAAACATCGAGTTCTGCTCGAGTACGACAACGTCTGATGTTCGTCGCTAAAACGTAAAAAATTATGCCTCTTTCATTCAATTTCCGATTACTTGAGCAAGAGACACTAAGTTGCCTCTATTACAGATCAAACAAGAACGGAGATAAAAGCAGATCCCTTTCACGAATTTGAAACCATGACAGGGAAAGCTTGGAAGCATTGCACAAATTTACCAAGAAATTGCCATTTTATCTAAAGCTTTAATATTTACAATTTCTAACACATGCTGTGAACAATCCACGTAGCATGGAATACACAATGCAGATCGTATAAAACGATCCTATTTATTAACAAAAAGTACGCACACATCATTTTAATTTAAGAAAAATATCCAAATTTATAGTCAATGCAGGTAAGGTTCCAACACCAAACAGACTAGGAGACACCCGCTAGAAAGAGAGATTAACAATAACCAAGATAACCTCGCCTTCAAGGTTTGCCCAAATAAAGACAGAAGAAGCGACTGCACCCACAAAGATCGATGAAAATTAAACATATGCAAACAAATTCTTACAAAAAAAAAACGCTCATTAATCTGTCTGAACACGAGTTTTCTCCTAACACTTTCAATGTAGAATTCAAAACCAATGTTGCGCTGTACACTATCGCTTCCCTGTAAAAACGCATTCATCAGAAACTAATAACACAATTGACATGAAACTGACCCTGTAGTTCCACTGAACAGAAGAACACTCTATTCATCAACACGATCGCTTCACACATACATTCTAGTTACGTTTAACAAAACAGTTGACGTCCGTGAAAATGTGCTGTAATTCTATCCCTGTTTCTGAATTCTTCGCTGGTCTTAAGTTCGTATAACCTTTCAGTACCAGGAGCATACTAATATACAAAGAACAATTTCAAAGCAGATGAGAAATGAAAGAAAATTGATCTTATTAAGTATACAGCGAGGAGTTTTCTTAGAAACTAAATTTGTACAATACATACACATCATCTTCACTACAGGTTTTGTTGGGACAAAATTCAAGATACTTAGCTTTCAACACCCGGTGACTACAGGCTCTAAATTCCTAACCAGGAGTCAAGATTAACAAACATTTTCCAACCAATTTAAAGAATGAGTAATGTACGTGAGACATTAATTAATTAAACGCTGCATTGTCTCTACTGCAATAATCTACAACCTGTCACACGTCTTGCACAACGCTACTATCAGAACAACAATTTATTTAACTATCCGGAACAATTTCTTTGGACAATCATTCAAAAACCCAGCAATACTGCACAATATTGCTGCAGCGAGTAATGATGTAATATTGCTTCAACCTCAACCTTTCAATTTACAGTGATGCACGATCCAACTGTAATAAAGCATTTCGCATTTCCATACATTCTTTCATTCCTGAACACAACCATTACTTTTCTGTCATATTATCCCTTTATCTTCTCATGCTTCAGAACACCTTAAATTCAGTACATGCCCTAAAACTCCTATTGCGACATCACATGACTCACCCAACCTTACTTACAACAGACATTATATCATGTTTTACTTATGACACAATTCAACACCTTCCATCCACTCCATTACGACTGAAAGGTACATGACGCTTCTACATCGCGTCATATACCATCTCACTCTTCTGCCCTGAATACCTGTCTAGCTATAATAACATGGTTGATGAAACGCCAATAACGCTGTACAATTAAATGCAAAGCAGCCTCCCTAGGCAATTTCGCTGCAAACCATTTATTCGGTATGTAATACAAGATTACTGCCATTTCAGGTGCAATCAAAATATCACAACATTCAGGTTTACGCTATCCTTCAAGATGAACGCCCACACGCTGCAGACAAAAACCGCAATCACAAGGATATTACAGGTGAGCTTTGGTCTCAACTATTGATTCGGTTTGTGGCTATCTAGCATGAGTTTCCTAGTAAAATAGGGCACTGGGAACACACTCTCCATCCTTCTCCTTACTTATCATCACTATACTTGAAACTCCCTTCATACAAACAAAAACAAAAACGTATTCATGACTTGATCATGATACCTTCATACTTTCTCTACTTATTTCAGCTCATCAACACGTTTCACGCACTACTTGTGTTCACCTATTTCAATTGCATTTATTTCAACCAGAACATTTTTACTCTTCATCTGCTCCCACTTCTGTATATTACTACTCGTAATACACAACCGTATTTCAGTGCAAATATTTCTTAAAAACCCTTTCACTTCTCACCATTCACCTTCTTTTTCAAATATATAAAAGGATGTACAACAAACGCAGCTAATATTGCATGAAAATATACAAGCAGATGGTAAATTTTATGAAATTATCAAAACGTTAATAAATAAGAATTAAAAATTATTAAACTACATTATTCCAAAAGAACCACAGCTGAAGCCTTCAATAATGCTCATAACTTGCGACACTTCTACATCACTAAAATGAACATAATCTCGACAGAATAATAATACAATCCATTTTTTACAGTTTGAACAAACGCAGAAGTGAATTATTGATTTAAGTGAAATATTGAATAATTATTATTACACCTGAATCATAACGTGGCCAACCTGAGAAGTTTGCCGCCGCCTAAATAACTGCTACGGCACTCAGCAACACTGCAAGGAAATCTTTAGTGAGGCGTGTACATCGAAATTTGTATACATTTTAGATGCTAATATTTGCGGCCGAGACCTGAAATAAAGTTGACTGGACAAAAACGTTTTGTTTGACGCAAAAAATATGCATTAAAAGTGCGTGTTGGGGCCATAAAAATATCTGAATTTTTTCTTAACAAATTCACTTCCTCTCCACAGGCGTTGTCACAGAGTTACGAATCTGTGTTCAGAAGCGTACAGCTTTAAAAGAATGCTGCACAACTTCCTAAATAAAATCTACAGTTCAGGCTTCACAGCATTGCCAGTTTTGAGTCCAGTAATGAAAATATTAACATATACTCTTTTTATTCGCAAGCTGAAACAAATCATTTATAATAATGTAAATACTCTGCCACTACCGAGTCATTTGTTTGTCGACCACTGCCAACAAACAAATAGAACGCATACAATTTTTAAAATAAAAACCCTGAATACATCTAATTATAGAATAGAATAGAATAGAATAGAATGAGGCTATAGGAACGAACCTTCTGGCCCATTCTTGGGTCGGATAATTACTTCGATAATTGACGAGGTAATGTACTGTACAGTCATCACTCTGGACTGAGACCACGACACACACAGGACTTTACCATATCTGCCTGTATCTCTCGATAACAACTCCAATAGAGGACATAGACTTCAAACAATCTGATAATTCAGCGTGGTCGTCGATAGAATAAAGTCGTTGGCTGAGCAGACTCAGCTTGTTCTTTAGGGCTGCCACTGCCTGCTGCAGTTCCTCTGTCAAGTCTACTCCGTGCACCATCACTCTGCAACCAAGCCAAGTTAGCAAGCAAAAAATTCAAAATAAAATATGCTTAAAAATATTGGACCTGAAATCATGGCACAAAAATGATCTTTCCCCCTTTCTGAGTCAATATAAGACTCAATTTCAAGACCGTTAAATTCTGACAAAATGACCACGAGTCTCTCAGTCAGCAGTAAATGTACACAGTATTTCTAATTCATCTTTACCAACAATTTCAGCTCCTTCCCACCATTTTCATATTCATCATGAGACCATTTCCAGAAGAAAGAGATGCCAACACGAGTTTCTAGGGTTTTAATACTCCTAAATCAAAAAAACTTTAAAAATTCAACAATACATGGGACACGTGCAAATCAGGCAACAGCTTTTCTAGCAATGCACACTAGAAGCATTTCTCTTCAACATAACAAGGTTAGCTGCTTTTTGTTCATTAGATGGAAAATAATTCGTACGCTGAAAAAGGTATGGGATAAAAAGTTACTGTATGCACATCTGTGAAGAGACGAAAAGTATCTTATTATAATTCTACTTGTTCCTTCCTTAGTTAGTTAGTTAGTTAGTTAGTTAGTATGTTACGCTTTCGTCGAGTTTGCAGTATCATCGCTACCGAATTCAGCAGTGTAACATTAAAAGATGGTCCTTACATGCATTGATATGTTCGACATTTTATATAAACTTCTCCTAATTGTTAAGACGTATATTTAATCACAGAACCGTAACTTACATTAAAAAAAACTGTCACAATAGAGCGAAGATTGGAAGGTGTTCGCGATAGAACGAGACTCTATGCGCAGAGAATAAGGAATGATTAACGGCAGGAAATCCTTGAGAAGGAGAAGCAACGTCAGCAAGTGAGGCGGCCTGCAATTAACGATGTACAACGTGAAGAGCACCTCCAGCAACAAAGAAATTAATCATAGCAAAGAAGGGAAAATATAGATGAGGTGAGGAACACCGGGCACAGTACCTTGAGCGGCAGAGAAATTTATTTCAGCAAAGAGAACAGAACATGAATGAAGAAGACAGAATAAATTATCATGAAAACCAAAGAGAGATATAAGCAGAGAATTGGAAATATGAATCCTGGTGAAGTTGACCATTTAAGGCAAAATCAATTGCAAAGACAGTGCATCAGAAGAAATAGACCAATATATTTCTCATCCCGTGGAATTTCTACGGGTCCTGCTAGTACAGCATTAATGGCCGTGTAAACACACAAATAAACTCAACAATTGTCTTACAATCTTTCAATGATATTGTAGTCACTTTAAATTGTGCACAATTTAAGTTCGCTGCTTGGAAAATTTGGTCCTTGGTATATTTCTATAGAAAAACTCATTTTTACAATAACGCAACATATCTCCTCAAAGACAACTTCGTAGCACAAACTGAAGTAGAGCTGCTTGCTAGCTTCTTGACAAATAACTTATGAAAATAATGCTTTCCCGTATGAAATGGGAACTTTTCAGCCACAATCAATATATGATTCATATACAGAATGCGACAACATAACTTCCTTTTTGGCTTTCAAAAAGTTATGTAATAAGAAAGTTACATAATGATTTCTTGTAAGAAATAGTGACTTTTCAAACGTAATCACTACATAATTCATTAATATGTCACGAGGTTATACGAGTATAGGTAAAAAAAATTTCTTAGTAATTTCAATACGGAAAGATTATACCGAAATGGGGAAATTTCTAACACTGAAACAGTGAAGATTGGGGCATCAGGGAGGGTCAAAAGTTTACTCGCGAACACAGTAAATACTGAAAAATTGTGCTTCTGAAAACAATGTTTTCGCCGCGAGAGCTTATATTTTTTAAGAAATAATAGGAAAATTTACAAATAATATACTAATTTCTATTATTGCCACATACACACTTTGGTAAGATAACAGAATATAGACTGTTGTTTTTAAAAATGCTGATCATCGAGCTCACAGAACACCAGACTCTGCGTGACCGCCGTCCAGGCACAGGGAAATGTTCAAATGTTATCTCTGCAGAAGTAAAGCATCCCTACAGATGAGGTCTTGCTTGACGGAGCTGTCTGGGTATGAACTGCTCGACTGGTGCATGAAATGAACATATCTTTGCTTAAGAGCAATAAACAAAGCATGAGTAGGAAGTGCTCTTAGATGAAGTAATTTTTAGATTCCCAAAGCTAACCCAGAAAATTTGTAGCAACGTTTAGGCCGACTTAGGCAAAGATTATCCTCAAACACTTTTTTGCTCCCATCAATAACAAACAGAAACGTACGATGAGCTAAATATAATTGATCAAACAGCCACATTGAACATCTTTTAATCAATCTAACAAGCAGTTTTTGTGTTGTAGGTCAGGATATTTAAATTCTTGTATTGAACCCACATAAATAAGTAAATATTTTCAACACAAACATTACAATTGTGCACAAGCTCACCTGCCGTTGGATTGAGGTGGATGAGCTGCGGCAGGTTTAGACGTTTTGCGAACTTTAATTTTCTTAGAAGGTCTTGGAGTTGGAGCTGCTGCTTTGGCTAAGGAAATGAAGATGGGTACAATTTATTAATACCAAGTAATCTAAAGCAATGCAGGCAGTTAATTGCCACGGCTACAGCATTTGCTTGCAGCTAGCCACCAGTCAATTAGAAATTCTAGTAAATATCACACGTAGGTACTTGGTATTCCCATAAAATAAATTTCATTGGTAATTTCTATAATGACGATTTGAAAAATTTTCACATCAAAATTAGAAGAGACATACTCAAGTAACATTTGACAGTAAAGGTTTAAAAGCTGCCTAGTTAAAACCATTTATGAGTTGTAGGGCAGAGTGACACAAGCCAATTCATAACAGTTCTCATCTAGTTAACATAATTAACCATAGCATCAATGCAATCATGCAATAAATTTAATGTACTGGTATGAAAAGAAAACATTTTATTTGAGGAATTTGTAAAAATTGATATACAGTATTAACTCGGTTAACGACCACAATCCATTCCTGAAAGCTGGTCGTTAACTGAAACCTTCGTTAACCAAATCAATTTTTCCCATTAGAAACAATAGAAATAGAAATAACTGGTTCTCTTCCCCAGTTGATTCGCTACTATGAATAACGTATAACCAATAGGTGTGTTTTATAAATGAGAAATGCAGTATAATACAGTACAGAAAGTGTTAAATAAAAATAAAACAAAGTCCATTTTCATGCTTGGAAATAATTTTTATCTTTGTCGCAATTGTTGGCCTTTGCCTTTCCATCACACTACTACTCTTGCTTTTAACCTTCTTCGGAAACATATTTGAGGATTTTATTATGTAAATAAAGCACTAAAATAACAAAAATACGGACGCAACATGATAAACACAGTTAACTCCCGACCGCAACAATGTCTCAAGCGCGACTGTGCCTCGTGGGTTCTTTGTCTTGCTGTTCGTTATCCGAAAATTTGTTCGTTTTCCGGGGCAAATTTTAAGCGAAATCGTTGGTCGTTGACCGATTTGTTCGTTACCCTAGGCGTGCGTTAACCGATGTTCTACTGTAGTATAATACTAATCAGTGTTGGGAAATCGCGGTGCAACTGCCCAACACTGGTAATAATATACAGAGACAATGATTTCCTCAATAATCTGCATTTATAGTCAGAGAGAGTAATTGTTGGAAAACACAAGACCTAATTCTTCTATAAAGACTGTTTGACCCTCCTAATATTATAGTTATTCAACAATGGTATCAGTGATCAATGCAACAATTTTCAGAACTGTGAAACTTGACTACCATAGCATCAATGCAATATAACGAATTGTTTCTTTTTATCTGATCCAAGCTGTGACCTGTATTTTCTATTACATTTCATCATACTTATCTTTTTAAGAGAAATCTAAACAAATATTGAAAACACGAACATGACACATAATTAAAAACAAGATTTTAGTACTAGTAAGAAAGCACTTACCAGCATTCTTGCTTTCTTGATCTAAAGTGCATCCAACGCAGAATTCCATTCCTTGTTCGTCTTCCATAAGAATACATTCACACGTGTGGCACACACTCAACAATAATTTGTAGCCTTGCAGAAGCAGCTGGCCCATTTCCTTGCCAACAGCATCTGACCGTGAGGTGTCGTCACCATTCGTTTCTACATCATCATCAACAGCGTCTGCAGACGCCTCCATTCTTCCTGCGTTTCTCGTTCTGAAAACAAAGAAAATTTTTAAACAACTACAGTAGAAGTCTTTTTAACGGGCACCCATGGGACTTTGCAGTTGCCGGTTAATATCACCCAAGTAACCACAAACAATTCATAGACACGCTAGACATAAAAAGAAAACAATATCAATTGCTTAAAGTAATTAATGAAGAAAAACCAATGAATAAATATATAAAGCTTGGCCAGCGAGTGCAGGTTTAAATAAATTCTACTGTTCACTCAAAGAGGATTTCAAAAGAGAAGAGAAGCATCTAAATGAAAGTAAGTTCTAAAAAAATTAGTACACACCAAAGACACTCGCGCAAGAGGTCTGTAGTGAAGCCATGCCTCTCCTTCCCCTTTTCAAGAGATAGAGACATAACAGGAAAAAATTAAACAAACTGCAGCTTCCAGAAAAGATATAGTGTCAAGTATCATACAAGTTTAATACATCTCTTACTCATTTTATTTCTAGCACTATAATAACATACTTTCACATTTTTCAAGCCCAACATATCCGGGAAATTTTTGAACTTAGTTTGGAGTTGCAGAATTCTGAATCTCTAAGACATCAAATTAGCTCACCTAACCAGAAAATTGCAACAAAAAATTGAAGAATTTATTAGAGATGTACCGATAATATCGGTATCAGCAGTATTGGCCTTTTTCTCGAGTATCGGTATTGGCGTCCAAAAAATGAAGGATCTTAGCCGATATTCCTATACTTTTATACTATTTTCACGAGACTGGTAATCCAAAATTTCGGAAGACAATCTTAATAACGAACGTTAACTGTGTAAATTTATTTACTTATTAGACATTAAAGTTAGATTTAATGTTAACCATAGCAAGAACTATGAATGAACATGAATAATTATTGCCAAAACCTATTTCATTTACAGAGAAAAGGGGCTTGAGTGTGCGTACTCGTATTCACAAACACATGCAAGAACACGTGACACGCAACGCATGCTAGTAGGATGCTACTTAATTTAAAATTTTCCTAATGAATAATGCCCATTATTTATTTTACAGAGTTCGTAACTTGGTATTAAATATAGCAAAATATATTTCTCAAATAAACTAATTTTCAATTGTATGCCTCATGAGACTGATATTACAAAAAATGACTTGGCATCTCATGATTCACGAAGGCTGGTTAAGTTCAGTGCGCTACAGGCGGTTGAGCCGCGAAGGTCCTAGATATCTGTATCTTGCTTGTGCTGAACTATCATGGCCTCTACCAGCAACAGAAGTTCAAACTCGTGAGTATGGAAACATTTTATTGTCGGCGAAACAAAGGAGGCATGAGCTACATGTACTGTATGTAATAAATCTTTCACGAGGCGGAAAAGAAGGTAAATTCTTCAACAAAACGAACTTGAGAAAACACTTGAAGAGTAGCCATGCTGACAAATATTATACAACTCTTTAGCAAAAGAAGAGGATCTCAAAAAAGAAGAACAGAAAGTTAATAAGAAGCGGCAACTAGACAATTTCTTACAAAAGCAACAAAAAAAGGATGCACTTCAAAAGATATTAAAAATAAAGAAACTCAAATGACCATCGGCGAAACTATTGCTCACAAGCAGCCTTGGGACATCAATGGTGATCAATCGCAAGCACTACATAGCGCTATTGGAGAAATGATAGCAAGTGACTGTCAACCACTTTCAGCAGTTGAGGACATAAGTTTCTCTAGTTTGATGTAAAAAGTAAAGCTTAACTATGTCCTTCCTAGCCGAAAGTACATCTCGGAAAAAGTTCTGCCCGAAATTCATAGCAAAGTACGTAATAAAGTAAAGAACATAGTTAATGATTCTGTAAACTTAAGTTTCACCTCTGATATTTAGACAAATAATGCCAGCCATTCATGCCATACAAATAATGCCAAGAAAGTTGAGAAGCTCGTTAAAAGGATTCCACAACACAACAGTCTGGCTGAGCAAAAGATCCTCAACTGCCTCAGAAATCATTCCACAAATAAAATTTTTGGAGTTCTTCATTGAGAAGGCATGTGGCAGTACCAGGAGAAAATAGTGGCACTTAAGTTACCCTTTCGGTACTGTGATGCAAATATCAGAACCTTTTCAACATATTCAACATCAAATTTTAAAAAAAGATGCTTTGTGATGTTTTACAGTCATAGCATTGTCCTGATCAAACTGTAGCTTGCATTGCACTACCAGCATTTGCACAGACACACGTGTGTCTGTGGCGTAGGAACAGGCTCTCGTCTGATACTAGTGAAAGCTTAATGTTTCTGCACCGCAACCTTAAAATTTTTTAATTTGAGTATTGAATGTACAGTTATCAAAGATATCTATCTTATCCTAAAGGAGTATAGTATATTATCTTGAATGGAATATATTATCATTGTGTTTCATGTTTAATGGTTGTACAATAGTGTAATCCTGAGCAGCATAACAGTGCATAATTGTTTCTTCTTATTATTGTGTATTACTATTTAATATAAAAAAGTTTCGGCATCAGTACCTGAAAAAATCGAATATCGGTATCAGCCTCTTTTCTGGTATCAGTATATCACTAAAATTTATAAGACTAATTAATGTTGGACAGTGCATGGAGTGTCCATAGAAGTTACATTGAAAAACAGAAAAAAATAATGTGCATTATAGAAACCAAAATGTGCAAATGAATGCACATGGAAAGGAAATCACTGTATTTACACACTCCACCAACATTTTTCTTACAAAAGTCATGTTGCAACTATTAAGCATTATGAAGGGAGTTGCATATTTGAGTTCCCATAGCCCAAAATGACATGAAAGGTTGAAAGGAAGAAACTTTGTTTCCAATAAGTATACAGTACAGATACATTGAATTTTCAATTCTTAATGCTAACATCTTAACCCACTTATACCTCTCATGTTCATATGATCATGCATAAATAATTATATTCCTAAATGCTGTCACAAGTGAACAAACTTCAAACCATATTCATACCAAGTCTAAACATGTTTGGTATAGTTGCCACATATTGTATTGCAACATAGGACTGTTAGCATGCATTTGCATCCAAGTGATGCTATTCTGAATGTCGTATATTCTGAAACCAAGCTTTTCCCATCATATAAGGGTTGAGATTAGTGATGATGCTCCAAGAGACAATTCCTGTTTACTGTGCTGCAACTTGAAGTAAAGGATCATAGTAGTGCTTTGATGAAGGTCTATTCTAACTCAGGGCATACTGGATGGCAGCATGCAGGTCAGGTATCTCATCCACATAATATGGCAGAAAGGTGTTTTCACTCATCAATATAGTTGCACACTTGAATGCCTAGCCCCCATGTAATGTGTCAACAAGTCCATGTGAAAAGGATACATCATCCAACAACTATTTGAAATTAACTAAATTTCCTTTTTTTCTAGTGGGCACATGGGTTTAGAAAGAGGCCACATGGTATGCATCATTTCCTTTGTTCACAAACATTATCCTGAACTTGAATAAAAAAATTTGAATACCAATTACAGATAATTTTTGAAGCATACCAATTCATTATTAAATAGTGAAATTGATTCTATAATTATAACAGAAACCTCACATCTTTTGCAGTAACTCAGGATTCCTTGGACATGTCAACATAAGAGGGATTGATTAAAATAAATAACCTCAAACATAAAGACAATAGATTTACAATGTTGCAAATTGTTATTGAATTTAGGTTTTTCTCATGCTGTTGGCTGGTTCATTTGCATTGAATAACTCAGGGTGGACCTAGAGAAATTAGTTTAGAGAACCCTGGCTCAGAGGAGAAAAACTCTGTGATGCCACCTTGTTGTGTGTGTGTATTAGAGGGAATTAAAGGCTGTTACAAAGGCCCTAGCCAAATTCTGGCTCTCAAATCTAGGTCTAAGTTAAAGTCTAATGTATTTATTTCTCTATCAATAAGTAAAAATAGGACATGTCAATATTTTTTGATAGGTTGAAATGTCACACACTAAAATTTCAAAATAATATACTTGAAAAAAACATTAACCTTACACATAATCGTGAAATAAGCTCCTTACCTTAAATTTGTACGGGTACTTTTAGCTGGAGCATGGTTTACATGAGCTTGGTCTGGATGCAAATATTGGAATTTTATCAAATGCTTTTTACCAGCAGCATGTTTATATAAATCACTCTTTCCTCCTTTTATTGATAAATGTGTATTACACACAACACAAAATCCAAATGCTTCTCCTTTACTGCTAGGCTTTAACCACTTAGAAATAGTGTCATCCTTATTCCAATTTCTTGAGTATTTCTGACGGTACCTGGACTTCTTACTATTACTTGTGCTCGGAGAACTTGGCTCATCAACTTTTACATTTTTGAAGTCAACTTCAGGCGTTTCCATCGCTCTATCAAACTTCTCACCTTGAAAAAATAATTATAAAATCTGAAAATGTTTTGCATGAATAACTTACTTTAACAAAGCTTCTGATAAATAATCACAATTATATACCATAAACTAATTTGTATGCTTTTTGCACTGTAAGACCTTTCAACCCAATAAGGTTTCAACAAACTAGCACAATTTAAACTAATGAACACATCAATGAACTTGAAAAAATGATACTATGCAATAAGTAGGAAACAATTTTTATCTTTTGAATTTAGAAAATAAAGTCTAATATTTCAAGAATGAAGGTCAACTTCAAGAAATATTTCGGATGATGTGTCAGAAGAAATAACACTTGAGTTCTTAAAATCTTCGTTTTCAGTAAATTTATGTTTACTCTTCTCAGCTATAAACATTACTGAATAAATCAAAGCAGAATCTATTAAAATTTAGCATTAAACTACAATTCTAAAGGCGTAAATATGATTTTAATTCAGAAAAACGTAAAATAACTCCTTCCTTCCGCCATCACCAAGCTCCTAAACAGTGTTGCCAACAGACGAAAATTGCATTTCCAAGATTTCTTCAGCAAAAGATCAAGATTCAAATTTCGATACACTAAGATATTATAAGAATATAATATAAACCTAAAATCACACAGTATAAAGATAATTAAAATAGGCACATACCAATATGAAAAAATTTCCTCACCTCATCAAATCACTCCTCATGGAAGCAAATTAATTACTTCACGTCTTTGAGTTAAGTTGGCAGATCCTTCCCGCGCTGACAGTATAAGTTCGACTACCGTATACAGTGTATAGCTTCTTTGTTAGATGGAATTTCAAGAAGTTTGCGGAAATAATAATTGAGCTTCAATTTCTTTACCTAGAAAAATAGCGTAGAGCTCTTCACAGAATGGAGTTGATTGATAGAATCATTGAATGCAACTGAGAATTGTGTGCAAAATTCTTGCATAGACTGTAATAAAAGTGTCTCATTCCGGAAATCAAATTAGAAATGTGAATTTTTCGTGTGAAAAATTTCATCCGGGTATGATGCAGTTACAACTCCACGGTATCGGTCGTTTTAAATACGCTCTACCTTCTGGGGTATTAAAAGTTTTTAAGCACACTGCCGTATTTTGAGAAATTTGAGTTACACATATTGAACATATGCGAGTATAATCTATTAATTCCAGTAAGGTGCAATTTATAGCAAGAACTTGTGACACAATCTTTATTTTTTCTACACATTGAAAAAGATTGTCAAAATAAACAATATGCTAGATTGTTACAAAGGGAATTTTAATTGCAAATTTATGCTTTGTGGGTTATTTAGGCTACGCTTTGTTATAATGTTGGCATCAACAAACTATTGTTGACTTTGAAGGAAAGAAGCTTAATTCAATTTAGGTATTCATGATGTATAAAGTATTATTATTTTTTAATGATATCGTACGACAGGTGATTGTGCTTCCAGCGACTGCTTCCGACCATTTTGTGACTTGAGTTAGAGGCTCATAGGGATACGTTGCAATGAGTTGAAAGTTCTTGTCTGTCGTGTTTATTTGGGGCTTCGAAAAATAGTTCATGTAGCCCCAGGTCTGAACGTAGGTTAATTTATCATCTGTTTACGATGTTTCTTTTGATCCAACCTGCAAAAACAAACAAAGGATGATGGTGAGCTCCATGCGACGATCCCGGGATGTGTCCATGGGCTTACCGATAAGTGCGAGCTCACGGTGCGAAACGAGAAACAGCTCGTATTCATTGCCGGGTTTCGAACCCGCGGTCTGCCTGCCCGAAGCAAAAACCTGATACCAAACACAGGCCGCAGACCACTCGACCACGGTGGCTAAAAATAGAGATGTTCAAATATTTAGCGAAGGATAGCGAGGGTTCTGCTATTCCATGTTCCATAAATATTTCAATATAAACAATATTTCATTTCACATTTCTTCTTCTATTTTTTAATATATTACTTTCAAGGTCTACTATTAGTTGCTATGGCATGCCCGACCCAGTGCCACGCATGAGTTGTCGTATCTGTACAGAAGGTCCATCCCGGGTGGCGCAGCCTGGAGCTTCTTAACGCCAAGGAAAAATATTTTATTTGACCAAAACGGTCTTTGCAAAACAAATCTTGAGGGCATATCTCGAAAGGAGTGATGTTGGGGCTTGTCAGAGACTAATGAAACATCCCCTCATACAGGTGGCCACTCTTTACAACAACCCACAATAGAGATGCTCAGGGAAGTGTTTCTTGTCTCTGTTCAAAACTCTACTTTATTTTTGAAACATTAGGGTTAGTACCAACGGAGGTTAGCATATTATTGTACTCAGTCTTTATTTTTGTTTCAATAAAATGCAACTATTCAGAATCAGTTTTAGCATAACGCATTTGAGAGCCAGTCTCTATCAGGTTCTGGTTTTGAATTTTTCTTTAGAATAGAATATGGCATTAGAAACGAGCCATTTGGCCCATTCTTGGTTCAATACCGAAGTCCCATGCCGTCTAAAGTAAATTCATCAGTCATGCACGTACACCTTAACCACCTAAGTCAATTTAGTCATGTGCACGCATATCACTCGCGCACAGGCATTTATGTCACTTGTATTTAACCCAATCATACATTAGCCTTAAGCAGTTAGGGACATAGAGTTAGTAGGATGTAATACTAGGAGAATGGGGTTCGTAATCCAAAATTTATCGAAACGATTTTTGAATGTGTTTACAGTGCCAGCAGAAACTGTTTTCTGGCAGCTGGTTCCAAGTTGCGGCACTTTTAACGGGAAAAAAGTTCATAGCTTGAGATGTCTTGAAGTTTCTCAGTAATAGTTATTGACCGTTATTTCTTTACTCGTTTATTTGATCCTATATATTTTTTCGTTTGTTAATTTTTTCCATGTATCGGAAAAGAGCCTCTACGATTAATTTTTGTATATTTTCAGGGAAGGGGCCACCTCCTGATATGTTTTTCGCAGAAACAGGAACTTTTAGACAGGTTAGAATGTTAGTTAGGTTGGCATGTCTATAAGTAAGTCAGCCTTGCTGGTCCGTGTCATAAGCAGAGAATATTCGACAACTGCATACGAATTTCAACTTTCCAAACGATGAACCTGGTCGCTAACCACTCGGTTCCGGTGAAAGCGAATACAGAGGATGAAGCAAAGCCAACTTGCTGTTTCATGGCCATCGGTTGCATTTGGCGGAGCCAAGAGAGCAATCATAACGCTGAAGTACCAAATTTGAAAATATAGGTACTCAAAATATGAAAAGTCATACAACAAAATCTGAAATCAAGCGTTGGTGGACTCGAGTCTTCTATTCAGTCAATTCTGCGTGGCCTGCTCTACCATAACGTCCATTTATTTCTGGCACTATATGTTCAATAACAGTGAAGCACATAAGAAATTTTCCACCATGTACGCTAGAGCCATAATGGCAAGAATTAACGTTGCTTTAACATTACCAAACAATGGTTGACGCATATTACTTAAATATGCATTTTCTAGACCAGGGATTTTTAATCTGGGGTACATGTACACTAGGAGTACATTTGCATATTTAAAGAGGTACATTTAATGTTAGTTCATAGTTTCTGAAACCAAAATGTTCTATTAAAAACTCAGTAGAATTATATTTTTCTACTCACTCTTTTGTAATAAAAATTCAGAACATGCTCATATATCGAAATACTGAAGGGGTAAACGGTCAGAGAAAGGTTGGGAACTCCTATTCTTGACAGTAGCCAAGATTCAATAGTTAGAAATTTACTCGCTAACAATTTCTTATTTGAAGATTGAGTGAAGTTTCATTACTTCTGCAGACGCTAAAACTGAGAAAAGGTACAATAGTAGAGCTTTCTCGAGAATCTTTTAGGTTTCGTACACGCATTAAAAATATAACATGAAAAAGTAGATGATCAAAAAATGAATAAAAACATACCAAGTCCGAAAACAAAACACAGTCTATCCATAGAAATTGAAAATGTAATACTCTGCACTCGAACATCAGGAATACACTTGCCAAAAACACTTCGAGAAATATACTGCTTGGTAAACTAAAGAATATATAAACTCCCAATCGACGCGTAGCCTTTTCTGAACGAGTAATCAATGTTTTATTTCAGTCGCTTTTCGTCACTTGCTTCACGGAATCGATACTTACACATAGGCACGATATTTGCGTTATTACGGCAAAAAGTTTATCAACTTCGAATCCATTCGTTTACTCGAAGTTTATTAACTTCGAACCCACCAGATTGGCCGAGTGTTGGGGTACCCACTTGCTATGCAGGAAGGCCCGGGTTCGGCCTCAAAAGCCGTCACGGTCTGTTTGCCTCAGATCATCCGCAGCTTGAAATGTCTAGCAGCTGCTACACTGGACGCTTGTCGTAAGCTACACCTCCACCACGCTCATCGACACACCTCTACGAGCCTCCACTTCACGTTGCAGCACAGAAGACGAGGATCTCGCTTGAAGCATCACTACTACTCTTAAGATCTTATCGATAAATACATTAAGAAATTAAAACCCAATGTACATGTAATGCATACTCTATTGGAAATAAAGTCCATTTATTTATTTATTTTGTCGTAGTAAATGTTTGTCCAACATAGGTTGACACGAGATAACTGTCCCACCTGCAGTGCTGGGACATCTGGTAGGACACCTTTGAGGCTCATCTTACGTCTCTATCTGAAGTCATGTTACAGATGCAGGAAACAGTTGCTAAAAGCATCATCATCACTCATAAGATAGGAGCGTTAATGGGAAACCAGACTCAAATGAGCTATAGTGCAATCGAGTGTATTTATTTAAACTTTGACCTTAATACGCAATAACCACCGTCGACCATGCTACGAATCAGCAACAATCTTTATATGGATTACATTAGAGTGTTAAGGGGAAGATGGCTAATTTGAACACTTTTTGACAGGAGTTCTGAAGTCAAGCCCCCACTCCGACACGGTTAGTAACTTCTAGTTGTTGCTCCCGTGATGTAGTACACTGTGCGTAGAAATGGCAAGGTCGAGTAACAGGAAACCATTTCCTTTAAATAAACTTTCTATACTATATGTAATTGGCTTTCGTCTTGATTTGGGGAAGATGCCGGAGGATACTCTTACAACACAGTAAAGGTGTTTTTGAAACACGAAACACATCAAAGAAACGAAATATTAAAAAAAGCTTACAAAAATATGAATGTATATTTTTGTTAAATGCCATCATACAGGTAGAAAAGTGATACTACAATTTTTACCTTAGTTCAGTTCTAGTAGAACTCCGAATGGTAAAGGTTTGTAGCGCTAACAAACAGAAGTGACAACCTAATTTAGTCCCATAGTTAAAATATGTTTACCATGACAAATTTCAAAAATATTCAAACATAGAGGGCTCAACCACAATACTTGCCTGAATATCGTGTTCACAGCTGTAAAAAGCAGCAAAACGCGACAGAACTCGAAGACTGAAGTGGACCGTATACGTAAGGTACACGTGCCTTTCGTGCTGCGGGTAGGTCACACGGAACGTCGGTCTCCCCACGTGAAAGAACGAGAGAGAAAAACAAGTAAGCTGAGCATACTATAATATTAAATTCACAAAACTTCAAAAGTTTAATTGAATCTACCACTGGAAAGTAGTCTTGGTGTTTAGGATTGCAATGAGTTCATATAATTCCAAAATAGTTTTGATAATTTAAGAAGCATCTATGTAATAAATTCCGATTTCGTATCCTATCTCCATACATTAAACTGATTCAATCAAGTTAATATAATGCACTAATGCTATTCATAAATTAATATACAGGAGCATAAACAGTAAATACAGCATATCATGAATTTAGCTACAAAATCTCTGATTAAATGAACTTAGCATAACATTTGAACTGGGAATTTTATATAAGAGAACATGTCTGAACCTGAGTTAAGTCTAGTTTAAGTTTCCCACACACGTGTAGTTGCCTACACAGAGAAAATGACATAGTAGCTGTATAAAAAAGGGAGAGTAGACACGAGAGACAGATAAGTACACTATGAATGTAAATCTGAAAATGTGTTATATATGTAGCTCTATTGGCAGCATCATGAAGACGGGGTCATCTAATTGGTTGTGAAGCTCATAGGCTGGAAGGACACGCTGACGACGTCATAGACATAAGGGGAGATGATTGGGTGAGCACTGGACTCTGAGCCAGAATAAAGAGAAACAACCGTATAGGTCAAGTGTGCTGTATCGAGTAAATCTGCCGAAACAACATCGCATTGAGATTTACTCTGCGACTACAATAACGATTCGAACGTGACCAGGGTCAATTTTTCAAATTCGCATAAATCTTTGATAAAACATGGTAGATCTAAGTCAATAAAACATGCCGCCAAATAGAACCTTTACTAATTAAGGAAACTTCACTATGAAAAATCCGTTTCAAAAACGGTTTTCAAGGTGAAGAATACTAGCAGCCGTCCTCATTTACTCAGCTCATAAACGAATGAATATGCAGTCGGCTGTCGAGTTTTTGATTAAAATGTGCAGAGTGGAGGTAAAAGAAACATTACGAATAATTTATAAATTGAATCTTATCGAATTCGTCTGTCTGCAAAGATAATATTTTGAAGCGCTGTCTAACACTGATTTTACCGCCTCAAAAGAGCATACAGCTCTACTCTCATAGAAGCTCAATTGGCAAAATGAGTGTGCAATGAAATAGATTAGAAATTTAGATAATATTCACCTAGTCGGGCTTTTCGAATTCTACAACGATGTCTAACAAAGCTGAATGGAAACATGTCTTTAATTTAAAATGATAAAACCATCTGTGTTACAAAAATTTTCATAGTTGGGAAAGATTAAAATTCCTCACTATTTGTATGCATTCTATAATATTCCCTTGATTTTTTGACATATCATCTTGCAGCTGTCAAAGGACATATTACTAACTGACAGAAACTTCTCAGGACTCTAGCTGATGAAGTTTTACGACGTAGAAATGTAAGACTAACTTTGTTCTCCCTGGTTTACGAAAATCATCGAGCCAGTATAGGGGATCGACGCCAGCTACTAGGACTTCACCCTCCGTAGATGTGCATACCCTGGTCCTCTTGTTGTTTAGCTTACAGCTCATACTTCCAGCCATCACGTATTTCTGTGCACGCTAGAACAACAGCTATCATAACTTTTTATATTTCTCAATAACACTGGCAATGATAGACATGGATCTTAAACATTCGTTAACAGCTTCAGAATCATGAACACAGAGGAGGTTCTCGCTGAGAAGGCCCAGCTTAGTCTTGAGAGCAGTCAGAACTCCCTGTACTTCTTCAGTCATGTCCACACCATGGACTATCAGTCTGAAACATCAAACTTTATGTTAGACTACAACATGTATTAATGAATAAGAACGAATCAAATCTATATTTTAAAGTACTTGGGACATTGATACAAAAACCAGTGAAGATACTGGTAGATTACTCATCCTAGACTTGGCCATGCCATACTGTGCGGCCAGGTCTGAAACACATAGTGCTTTCTCATGTTTTTCTATTATTTCCTTCTTCATTTCTACACTACATCACCTCAGCTCCCTTCCACCACTTACACTGTTACTTTTTCCTTTTTTGGAGCCATAATGACGGCTAATTTAAAAAAAATATGATACCCAACAGAGAGAAGTGTTCAGAACAAAGAAGCAGGACTAGCGGGTGCTACACCAAGTGGCAGACTGGCATCAACGGCCGGTGTTCTTTGTGTGTTCGGATCATAAGACTGTGTTCTGATAGGAATGGAGAACAAAATGTTTGTGGAATGGGAAATGTATGAGTTAAGAGTGTTCGAATCTCAGGGACACTGCTGTACATACTTCTCTACTTCAAAGCATGATTGTACCAATGCACTGACAAAAAAAACTAACTCATAACTATAAAAATACATTGATGCCACATATCAAGTAGAGCAAGGGTAAAATACTGGAAATTGCAGAAAGAAAAATCGTGAATGATAAAAATTTCTATGCCTAGAGAGGCAGAAAATCTGAGATTCTATGAATGTAAGTCAAGACAACATATAAGAGCAGATATGTTATTTGCTAATTTTAAATATGACATTCAGTTCATCGTAGCATAAACACAGTATCAATCACAAGAAATTGTAGCATGTATTACACATACACTCCTCAGTTAAAATAAAGGAAAATAAACCAATCACTAAAAATATACACTGTTGAAAACTTTTGGGCTAAATATTTCAAAGATATAAAATGATTGAATTGTATTAATAAAGACACATAGAATTATTATTACATAGCACAACATGCTCATAATATCACCAAAAAACTTACGCTGAATCTCCATTATTTGCTTGTATTTCCTCTTGTATTTCTCTCTCATCAAAAGAAGACTCCACGACTTGATCTCGATCTGCTTGTGACATCCTGGAGGAGTTCACTTGGTGTTTTCTTGTTTTGTCATGAGCTGATATGTTATAAAGCTTTGGTAGCACGTAAGTTTTGCAAAATGTGCAGTATGCACGTTGCCCACCAAAAGAAGACCTCAGCCATACATATTTTGCTTCCCATTTCTTTTTATACTTTCTTTTACCTTTATTAGAGCTTTTGTCATACTTTGGTATCTTGAAAGGCTTTACAGAATCTGGCACAAGGAAAACAACACAAATATTAGCATGATATAGAAAGAGTTCATATGTATGATATTGAAATATTATTCAGTATATGTACTAAAATCATTTCACAAATAATGTTTACAAAATAGAACATATTAAATTTTGTGACAATACAGGTCAAGTTCATAGTATGAAAAAACTTTAGTGTGAATGCTTAAAAATGGAATTATCTAGCAAACAAAAACCCTTAACATATCAAGAAACGTATGATTTTCTCACACACGTTTCACATGACAGCAATACAAAACTTGTGTGATTGGTGGTATGAAGAGTACTCGATCAAGTTTGTAATAAAAAGCAGAAACTTAGTGTGTAGTGAACACTTATTTTATGCAGGGTGTTCAATTAATGAACACCATATACAAGTACAGAATAAAATTCAATGTCTGATGTTAGTGAAATTGTAAAGGGTATGTTCAAAAACTCAATATCCAAAAATTTCCTCACTTCTTGCTTGGGCAAGCCGTATTGCTTTGGAAAAGCTAAAAATTATCCCCCATCCAATCAGACGTTTGACTACATGGAAGTCATATACAAGTAGAGACTGAGTAACCTACAAATATTCAGTGCACATATTGCCTATTAACCATAGATCCTTATACTTGGGCACAATCAAGATTTCAATTTTGTATTACCTATAATATTTTCTAGTCGCTATGAGACTCAAACATCATCCACACCTCACAGCACAGCGGTTACATCTGAACACCTGACTCATCATAACCTATAACTGAACTGCCAACCTCTACATTATTTACTATTACACCTGATAAAGAAAAAAGCCAATTTTTAATTCTCAGTATTGTATGTAAATATGTAACTCTTCTGTAGATATTCATTTTGTGAACGGGAACAAATAAGTAGTATGGTTTTGCCTTTGTATTTATTATATTAACTTGTTAATTATCTTGAAGAATCAATAACGTTTACATTGAATATTCATCAGCAAATTTTGGAGTGTTGAAGTATTAGGTTATTACAAAAATAATGGCCGATTTCACAAGCATGCGTTGGCCTTCGAGCGGCCATTATTTTTGTAAAAACCTAATAGTTCATTTTTCTACAGAAGGATTGGAAATGATGGCCCATGTAACACCGGAAATCCTTTAGAAAGCCAAACTCTGCACAGATCAAGAAATTTCACAACAAACCTGAAAATTCATAGCAATGTCATTAGTGATAATTAGAGTCATACTATGAAGTTAATCTAATCTACTATTATGAGTAAATTTTTATTATTTGAAGCATGTGCAATCATTGAACATACTTATGCTTTTTACAAAAAACATAATTCCTTCTCCAGTCTGGGTTGATAGCCCTAAATGTTGGAAAGCAAAGCATCAAATTCTATGCTACACACAGTAGATTCTTCAAGTCACCTAATAGATATTTAGCAATAGCACAGCCAATGAATGCAACAATTTTCAAATTATTAAACTACTAGTGTACCCAGCCGTCAAAAATGACGGCAGAGATTTTGTGATAATACCCGTGCCATTAAAAATGATGGCAAATACTGTTGGAAAGATATTAAATGAAATTACATACAAGAACGCAATGCAATCTATTCAGTTTTATATATTTTTACAAAGGACAAACGTTTTAATTGAGTATTTGTTTAATGACAACATTCCTAGTGAAAACTAAGACACTCAGTTTTCTACTGCTGCAATTGACTCTGCAATTCGTGTCATATTCGGATACAATGTACCCGAATCATAGGGCAATACCCCGCCGAACTCGGTATCCACGATACGGACTCGAGTATATAAGGCTCTGGCTCTCTCTAATTTTTTTGAAAGTGGCACGAAACATATAAATAAATAAATATATAAATCAATAAATATATAAATAAATAAATATATAAACACACGACGGTCATTCTTAGCATAAGATTAGATAGATGTTGATGTCATTGAATTACTTTATTCTCCAGTTAATCAATGTAGCCCACATTCCCTATCATATTTCATCCATGTTAATCCTCCTACAAAATAATTGAGACCCCTGAAATGTGTGATTGAAGTTGTCCCTTTTATGTTGGTTCTCTTCTCATCTTGAATTTGAGATGTCCAGTAAATTAGTATTATAATTTAAAATCTGAACAAATTAACAGAACATAATATACACTAGACAGTCTGTGGAAATTCCAAGATTTAAATTTGAATAATTTGAAATTATTATATAGAGATATATGTAATAAAGATTCATGATGAATTATTGTGTTTTAAATGAATACTTTTCACAAATATACTGTATGTCAGACAAAAACCCAAACTGAGTATTTATTTTCCCGTATCAGTAATACCATCATTTGACTTGTATACTCTTTTCTATAGATTAATTTTGAGAGATAATTTTGCTAGAAATTAAATCCTTATGGTATTCTTATGATGGTTTTACTGATACAGTACATACAGGTTCGGATTTTTGTGGGACATACTGTATACAGAACTTCCATTCGGTATCTTATCTACCAATAACATGAAATGACAAAATTAAGGATCTATGAAATAAACACATTTTGCTGTTTTACATGTGGGATTATTAGAATTTGAATATTTTTCATGAGTGTATACTGAACTTCCATTCTGAATCTTATCTATCGATAACATGGCCATGTAAGAGAAGAAAATTCGGAATGGAAAAAACTGAGTATTTGATGGTGATTGGGGCACTTGGTATCCACAATACAATGCTTATACTATATGCAAACCTGTTCTGATTGCAGTTCAATAATTTTTCTTCAGTAATAGATAGGAAGTAATGGGACAGTCACACACAGATACAGAGAGGGAGACAGAGGGATGGAGATACTTTGTCTATTATATATGTAGATCATTACAGATGATATCATAGAACAAACAATAAAGTACTCACCACCAGCATTCTCAGTTTCTTGGTCTGAAGAGCATCGAACGCACAATTCCATTCCTTGATGATCTTCCATTAAAGTAAAGTTGCACGTTTGGCACACACTCAACAATAGTTTGTAGCCTTGCAGCAGCAGCTGGCCCATTTTCTTACCAAGCACAGTGGATTGTGGGGCATCTTCACCACTTGCTTCCAGATCATCATCCACATTATCAAAGTGTGTTGCAGTCTCTATTTTTCTCACGTATTTGGGTCTGAAAACAAAAACAAAATTTATTATCTAATAAATACTACACTCAAAGAGGATTTCAAAAGAGACAAAAGCATCTCAATGCAAGTAAGTTCTGAACAAATTGGTACACACCAAAGACACTCGTGCAGGACTGTAGTGCAGACAACATGCCTCTCCTTTCCCATTAAAAGAGACACATAAACAAACAGAAAAAAATGAAACAAACACCAGCTTCCAGAAAAAGATGCAATGCCAAGTACCACATAAGTTTAATTTACCAAGTCCAATACATTTTATTCATTTTATTATGCTGTAGCACTAAAATAACATGCATACTTGCACACTATATCAATATATCAATATACCATGAAGATTTTTGAACTTAGTTTGGTGTTAAAGGATTTGAATCTGTAGGACATAAAATTGGCACACCACATGAAAAGATTGCAACAAAAATTTAGCTATTTATATGATTAGTTAATGTTAGATAGTACATGCCATCCCTGTGCTATAAAAAATCCCCTAAGAGAACATGGCAATATATATACAATACATATCAAAAGTAGCTCACAAAGACTCAATACCCACAAGCAAAAAAGAAAAAAAATGCATTCAATGCAATGAGGCTTGATGCATACAGTATATATACATTTTTAATTTTCAATTCATAATACCATCACAAGTTTATTGCTATGCCTCTGACAACCATTGATGTCCTTCCCATATTGTGACTTGAGGTTGAGTCTCATACAGGAAATTTGAAGAACTAGTGTCTGCCTATCCTGCATCAATAGCAATGGAAATTTAAATGTTAACTAAGAGAGCATTTGAAATGATAAAAGTACCTTTAAAATCATTAGCGTACATATTTTAAATTACTACAGCCCTCTGAAATTATTGGAGATTCTTTAAAATTATTATTACTATTACTATTGTTCTAAATAGTAGCAGCATAATTTCTTTCACTTTTTATTTCAGTCTTTTCTTTTACCATGGTTCACAGCGGTTTTTAAACAAACGAGTGCTTGCTCACAATTGGTATTATTAACTATCTGCTTACATTAGGCATGATTAAGTGACAAAATTCTTTACTGAGTAAAGCTCCTCTATAGGTCTGTGACAGATTGGAAAATTGGTATGTGTTACCACATAAAAAAATAAATTTATACTACTAGAAAAGAGGTACAAATTTGCATAAACTTCCCTAATTTCTTTAAAATTTAATGTATGGTCCTACCAATGTACTCACAAAAATACTAACTCATTGAAACATGAATCAATTGAAACCATGTATTAAGTATATCAAGAGTGAAATGCTGGACAAAAAAAACACAAAGAATGATGAAAAAAATGATGCTAAAGTAGGCACTGAAAATCTAAGATGACATGAATGCAAATATAAACAACAAATTCCTCCTCAACTCATCTCCAAAATCTATTCTCTCCCCCTCAACCACCACATAGTCCATTGGCTGGTCTGCTACCTCAAAGGCAGATCAGCCAAATGCTCCTACCACTACCACCTCTCCTGCTCCAGACACATCCCAGCAGGTGTCCCCTAGGGTTCCGTCATCTCCCCAGCTGATTCAACTTGTTTGTCTCCAACTACCCTTCCACTGCACCTCTCATCACCTCATATACTGATGACTTCGCAGTATTAGCCACAACAGTCAAAATCCCTGATGCCTCTGCCCACTCCTCATTGCCACATGGGTCCAGCATAATGGCCTTACAGCATCAATAGCCAAATCCCAATCCTCCCTCCTCACCCCTGACACCCACCAATCCTGCACTAACCCTCATGTCACCTGGGAGGGGACCAACTTATCACACCGTCAGTCCCCGAAGATCCTAGGAATTACCTTCATCCACTATTTCATCTTCATTTTTCACATAAACACAATCTATGAGAGGGCCTGTAATATACTAAACATCCTCAAATCTCTTGCTGGTTCTTCCTGGGGCCAGTAAAAGTAACCATTACTATTACATACAAGGCTCTTATCAACTCAATAGTTACCTACACAGCTCCTGGTTCCCCAATGCTTCCCCTTCATCAATAACAAAACTCCAAGCAATCCAAAATGACACCCTTCAAATAGCCACTAGATCCCACAAAATGGCTTCCATCTCACACCTTAATCTGGAGACGGGTCTTTAATGTACCCGACCCCCTCTCCCTCCACCCTCACCACGCCAACTACCTCAGTCATCCAGCCCTTGAAGCATGAAACATACCCTCCAATCTTGCTACCTACCCTCCATAGCTTACTTGCTTCTTATTAACTAAACTTCATCCACACCTCAGCAGTTCAGCAGGCCATCACTGCAGCAGACCCCAACTGGGTCCTCTCACTGTTTTCCCCCCACCCATTTCCAAACAAGAACAATCCCTTTCTAGATCCACCCACACTCTCCTTTCCTAACTCCAATTGATCCACAGCAGAGCCCTAAACTCATACCAGGCCTGAACAGGAGCAGTGTAGGATCCTATGTGTCCTGCCACTCCTACCAACCTTACCCCTCTGGACCTCTGACTGGACTTGGTGTTGACAGCAACCTTTCTCTCCTGCATCCTTTCACTCTCAACTTATTTCCTTCTTTCTATCCACCCTCTACCCAAGCCTCCCCTAAGCATTCAAGTTTCCACCAGGGTCACCTGCTGGACAATCAACAACAAATGCAGATATGTTGCTTAGTAATTTTTTTAAACAAGTTTCAACTTATTATGGCAGAAACACATTAATAATTTCAGGAAATTCTATCATGCATTATACATACCCGGCACTATCAAAGTTCAACATTTTCTTTATTCAAAAATCAGTACGATTACAATACAACATGAACAAAACAGGTGACAATCAAATTACAGGAAAATAAAAATACCAAGTGTTCATTTTTAAACTAAATAAAACACATACAATTAGTAGTGCACATGTTTGATTGCAAATCATCAAAAATACTTAGAATAACAAATACTTACGTAGAGACTTCAAGCTTAGCTTGCTTTTCACTTGCATCTATAAACTCAGCAACTTGATGATCTGTTTCTGATGTGCCAGTAAAGTTCCTTTGGTGTTTCTTTGATTTATTGTGAGCAGATATGTTAGCAATTTTAGGTGGCACACTAATTTTGCAATATGTGCAATATGCACATTGCCCATCATTAGAAGATTTCAGCCACAAATATTTTAATTCCCACTTTTTTTTATACTTTGTTTCACCTTTATTATATTCAGGCATTTTAGAAGGCTTCTAAAAATCTGGAGGAAAAAATACATAAGCACAATAGAGATATGGAGTTAAATTTTTGTAAGATTAAAATATTATTCAATATCTATACCAATATTATTCAGCCACTATTCATACTAACAAGCATATAATGTATTGTAATAATGCATCTGAAAATTTTTGTTATATAATCCAGGATCTAAGAAATGGATAATTTATCATATTAACATGAATGTATTGATGCCTGTTTATGCAGATTGCTAATCCAATGAAACATTTTTTGCTCAACTTATACAACTTTTACTCAGGTGTCTGTGTGTTTTGCCCTTCATACAGCCACTTAATCTTTTTTTCTCTCTGGTGTCTGTGAGTGACTAGCATCCAGCAAGGGACTTTGGTAACTTTAACAGAATGCACTGCATGGCTCATTTTTGTTGCCATATTTTATTTTCTCCTTCCCAACTTAAAAAAAAGAACTAATAAATATTACCAAATATGTCATATTGGAGACATTATAAAAATAACAGAGTTTATAACAACTGTCCATAATATATCCTACATCTATAAGCAAACTACCCTCACTCAAAATGCAAGTAGCAATTGTGAGCAACACAGGTCAGTTGATTGGTTGGTTGGTAGAACGGGAGCCCTCCAAACAGGCTCCAAATATGCTTCTGACAAGTCTTAGGCCTTAGCACCAGTGTTTGGCTGGGGCCTTTGTAATGGCCTTTAATTACCTCTAATACACATACAACAGGGTGGTATCCCAGAGTTTTTCTTCTGTGAGCCAGGGTCATCTACAGTAATCACTTTAGAGCCACCCTGAGTCATCCAATGCAAATGAACCAGCCAGGTCATCACTGAGACCAGTTAAATTGTTATGAACAGCCCCACATGCTTAGCAAGTAGTCACATTCAAGGAAACTGACTATTCAACATTATTGTTACTTAGTCAATGGCTCTTAAACCAGAGTCTTCTTCAACACATGTGGCATTCCACTGGTTCTTGCCTTACTGCTCATGGACCACATCCATGAAGCTCTCTCACACATGTTTATATTTACTACATTCTAAGACTAGATGTTTAACTGTTTCCTCTACTCCTCTGTTACACTGCAGACATAACCTTGTATTCCCCTCACTCTACCTCCATGTATGCCTATTCACACTTAATACCTTACATCTGATGGCAAACAACAGTTGGCTGCCAAAACTTCCATCATAAATCACTACAAACCTTGGTACAGCCTTACTGGCATACCAAAGTGTAGTGACACTCAGTCCACCAGCTTGGACTCCAGCACCATGAAGTTCAGTGTACACAGTGAGTTAGAGGAGTTACAAACTGCTGTACACCATGCATTCACAATCGACACATAGCTTTGATAAGCTAATTTCAAAAACTGAATCTTTGAATTATGGACATAAACCGTCTAAATGTTTTGAATATTTGCAACCGTTTTTTCTATAGAGTCCTATTTCGCCGTTATTTTCTATCAAATTTTACTATAAATACTGACTACCAAATTCCTGGCAAGTTGTATATCATTTAACTATAAAGCTATACCGAACTATAAACATACGTTTCTACGTTTACCATAAGGATGAAACAATACAGAAAAAATTATAGTTATGCTGAGAAAATGTAAACAGTTATGCTATATCAGACACTTAACACTGAAACACATACCTACATACGCCCAAGATAACCAGAAATCGCGAAATTTGTAGTACACAATGTGTGTTGACAATTATAGTACTGAATATCTAGACAATGTTTAGGACCAAGCAAAATGATCCAAATACACTGCTTTGTTGGAAAAATTTGGAAATATTGGTAGCGAGTACTGTATTCATTAGGCAAAGGTTTGAGTTTAAAAATTTGAAGGGCATCTATTAATTGAAATTTTTATTATAGCATTATCCGAAATTGTAGTATTCAAATAGAGATCACTATACTAAAGTTTAGAACTATGGTAAATTCAAAAAGGATTACCTATTCAACCCTGATATTTATGAGCAGACACTCGTTGTTGAACGATAATTTTAGTTATGCAAATTTAACAATTATTAAGAGACATACATTCTCCTATTTCTCATTTAAATTGTATATCATATCGACTCTGTCTAGATTACTGACCTACAAATATTTCTTATGCGGGAGGGAAAGAAACTTTACTTCGAATCGGGTATACAGTACAAATACATTGATTTTTGAGTTCTCAGAGCTAACATCTTAAAACTAGCAATGATGCTCTTAGTGACTCTTCCTGAAGTTCTTTTTGTTACTTGAGATAGAGGGTTACAGTGCTCTAGTATTCTAACTCTCTGATTTCTCTTAACTCCGAGCTAATTTTGAATATCTGTTTTCTAAGGAAAGACAAATCAATATTTTCTTCTTGTCGTACTTCGAGAGAGTCTGAAAGGGCACGAAACGATCAAGGAACCAAACATGATAATTCAGGAATAAGTTTCATAGCATGAAAATTCTTTTAAGCAGACCTCTCGCCTACTGGTTGGTCTAACAGGTGTAGCGATTGAAGTATGGTATATGTAGTAACGCGGGGAAGCATAATGTAAGATGCAATTCAACGTTGTGATTCATTACAGGCTTGTAGGGCAACATCAAAGTGGGCTGGAAAATTGAGGACGTAGTTAGACTTGATTCTAATCATAACAGTTGACATACGAGTATATTGATTTTCTAATTTGTTATTCGAATGTGGATGACAACTGATCATAATTTCATCCACTGTTTTTGTCTTTCTTGGGTTGTGACGTGAGGTAGTAACTTACAGGGAGACGTAACGATGATTTGGAAGCTTGTGAAAAGTCAAATTAGTTAGTCCTTTAATTTTCCTGGTACTCTGCGTCGTAAGGAGAAAATTATTGTGCTGCGCTGTGACTTGAGGCGGGGATTTGACGACCCAATTCAGGCTGCTCAACCCTCAGAAGTGGAAGGCAGAAAAATATACAGTAGAACCTCAGTTAACGAACGCCTAGGATAATGAACAAATCGGTCAACGACCAATCTCGCTAAAAATTTGTCCCGGATAACGAACAAATTTTCGGGTAACGAACAGCAAGAAAATTAACCCACGTGGCATGCCAACCTCAGTCGGGGATGCTGGTGTTTTTAACCTGTTGCATCCGTGTTTTTGTTATTTTAGTGCTTTATATGCATAATATAGGCCTCAACGTTATTTCGAAATTAATTCGGTTAACAAACGTTTCAGTTAACGACCAGCTTTCAGGAACGGATTGTGGTCTTTGAATGATGTACTATTGTAGTGAAGACGAACCAGAGCACAGGCACAGGCCGCTAACCCCTCGATTACGATAGATGCAAGAAGTAGGCGATTTTTCAAGAAACTTTATTCCAATATGGTGTACATGAATTATACATTTATCATAATTATTGATGACAACGTCTTACAACTATTAATTATGCATCCAACGATTATTCCCGTGACTTGGGGCAGAGGCTCGTAAGGACATGGAGCGATGATTTGGAAGTTCCAGGAAATTCAGTCAAGGTCTGTCCATCACAGTAGAAGCCGACCCTCATTTCAAAGCTTCACCATTTTTGAACAGAAACGAAGAGAAATGAAAGTCGCGAGAAATCGGATTTTGGTGCTTCGTAAACACACAAAAAAGTGTGGGATGACTGACGACGGTATCAAATCTATAGGCTTCTGTGAGAAAAACTCTTGTGCAAGTTCTGGATTATAAACACTCTTACAACATTCGCAACTCATTTGCTGACGGAAAGAAAGCATTGGAACCATTTTCAGGGCAAGCCTCTTTTCATGGCATAGACGGAACGAACTTCACTGAAGAAAACCAACCAACTGTTACGGAATATTTTCTTCATGCCAAGAACATAGTTATAGGATTGATGAGTGCAGGTGAAGTATATCAAAGAGATATATTAATAGTAGCCATGTCGTCGCTATTGTGGCTGAGTGAAGACCATCTCCGCTCGCGATGTACGAGACCAGGGTTCATATCCCGTAGTTGCCTCCATTTCTCAGAACCCATATAGAATAGCTTAAATGGCTCTTTACAGCCTTTCCAAAAGCCGTTATTAACCTACTGGTGAAAGTACACACTTGTCCGGTTACTTTTGCTCATAAACTTCAATAGAAGTCGAGGTAACAACTTGCATAATAGAAGTCTTAGTTCAATATTCCAGAAAAAAAAATTCGTACGCCAGCGTTGGCTATTAACAGGTTTTATCACAGCGAAAAACGGCGCTATCCTAAATCATCAATTAAAAGATAGAATGAACTGAAAATGGTTACTTTCCAACCAGCGTTTAATCACCAGGGCAAAACTACACACAAGCTCTTATATTAAATTTGTATTATTATTTATACAGAAATTTCATATCCCACAAGTAAGGAACGTTTAATTTCTCCAAAGAACATTGACGAGGACAGGCACCATCTTGTGCTGCTCAAGTTACACCTGAGCCAGACTGAAGGACAATGGCCTATAAAACTTTCCCCTGAGAGATACAAGACTGGCGGTAAAAGTAGCTTATAAAAATCCTCCACTAACACGCATGAAAAAGTTGTAGCCCCTGAAAATTGCAGCATCTGTTGGTCAGCTGCTACGATGTCAGCCTGGTCTCTGACGCACTCAAGACAGCTACTTGTAGTGATAACAACCAGGAAAGTCACCACGTTCGGGCCACATTCACCAGCTACAATGAAAACACCCAGTAGGGCTACCACGTTCACAAGCTACAGTGAAAACACCCAGTAGGGCCACATTCACCAGCTCCAGTGAATACATCCAGCAGGGTCACCACGTTCACAAGCTACAGTGAAAACACCCAGTAGGGCCACATTCACCAGCTCCAGTGAAAACATCCAGTAGGGTCACCACGTTCACAAGCTACAGTGAAAACATCTAGGAAAGTCACCAAGTTCGAGGCACAAGCGTACTCGGAGAAGAAACTTCTTAACTGAATGTAATTTGCAAACAGCTTCCATTTCCCTAAACGTGTTAGCTGTTTCACCCAGTTCTCCTTGAAGCACAGATAACCATTGTTTTTCTGTCATTCTACTAATCTCATCTATTTGGTTTCAATTAAAACTACAGTTACACATAACATTAAAAACATACAATCATTGTGGTTTGGATATTGCAAGCCTTGTGTCACTTTCTTAGCTTATTTTTCTTGCATGGATCATATTGAGGAGGAGATTCTCAGCACCCTCACTCCGACCCTTTTGTCTGCTCATATGATTTTAAGATAAAACTGCAACTGATCAATATTGATTATCAGAATTCTAATAAATAACAAAAAATATTCACAAAAATACGATCCTATACAAAAATGACATTAAATTTGCAAAGATGTACATATATCATAGTCTATGTACGACAAGGAGCATGCGAAGTCTTTGGCGTACAATGGAAATTTTGAAAAATTATGAAGTTTAGAGTAGATGAAGATAGCAGAAGACTCATTTTGTGTTAACCCTTTTCCACAGAAAAGTATTGAGGTACAGTATTGTCACTGCTATGAGAGCAAAGATCTCATTGTACTGCTATATCTGTACTGATATAGCAGAACTGCATTGTACTGCTATATGTACATCACCAGCTTGGTCGACTGGCGAGCGGAAAGACCCGAGTTCGAATCCCGCTGCCGACATGGTTGACGCGGCTAGAAATACGGCATGGGACTTGGGTAAAACAACTGAACAATTATCGAAGTAATTATCCGACCCAAGAATGGGCCAAAAGGTTCGTTCTTATAGCCTCATTCTATTCTATTATATTCTATACACTGAGTCACTGACATGATAGACCTCTGTGTCTGCATCCTTCCTTTCATATAAGCGCCTCCATTCGAAACTAAGGAATAGTTTATTATGAAACAAATGTGCAGCTAGCCTACTATGAAAATGAAATGGAAGTGCTATGTAAATCAAGCACGATGGCTACCATAACTTTTTATATCTTTCAATGACGATGCCAACTGAAGACATTGATTTTAAACATTCAGACAACTCGACAGGGTCATCAATAGAATAAAGTCTCTCACTGAGCAGGCTGAGCTTGTTCTTGAGTGCTGACAGCGCTCCTTGAAGTTCATCTGTTAAATCAACTCCATGAACCAGTATTCTGAAAAATAAAACAAAATATCACACCTTGAAACATAAACGACGTAAATAATCCATTGTCAACCTATTTACTTCATCATCATCAGTCTTACATGCACACAGAGAGAATTTTCAGTCTTACTTTTTTTCTAACTTAAAATCTGCTTGGCGGTGAGGCATTAACCTAATTTAAAAAACATTGATGGCCTAGCAGTTACTTGCAAGATATCTTGCTGTGTACAATTGAGTACTCGTCTACTTAGCAAGATGCAGTACAAGTCATCTAACATGTAAAAACTCAAGTTTGGGACGTAGAAAAAGCAAAGGAATTCTGGCACCTTATCTGTGACCATACTAAGTTATCCCTGCAGAAGCAGAGAGAGTGTAGATTACTTAATGCCAAACCAGATGAGCTAAACTAAAGTTTACGCACCCACTCCTTTTTCTTCTCTAACATTAACACTCATGTATATACAAAACTCTTGAAAGCAAAATGATGAGACTAAAAGAAAAATTCACAAAATACAACGTGCTCTCTCAAACGGCAAGAATTTATGAATAAAACAGACTGCATTCTCATAAAAAAATGCTTTGAATTTAAGAAATAGCAAGCTGGCAACACAACAATAGCTTTGAACATTGAGGCTTGAATTGCTGTCACTTCAGCTAGTTTTGGAAATGACAATTTCAACCTCATTTAATGACTATCTTAACTGCATTTAATGATGATCCCAACTTTATTTACATCAATAAAGGCTTCAGTATGAATTGGACACCAGCTAAAATAACATGTACCTAGAAGAATATACTACTGATATTCAGAATTCAAAATCACCTGACACCACGTAGTGAAGAATGAAGTGTTGTTGCTACAAATGCATTCTGATTTTGATAGTTACAATATTCTCTTCATTATTCAAACAAAGATTACAGCTAGTACAGAGTTGTACTACTGAAGTCACATGTACAGCTCTGATAAAATCAGACTTGAAATAAACAAAGGCAGTGTACAAGGTTAATGGAACAGCATGCAAGTCTTCCTAGGGAAAAAAATGGAAAAACACAGTCTTCCACATGAGGAGACAGCACAGCAGCCTGCTGCAAGACAGGTCATATCTGATAAGTAGTGAATAGCATTTTTACAAGATGCTAAGCTCCAAAGATATGCAAACAACAGTACACCCCATGGATGAAGTAAGCTTCAGAATTCTACTAACCTCTACAACAGGGGTTCCCAACCTGGGGTGCTTGCACCCCCTGGGGGTGTGAGACGATATTCCAGGGGGTGCGAGAAAGGTCCAGGTAAATAATTGGATATTGGCTATATGTTGGCATTTCTATTTGCATTTGCAATGGACTAACTTTGCATCCATTTTTTAGTTAAGTATTGTTATTTAGTGGCCGTCACATACATAGCTGAAAAGATTCAATCCTACCATACATATAACACGTTCAGTAGTTCCTAAAGTTTAGGACCTAAACTGAACATGTTTGTTACCGGAATGAAACAAGTTCAGGCGTCAGCTGTTCCTCACTGCCTGGCAATTATTGTTGTTGTATTTGAAATAAGTGGAATTTTCCAAGCCTTTGAGAACTAGTCCTTGGAGTATTTAGTATTATTTTTACTACTTGGTTGTTTGTTTTATTTCAAGTAAGAGATTAATATTCTGAGTTTATTCCAATGTCAATTTATAATATGTTTTTGGCCTACAATTGTAATTTCCTTTACAAGTTATATTAAAGAATAAAGTAACAATCTTTTTTTTTTGATCCATATTATTCAGAATTCCCATAATATATTCTTGAGCAAAATATAAATTTCAGGGGGTGAGAGGTTCGAATGAAATTTCTTTAGAGTGAGGGGCAAGAAAAAGGTTGGGAACCCCTGCTCTAAAGACTGCAAAAGAACTAAACTATGAGACATGGGAATAACAAGATTACATGTAAGTAAACGTCATGAGGAGTAGAATTTTAGGCATTCATTGAAAAGCAACACAAGAAAAAATAAAGCACCACAAACCTTCCACTTGTCTGAGTTGTATTTGAATTTACTGCTGCAGAACCAGGAGACTTGCCAACTTTAATCTCTTTAAGTGGAGCAAGATAGCCTTGTCTCGGTGTTTCAGTAGAATTGGCTTCTGTAAGAAAAGACTTACTATTAATTACTCAATGAAATGAGGGAATATCCTCATTTTATTGAGCAATTAATTTCAGGTTCGTTTTAAATTTTGTCAAACCTCGATTCGAATCACTAACAATTAAAAGCAAGTCTTCAACAAAAGTGGGAATAAACATACCAATTCTCTCCATTAACAAGATAACATAAGAAACAATATATTATAATAAGATCAATCACAATATTACAGTGTAATTTGAAAAAGCCCAACAAAACCAATTGACATTTTTCAGAGCCGTCCTGATTATAATACACAGGTCATCCTAATCCATTTTATCCAATTAGAAGTTTTAATTAATAAAGTTTAGCATCTTTATTATTTATGATGGGTTTGATTTTTATGTGTTTTGCTTTTCAATCAGCAGCTTTTAGGACAAATAATAAAGGTACCACTTTCCATGGCAACTTATGATGTTAATTTCAAATTGTGAAGTTTAAATTTTGTATCTTTGTCATCTGCAAACATTTTCCAACATAAACACAACTCAATACAACAGGTGCAGCTCAATTTTATTCAAAATCCTTATAAACAATATATCTTGAATGTCTTTTGATGTTGATGCAATGACTTTAGTATTTATCTTCCTAATTGCAATGAAATTTGATATGAATAGAAAGTTGAAATAAGAGAATATTCTCATGCAAAACTCATATCTTCTGCAAAGACTAAAGCAACTGAACAGATTTCCTTACTCAGTGAGGTGTGTGGGTAGCTAAATATGAACAACATACTCATCATAAAATATTAAAAATCAACTGATAATACCAGGAGTTGCTCATGTAATCAGTAGTTAGTGCATCCTTCAAATTGTAAAGACAAAAACTGTTAGTTGAAACAAATGAATAAATAAATAACTGAGATGGAATATTATCAAAAATGTATGAGTACATTGTTACTAATTTTCATACCTAGAACACAAAATTTGAGGAATTACATTTTATACCGTCTAGCTATGCCACTAAACACAATAGAATAATACACAGTACTCAGCATACCATCATATTCTCCATCCAGTGTACATCCAACACAAAATGCAAGTCCTTGCTGATCTTCCATTAGGATGCAGTCACAAGTTTCACAGACAGTGAGCAGCAACTTGTAGCCTTGCAAGAGAAGCTGTCCCATTTCTTTTGCCACGGCATCAGAGCGAGAACCTGTCCTCGTTTCTGGTGTAGGTTCCACAGTTTCTGCTGAATTACCAGCTACTTCATCCATTTCTTCACTGTTTGTTAAACTGTAATGTGAATTACAGACATTTTAGAAAAAATATCAAAATTTGAATAAACTTGTATGAAACATTAGTATTAAACTGTATGGCTATATTTTTAAAGTTCATATCAAACAAAAATAATCATCAACACAATGTAAGAACTTAATATAAGCATGTATAGCCAAATATTTAAAACATCTTTTACAGAAAGAACATAATTTCAACAAAACTGACTTAGCATTAGCTCAGTATCAGACAATTTTAATGAGCTCAACAACATTAAATTTGCAAAACTATTCAATAATCTCAATTTATTTAGAAATTATAATTACCTCTTCAAAAACTGTATATATATAAAATCAACTTAATTAACTCTTAAATCACCAAGTGTGCCATATGATTATCTATCTAAAACTATTGCAAATGCAACAAAGGGACAAACAAGCACAGAACATGTTTTTGTTCTCTTTTGATGATGCAACATATCAGCCTGAAAGCTGCTTCTCACTACAGAGTTGCTTTTGTTGTGTGCTGGACAGACTAAACCTGCAATCATTTATGTTCACATTGACAGCACTATGGTAGAGAAATTTGGTAAGTTACTTGTAGTCATTTTTGTTCACATTGACAGCACTATGGTAGAGAAATTTGGTAAGTTACTTGTAGTCATTTTTTGTTCACATTGACAGCACTATGGTAGAGAAATTTGGTAAGTTACTTGTAGTCATTTTTGTTCACATTGACAGGACTATGGCAGAGAAATTTGGTAAGTTACTAAGCATAAAAAAAATATCCATTGGTTACTCTATCTATTGAGAGTGTACATGAATAGTTTGCATGGTATAATTTGGTAAGCGTACCTTAGCTTATTTCCAAAGGAGACAATACAGTACAGCTGGTCTTGTGATGCACTCATATGATGTGCTAGCAAATTAACATGATTAACATGACTCATGATTAACTACAACCAACAAAAGCACAGTGGGTCTCATTGCACAAGTGTCAGGTAACGGAAAGTGATGACTTAAATCATGGCTGTAGTAACAACAATGATGTACTGACCACTATGAATTCATAGTTTTTCCTTTTAAAATTACATGAATATGTATCACATTAGGTGTTAAAGATATTAAAATTTAATACAAATAGGAGGAAAAATATAACTCACTTTTATTTTACTTACATAATGTAGGTTAAATCAGATGAGTTCCTGTCAACTTATGCATTAAAAAAATGTTATGAAAGTATCAACACTAAAATTGCATCTAATACTGATGGTCCACTCTGAACCATATTGACATCAATATTTAAAATTTTATCAATCTAGATAACTCATACCCATGCACAAGTGGTACTAGTATACTAATCAACACAAACACTTTAAAATATGCATAAAAGATTTTATAATTATCTTCAAAACTCGAGTTTAACTTTCCTAGATTGTAATAAAGTATGCTCCAAGTCCCTCAAAGCTTTTGATTTTGGTCTCTTGAATCAAAATGTTCTATTGGCAATGCAATCATATCACATTTCCTAATCTATTACTGAATAATCTGCCAGAACACAACACAATCCAGCCAATTCAATTATTTTGATTCCATAAATATTTTTGTCAAGTGTAATATTTATAATTTATATATATTTCTATTCATGAAAAAACATGCTGGTTTTTGGCCTAATTGTGTTTAACCAGTATATTCCACTGACCCTTCAAAATTGTTAGCTGGAATACAATTACCAAGCTGTGCCTAAATTTAATACACAGCCAATAGCAGTAACCAACTATGAGTAAACATCAGGCAATACCAGTAACCAACTATGAGTAAACATCAGGCAATACCAGTAACCAACTATGAGTAAACATCAAGCAATACCAGTAACCAACTATGAATAAACATCAGGCAATACCAGTAACCACCTATGAGTAAACATCAGGCAATACCAGTAACCACCTATGAGTAAACATCAGGCAATACCAGTAACCAACTATGAGTAAACATCAGGCAATACCAGTAACCAACTATGAGTAAACATCAGGCAATACCAGTAACCAAACATGAGTAAACATCAAGCAATTCCAGTAACCAACTATGAATAAACATCAGGCAATACCAGTAACCAAACATGAGTAAACATCAAGCAATTCAGAATGTCATTGTACCCACCTCAAACTTGTCTGCACAGTTCCTGACCCTGAAATGTCACTGCCTATTAGTTTAGCATGTTCTGGATAAAAGAATTCAAATTTTATCATATGTTTTTTACCTGCAGCATGTTTCTGCAGATCACTTTTTCCACCTTGAATTGAAAGATGTACATTGCATACACCACAATAACCAAATCCTTCTCCCTTGCTGCTTGGTTTTAGCCATTTAGCAATGGTATCATCTTTGGTCCAATTTTTAGAATACTTCTGACGATACTTGGATTTTCTCGTACTGCAACTTGAAAAGTCAGTTTTTTCATAAAGACCATTATCAGCAGATTCCATGGCAACATGAATGTTTCCTATTTAATTACGTGGCATACCTTTAATCATCTGTGAACAAGGCACTTTAGATTAAAATTGAAGCTATCTTACAAAATACGAACTCGAGAAAATGTTTTCATTAATTGGGGCAAAATATTTATTTATCACACAGCTCATGATATTTTTCACTTACTGAATTGACGGCGGGCACTACATATTTGTGCGCTTGCCACGTTATATTATACTTCAAGAATTCTTCTTAAATGTGTTTATCTCCCAGAAATCAAACAGCTTTTCACAAGTTACAAGAAATTTTTAATTACTAAAAAATTAATTTTCGAAATATACTATAACAATAATTCATACTATTACTACTACATGTTACGGCAAAACGTTCACTTAGATTAATTTTCTCTCGCAAGCTGAGTTAGCAATTTAGCATACCAACGTAATATACACATACACTCGAATGGCAGTGTTGCCAACTGAAACGATGCAATCACTGTTTTTCTTGATTTTTGAAAATGGGGACCAAATCATGGAAGTAGTTTCGTCATCTCTATCATTCGACGAAACGTTGTTTGCTAAGATGCGGTGTAGCATAAATTTTTTTTCTTGAAATAAATTTCTTACATGTTGAATATAACTGTATGATGTATATGCATAATTTTATCTCACATATTATAACTTTAAACAAAAGCTCAATTAGCGAAATATTTATCATATGATGCTATATGCTTTGCTTTTGATGCTACATTGTACAAAGTTATGTTTTTTCAAGTTATAGGGCTGTAAGCAAAGGAACTATGAGGGCGTATAAAACCACAATTAGTTTGAAAATACCGAGGTTCCTTTTTTGTTTATTATTTTTTAGTAGAAACACTTTACATTTTTAATGAGTTTGTTACATTTTTAAGCTTTAAGTGTCTGCCTGTGAGTAGCGTTGTGTCCGTCGTCATGGTAACATCGGATGGTGTAGGATTTTTAACTTATATGTACTATACCTAAGAACCTAAGAACCTTTTACAGAGAAACCGAAATTTTGACAAGAACCTGAGCTGCAGTGCAGTTGCTGGAGTCCAGGCTGGTGGGCTGAGTGTAGCTACACTTGCCAGAAGCCTATTTGGAGCCTTTTTGGAGGGCTCCAGTTCTACCAACCAACTTATATGTTGCTGATGTGAAACGCTTCACACGGTGAATTTGTGTTAAAACGTTTTGAGTTAGTGAAGGTGCATTTTTCGAACTGATAAAATACTAGAGATTTGATCTATTGCACTAATTGATATTTATTGATTGTCAGTTCGGCTTAATTGACTATTTTGGCAGTTTGGCTTGATTGACTGTTTAGCTAGATTAGTTTGGATTGATTGACTGTTTTGACTAGATTGACTGTATTAGCTTGGTTGAATGTTTTTTGGCTTGAGTGACTGTTAATAGATATAAAGAGAATGCAGGAGGTTTGGTTTGTTGTATTTATCTTTAGGTGAGAGTAAATTGGTTCTACAAAATTTGGACACAGGATGGTTGGTGGTAAGTCTACGAAGGCAGGACCTCGTGACATGGAATTTTCACTGCTCCCTTTACCAATTTTACTGGTTGGAACAAAGGAAACATCGTAAACAAAGGAAAAATCAATCTACCTTCAGACCTGGGGCTACATGGACTAGTTTTCGAAGCCCCAAATAAACACGATAAAGAAGAAGAAGAAGACCTCGTGACATGATTGAGTACATGATGTGTAAGATGTGTTCAACTCTTGTTTGCTTCAAGATGTAAAGCATTAAGTGTGAATAGGCATACATGGAGGTGGAATGAGAGAAATACAAGGTTATGTTTGCTGTGTAAAAGAGGAGTAGAGGAAACAGTTGAACATTCAGTCCTAGAATCTAGTAAATATGAACATTAGTGAGAGAGATTCAGTTTGTGAGCAGTATGGAGAGAACCAGTGGAATGCCAGGTGTATGGAAGAGGACTCTGTTATGAGATACCTCGTAGGGCTGGCTGAGAAATAAAAATGACTGTTGTGGATGCAGTGAAAAATTTCTTGGTGTATGCATGGAATAAGTGACATTGATATAGAATAGTCAGTTTCCTTGACTAGAATGGGACTATACCTGCTAAGCATAAGGGCTGTTTATGATGAGCTGGATCTCTCAGTGATGCCCTCAGTTGGTGGGTTTCTCTGCATAGAATGACTCAAGGTGGCCCTTGAGGAATTTGCTTAAATGACCCTGGCTCACAGGAGAAAAACTCTGGGATGCCACCCTGTTGTATGTGTGTGTGTGTATTAGGGGGAATTAAATGCCATTACAAAGGCCCCAGTCAACTCTGGCTCTCAAATCTAAGTCTAGGTCTAAGTATACAACAAATACATTAAATTCTTTAACAAAGGCAGACTGGCATCAGCCTGCAGTTTCAGCTTCAATTTTGGTGTATCAAGGTAGTTCTTCACTGCAGGTCATTCTGTGACACTAATACTCTTACGTACTTGACTATCAAGTGCTTCACTGAAGGTAAAGAGGTATTGTTCGCTTTGGAACAATGTTTTTTGGTGTTCGCTGAGTAAACACACTATGTATTTACTGTAAATCATAATTTTTTATGATTTATAATATTCTTTTAGTGTTAGAATTAATATTTTTGTTCATTTTGTGATTGTTTAATGCAAAAGTCATCAAATATATACCTTGCTATACAACACATACTACGTATGGGCAGAACGAGCTGGAACAATATAACAAAATGCCTAAAATTGGGGACTAGTGGTAAATTTGCATCCTATAAAATGTAATTCTCTGGTTTTTATATAAAAATGTTGTAAATAGATATGTGGTCTAAATCTAAGTTTTTAAATTAGTTTATTTATTAATTAAAATTTCTTTACAAGCTCAATTTTTTATCTTCATCTTGTTCCTCCTGTTATCATTGCTTGTGGCTGAGAAACTAACTCATGATTTGGAGACAAATTTTTGTCAAATAAAAAGTAGAAAGATTGAGCTAGTGATGGTAGTATATAGATCATTACAAATGTAGAAAAAATATTAAGTTTATTGAACAGAACATCCAAATGTTAATGTTGAATACATAGGAGTAGATAATAAAAATATGTTTTTAGTTTGAGCTTATGAAAGGAAGTTTGGTTTGTAACATATTCTTATTTAGTATGCAATCTGCCACTCCTTGAAGTGTCTGGGTCAACAAAATCCAAGGTTCTTACCAGCTGTGAGGTATTTAAGTGGGTTTGTATGTTGCTGGTTCAGTTAAGAAAATTCAAGATACTGCATATTAAATCATTCAAATTTTTTCTGCAGCTGCCTCCAAAGTCTTGGATGTTTTTCAATAGAGTTGAAATATTTTATTGGTACTTTTAACTGAAAAATTACCATAACCGTTTCTACAAAAATTCTAGTGTCTGGCTTTATGAGAATGTGAATAGGAGCTTGGTTATTTAGGAGCAGGTTTAAGAGTTTGTATGTTCTCTAATCATAGAATTTTTATTGCAGGATTTTTTTGAGATTGCACTTTAAATAATAATGCACTGACAAATCATATCTTACAAAAAATGAGTAGCAGCAATGGATTTTCTTCTCGAAAAGCTCCATCATCCGAAGGAAACCTTAATGCTGATCTTTGTGAGTTTTTAATGGGTAAGTTCTGAAATCTTTTAAAGTTTGATCATTTTGATATAGGAAAAGATTTGTAATATCTCTCTACCTCTGATGCTTCATTGAACAATACTTCTATTTATTGTTCCATAGAAATACAAAGCAGTATTTCATCATCTTTTAGTTGATGGAACTCATCATTTATATGCTTTTCTTCTTGTACAATTTAACTCTTCGAGGCTTTTAACACGTTCGCCATCGCTTGATGCTCATGTGTGTCATTTCAAGCGGCAGTGAACGTGTTAAAAAAAAGATCATCACTCTATTTACATTTGGAGCAATGCTAAAATTATTCCACTATCTACATATACCGGGTGTCCCCATAAATTGCTCACTGAACTTTGAATTGATAAAGCTCTGCAGTTATTATTGATAATTTAGTTCTGTAAAGGCCAGCTTGTTTACTAAATATTTGTCCCTTAAAAGCGAAAATCTTATTGTTTCCTTGCACAAAATTGTTCCAATACCGTTGTTTGTAGAGGCCACCGAAAGTACGTTAGATCCGGGGTATGAATGAAACACAAAAGTCTAAGAATAAAGCATTATAATACTTGAATAATCAATGTTTCATTACCAATTCTGAGTATTAACCTTTCCATTCATAACGAAAGCAGCTTTGTCGCCAATTACAACTTTTTCAATGAAACGAGCATGTTTGTTAAGAAGCCATTCAGAGAATAGCCTACGACGAGGAAAGTCTGTTTCCAGAAGTCTTGTAAGGATACCAATGTAAATCACAAACAACAATACGATTGAACGAAGCCTTTGTTAGAGGCAAACCATTTCTTCTGACTGACACTTGTGGAGTTCGTAGAAACAAGTTTCGCACATTTTCAACATTTTTTTTCAGATCTCGCAGTTCTTTTACGCCCTGAACGGCATTTGTTCAAATTACGGCTAGTTCCTTCTTGTTGGTATTTATTAGCATTTTTCCAGATGGTATCTTTGCATGGCGATCTTCGACTGGGGAAATGTTGAGCAAATAAGGCCTGTACACGTTTAATGCTTCTAGTCGAGATCCAGTTTGTGACTACAAACACTTTGTTCTTTTGTTAACTGCATAATGGAGGGTATTTGCGAGGGAAACTTATTCACGCAAACATGTTTTATTCATGCGAGTGGTATTGTAGATACTGATTTACTTAAATAACAAGCTGGCCTTTACAGAACTAAATTATCAAAAATAACTGCAGAGCTTTATCAATTCAAAGTTCGGTCCGCTTTTTTTTGGGACACCGTGTATAATAGTGTATCTCCATTTCTCTCTCCGTGTGCCCGTCCCATTACTTCCTATCTATTACTGTAGAAAAATTATTGAACTGAAATCAGAACGTGTACGCATGTATTCTAATCACTGTATTGTGGATACCAAAGGCGCCGGATCCCTATAAAATACTCCATTTTTTCGTTATTAGCACGGCCATGTTATCGGTAGATAAGATGCAGAATGAAAGTTCTGTATATATTCATGAAAAATATGGATTCTGATAGCACCACGGGTAAATCTGAAAAATATTTTATTTCATACTAGCGTGTATGCCCGTTAAATATAACGGGTTTTAATGCCATGTATTTGAAGGAAGAACTTGAAGCAACAGATTCTCAGACCTAATCAGAAAGTACAGATTTAACTCCAGCGGTTAAGAATCGATATACCTGAAAGTCTACGGATTGAACAACCAGTATTTAAGGGAGACTCACATTGTAATAATATAGGAGAAATTATGCATACAAAAAATATAAATTTATTTATTTAAGAAGACACCTGGCGTTTTATTACAGTGTTGATATCCTGATATCCTTAATTTTATTGCTATTAAACTGTGAAATTTGAATGGGTACCATCTAGGTCATGTTATGGGTAGATAAGATACAGAATGGAAGTTCTGTACATATTAATGAAGCAACATTCTTGACCTCGTCATGACGACTACTGACCTCAGTATAATCGGCCTAGAAGTTACGGACAAGATTGGTGACCACCAGATGATAGACTTCTCTCTCGAAGTACAAGACCCTAACACAAGGACTCAACATAAACAAGTCCTCGACTATAAACGAGCAAACTTCGAACTAATGAAAGAAGAGCTTGGCAGCTATAACTATGAAGTACTCAT
>VCRD01000834.1:98073-137267 GCA_006783055.1 Trinorchestia longiramus | reverse complement strand
CTACGAAAGACGTCTTCAACGCCTTGAACTTATATCCCTAGAACAAAGAAGACTGCGAGGACAACTTATTGAGACCTTTAAGTATCTAAATGGCCTCAACAATGTTACCATGGAAGGGCTCTTCGAAAGAGACTGTAACGTAAGAACCAGAAATAACGGTCAAAAACTCGTACTGAGAAACTTCAAGACATCTCAAGCTATGAACTTTTTTCCCGTTAAAATTGCCGCAACTTGGAACCAGCTGCCAGAAAACATAGTTTCTGCTGGCACTGTGAACACATTCAAAAATCGTCTCGATAAATTTTGGATTACGAACCCCCCCAGTACTACATCCTACTAACTATGTCCCTAACTCCTTAAGGTTAATGTATGATTGAGATAAATGCTCGTGACATAAACGCCCGTGACATAAACGCCTGTGCGTGAGTGATATGTGTGCACACGACTAAATTGACTTACGTGGTTAAGGTGTACGTGCATGACTGATGGATTTACTTTTAGACGGCATGGGACTTCGGTATTGAACCAAGAATGGGCCGAACGGCTCGTTCCTATTGCCTTATTCTATTCTATTCTATTCTATTCTAATGAAAAGTATTCGTTTAAAATCTAATAATTTGATGGAAATTTTCAATATTTATTTTTATAATAAATAAATTAGTCAAACCTTAATTGTGGAATTTCCACTGGTATTGTCTAGTCTTTATGATGATTTCAAATTAGTCAAATCTAAATCATGGAATTTTCGTGGGAGCTGTTAAGTATAATAATAAACCGTTTGTTGCTTGCTTGCTTGGTTCGTCTTTCTGTCACACTCTTAAGAATGTAGATAAGAGAAAATTCGGTAGGGTATACATGTATTGTAAGCATTGTATTGTGGATACCAAAGGCATATCCTTCAATGTGAAAACTCCTTCACAAAGCCTGCGTCCACTAGCAGACCAATAAAAAATATTCAGTAAAAACACTTGAATTTTTACTTGTGGTCTACCAGTTACTCAATATACAGTAGTGCCTTGAAATACAAGCAAATTGACGTATGAGTTGTTGAGATACACAAGCCATGATTTGATGCTTCTTTTGCTCGAAATGCGGGCAAAAATTGGAGGTATAAAGTGTGCTTTGGGATACTGCTGCTAGAAGGCACATCAGTCCAGCGTAAGCTGGGACCAGTATCCACCTGTTTTCCACACAGCAAGTTGGACCTCATGCACTGGGTTCATTCTTTTATCGTTTTTATATTTTTACTTACCGTTTTGTGTATGATAGCATGGGGCCAAGAAAACTGAGTGCAAAAACAGTGTTGAGAAAGTAAAAAGATTGCTGTTAAGAGAAGTGAAGCAAAAGATCGTAGAAAAACATGAGCTTGGTATGCAAGTGCTTTAACTGGCTATGTAGTATGGCTGAAGTACATCTACAAATTGTACCATCGTTAGACGAAATGATGCTATGAAAAGTACAACACCAGCAAAGAAACTAATTCTGTCCCCCGTCAGAACAAGCCTCCATGAAGAGACAGAGATGCTTCTGCTGGTCTAAGTCGAAGAGAAAAAGTTGTGAGGAGATACAGTGTTGGAGGTTGTAGTATGCAAAAAAAAGTTGCTTCTTATGTTTGTCCTGTCTTTATTTTTACAGGGTTGGCTGGAATGGATTAAATCTTTCAGTTAATTTTAATGGGTAAAATTCATTTGCCAAATGAGTAAATTGATTTATGAGCAAAGCTATAGAAGAAATTGAACCTGTATCTCAAGGTACAATTTTTCTAATTTCCTCCTAAAAATATGCAAAATTCTCTCAAGTTAAAATTTGAGGGGCATCCTTGAAACAATTGTTCGAATATATTCATTTTTTATCTGAAAGTAAAATTTTACGTTTGTAAAAATATCTGATTATAAGAGTAGACTTATTTAAATTTTTGAAATTGATTTGTTCATGAACCAAATTCAAATTTTTTCATAAGTGTAAAAATTGAATGAGGAAGTGATAGTACATGCTGCATTGGTTTTACTTGCTGACATTTATAGGCTTAACATGTCACCAGCTTGGTCGACTGGTGAGCGAATCTGCTTGCGAGCGGGAAGACCCGGGTTCGAATCCCGCTGCCGACATGGTTGACGCGGCTAGAAATACGGCATGGGACTTGGGTAAACAACCGAATAATTATCGAAGTAATTATCCGACCCAAGAATGGGCCACAAGGTTCGTTCCTATAGCCTCATTCAATTCTGTTGGATGTGCAAGCCTTTAATGCCTTCGTCCAAGCCTTATACAAAATAAACTGAAGTAATAAAACTTCTACATGATAATTTCAGTGCATGTGTTACTGGTGCTAACTTTGTAAGCTATCTAATATGTATAACTCAATATGTATTGATTTTTATTAAAGCCTACCATATTTGCTTTGCAGAATTGTCTGCATACGAGCGTAACGTAACTCGCAATGGTTTCAAGAGTAACGCATACAGAGGTGCAGCAGCTGCTCTTTCAACTCATCCTGTGCGCATCAGCAGTGGCAAAGAGGCGGCTAAAATAAAGGGCATTGGAAAGAAAATTTCTGACAAAATAGAAGAATTCCTCACCACTGGGAAACTTGAAAAATTAGAAAAGGTAAAAACATCTCCCAAGTAGCATTCGATTTGTTGATCCTGCTTATATATGTTTTTAAATTTTATTCTGAGTTGTCAATTAGCATTTATCACTTCTGTTAATGTACTGTATTTTTTAAGTAAAAATATTCAATTTTACTACACTAAACATAGGTTTTTTGATGGTAACACGATTTATTATATTTTGTAGGGTTTTCACATGTCAAAGTTCAGAAACATGGGTTTTCATTGGTACAAAGTTTTTATACCCTTTCCCAAATTTTGTGCATTTGTGAATTGTCTCTAAAATGTAATTTCAATGCACAAGCTTTAGTTAATTTATTAATAATTGTAAAATAAGTATTCATTTTCAATAGAGAATGCTAGTTGTGTGTTTTGTTCACACATGTAGCTTGTTAGTTTTTAATGCTGCTTGGACTTGCCCTCCTAAGCAGGAAGTATATACTGTATGTTGACTATGCCAGTCTTTGTTGGTATTTTTGGCTTTAGGTACAAAGAATAAATTTTAGAGTTACATGTACAATGTTTGGATGAAGAGCTACATATTACTTGCTCTGTCCTTCAAGAGCCAGCAAATTTCTTCTCTTCTCAACAGTAATGGCTAGAAATATTTTTCTGTTGTAGAGAACCTGAAAGGGTCACAAAACATCATTCATGCTAATGTTATCAAAATCTTATTGAAAATACTGCAGAAATAAAGTTACTGATTTAGCAATATAGACAAATTATGAAAAAAAGAATGAACAACAAACATTTAACTTCTTGAGCAGTGTTATATTGTGATTATTCAGCAGACATGTTATATTTGTCCAGTATTTGTGTCAATGGTTTTCTAGTATACTGTATTGTTCAGCAACTTTGTGTTGGATTTGATAGGATCCTGGTCTTAGCAGGGTTTTGTTGAATTCAGTAACCATGTCTTGGATTTAACATCAATATTATGAATTAATTTGCTATGTGTTCGGTTGGGTAGCAGCTATGGGTTCAGCAGCGGTGTGTTGGGTTCACTAGCTATGTGTTGGGTTTAGGAGCCATGTGTTGGGTTCAGGAGCCATGTGTTGAATCAGTAACCCAAAAGTTGATGCTAGACTTTGTCTCTTCAGATCAGAGCAGACGGAGCCTCAGCTGTACTCACGGAGCTGTCACGAGTGTCCGGAGTTGGTCCTGCCAAAGCTCGCCAGTTGTATGACGAGGGCATTGACAGCATCGAGAAATTGCGGAAAAGTGCTCATCAGCTTAACCATCATCAGCAAATTGGACTAAAGTAAGTTTTACAATTACAAAATTATTGCATCGTTTGTACTTGTGTTTTTGCCTATTCTCTGTTATGGGTTACACTGAAGGGTTTTCTGGCAAATAATAAAGAAATAAATAAACTTTATTTCCAATAGAGTATACAGTGCATTTACATTAGTTTTTAAATTCTTAATGTTAATATCTTATGAGTAGTGATGGTGATCGATAAGATTTTAAGAGTAATAGTGATGCTTAAAGCGAGATCCCTGTCTTCTGTGCTGCAACTTGAAGTAGAGGCTCGTACGGACGTGTCGATGTGGCTTACGTTGAGTTGAGGTGTGGCTTGCGTCAAGGTCCAGCGTAGCATCTACTGGATATTTTAAGCTGCCGATGATCTGACGCAAACAGATCGTGGCGGCTTTCGAGATAGAACCCGGGCCTTACCGCATAGCAAGTGGTACTCCCACCAGTCGGCCACGCTGGGAGTATGTAATAGTGCTTCAAGCCATTAGTAATTATTGAATGTGTTTTGAGAAATGTGTTTACAGTAAATTACCTTACAGATTTTTTAAGAAATGAAGCATTTTTCAAAGTTTGACTCTCTGCAGCACTTGTAGGAGGCTGTTTAACCCGTTAACGCCGACTGTGCTCATAAGAGGACAGGTTATGTAGGCTAAATTAGCTGAACCCACTTTGTTTTCCCGCTTTTCCCTTGTATGAGAGAACTTAGTACATCATGTGGTCACTATTTTTTATTGCCTCCAAAACGACATTAGTCTCTGCTATTACTCAAGGTTGAGACAACGTCTAACTCAGTTCAATTATTACGACTTCACTTCAATCAACACCCCCGTTTCCAACACATTCAATCTCTGTTTATGTGCATCTCAACCTCCCTACCTTAAGGCTACTGTCTTTTTCAGTCATTCATGCCGTCCCTAACGTTTTAGAAGTACTTTAACCTAGTTATGAAAGTCTAGTACAATAGCTTAGGTTTTGTACGGTCACCTTCCTTCATGATACGGGTTGCTAAGTCTTGCTGGGCATGAGAACAGCAGTGACAACAATTGCATCTTTCCAATTATGGTGGTCTGAAAGACTCGTTGCAATTCTTGCATTATCTGATGTATAAGCTATTTCTTAAAATGTTTCACTTATTTGCCATTTTGATAAATGATTCTGTTGTGTGAGTTCAAGTCAGGTGATACGTTTATTTAATTTTGTGTACGTGTAATGTAGAGTATTTTGTTAGGTCCCTAGTCAGGTTGTTTGATAGCTTGTCTATGACCTCCATGGTCATGGCCCAAAGCAGATGTTGGTTTGTGGACGCGCTGTGAGGATCCAATGACTCTGAATTGTCAGGATGTAAGGTTTGTATCTATAAAAAATATCTTTTGACGGCTGTTTGACTGCCATGTTCATTTTATGTTCATTGTTCAACTATCAGTGCTTGTAGCTCTCACAGTAATTTCTTAGTATTTCCAATATTAGAAAAATTGTGAGCATGGCTGCTTGAGGTTGAATGATCCTTAAAGTAATCCTGGCCTTCATCTTAGGTACTTGGAAGAGTTTGAGAAGCGCATCTCTCGTGATGAGGTTGAGGCGCTGGAGAAGGCTATTCGTACCTCCCTGAAATCCTTGCGTGAGCCGCTAACGCTCACAGTTTGCGGCAGCTACAGGTGATGGCCACAACTGACTGTCTTTTGTATGCACGTATGCCCTTAGAGGTGTGTTTCTTTTTCGCGTCTCTTGATTATAACGTTTTACAATACTTGTATCTTATGTAGAAGAAAACACAGAGAAAACATTTTTCCATTAAAATTTTGTGGCTCAAGACGATTGAAAAGGAATAAATCGAATGAGAATATGTCGTAAATTATTGAGCGAATCGTTCAAATAGTTCGTTGGTTTGTGTCACATGGTTATGTGAATAACTTTGCTAATGAAGTATTATAAAAAAATTGTATAGTGACTAATTACAATGGTTTACAAAAAATATTTCATTCTGAGGCATGGATGTGAATATGTGTTTTACTAATCTTGATGTGGTGAATTTAATTTGCTGAACAGTTTTGCTCCATCACCTCTAGTTTTTTGCTTTCACATACATATCTCATTTTAATTACACTGCATATAAATCCAAAGTATGTGTTCACTTCATCTGTTACAAAGGCATATTATAGAAAAACAGCATAGGTACAGGACGTTGATGGAATTAAATTACTTGGATAATACAATACACACATCACAGTACAGCAGACAGTAGTGAGTTTTTTGGACGATCTTGTGTACTTTGCTTCCGGGATGTCACGCAAGAGCATCCAGCAAAAGTCCCTCATCATGCTGGGGTTCTACTTGCCTTGGTAGTTGCTCTCCATCTTAGTAATATCTTGGTGGAACCTCTCTCCATGCTCATCGCTCACTGCTTCGAGGTTCGGAAGGGAGAAGTTGAGGTGGGAGTAAAGAAAGTGAATTTTGAGTGACGTTTGGCATCCCATATTCTCATAAGACTGTAACAACTACTTGATACATTCTTTTTATCTGTAGTTATCCTTCAGCACCTCTCAGATTTGAGGTCTGACAAAGGTGTCCTCGTTGAGCTTAGAAGAACTCACAGCTGGGAGCAGAGTGCACAAGTGTTGGAAGGCAGCGTCATTTATGTCCATGGCCTTCACGAAATTTTTAATCAAGCTAAGCTTGTTATGAAGAGGAGGAAGAAACACTTTGTTCATGTCCACCAGAGGATTTTCTTCGACACTGTGTTCATCAGGCACTAAAGTGCTCCTAAATCCCGAGTCCTTCTGCTTGTAATGCTTGGCCACAGCCCGACTGTCCCATAGATAGAGAAAGTACCAGTACTTTGTATGTAAAGCCTACGTGCATACCCATAAGGAGCCCAATGACCTTGAAGTCCTTGCATAGATTCCACTGGTACTGGTTGTACTTGACAGTTTCCAAAAGGAACTCCATATTGTCATACGACTCCTTCTGTTGGACTGAGTAGGCAATGGGAATGCTGGGGTATTTATTCCCATTGTTGAAGAGCACAGTCTGCAGACTTCGCTAGGAAGTGTATGAAAAAAAGCCAGTCTGAGGGATTGTGTAGGAAACCAAAAAAAGTGAACAAGCCAGAAACATCTGCACAGTAGCATAACCTGTCTTCCATGTCAAAGAATGAAGCAAAGTCCTTGTTCCGTGTCTTGTAACTGATGATCCTTGCATCTACCTTGACCAGGTTCCACTGCTTATGCAGGGATGGCAGGAGGACTGCTGTTTAGATAGATACAAATCACTGACAAGGTCATTCAGGTCTTTCTGTGTGATCCAGTGGAGCTCATTGTCACATGCTCCTGAATAAACAGAGACATTGTCTTCAGAAGAGATTGACTTGACAGAACCTTCCTCTGAAAGTATTTCTTCATCTAATGAAGGAAGAAGATCCTTATTTGCTGGGAATGTAGGGACAGGGAGATCATCTGAGTGGGGAACAGATCTCATAGCTGAGGGAAGGTTGGGATATTTTACTCTCACCGCCAGTAAGCTACTCTTGTACCCAGCTGTCAATGAAAAAATTGAACATTTAATTTATTTTAGATACAGCAATTCCTAAAATGTCAAATTAAAAAACACAGTGTTCTTAATAGGACACATCTGGTAGCCCTGAATGCATGCACACGTTTACATACATGTATGCAAAACATGTATTTTAAAAACTAGAGGTGATGAGTGAAAACTTGTTTCGTATCTGAAATCAACAACCCAAAATTAGACTAGAACAACTATTTTCATGTTTGCTTCAATTTCTCTGTAAACCAGTGTTGTTGCAGTGATGTTACCTAAACTTGAAAGATTAATGACGAGTTATCTCCTAACGGAGGTTTACCACAGTCTACCCTAAGCAATTTACTGAAGGCATTCGGCACCCTCAGGAAGTGTTTCTTGAAATTTCCATCCTAACCTTATTCCAGTTCTTGTCCCACAGAGTTATTCATTCAATTTAGGATTTACTTCTGTATCTATATATTTAATTTTTTTATCTTTTCGTTTTATCCATTAACGTCGTTGTGAGTCACTATTTTTTATTAAAGAAGACATCGTTAAGTGTTGAGTGAACAGGCAACCTCAGGAGTAGTAGAATGTTCTATTTCCATTGTTAAAAACTATATATGGTCATTTTTATTTTTTCTATTATTTAAAACTAATTCATTAAAATAACTACATTTTTACATTTTGGTCTAATGCACGTTTAACGTTCTCATAGCCTCTAGTAAACTTGATAGCTAAATCACAGAGCACGGTGATGGAAACTTACGTGCTGGCTTTCCATGAGCAGTTTTATTCAGCTATCTATTGTCATGGCGAAGTACGTGTTGTTCTGGTACAAAAGTTATTTTAAGATTTGGGTCTTAGTAAAATAGAATAGAATGAGGCGCGATAGGAACGAGCCTTCTGGCCCATTCTTGGGTCGGTACCCAAGTCCCATGCCTTAATTCTAGCTGCCTATGGTCATACACAAACCAACCACGGCGGCAGCGGATCTCGAATCCGGGTCTTCCAGCATCGCAAGCGGGTTTCGCTCACCAGTTAACCAAGCTGACATGTAACACCTTAAAAAGGTGGAATTAAAGAATTTTAGGATTATTGCGCATTTCTATGAGAAAAGTCAAGTCGAAAGATACATTGGTAGCTCGTATCCTCGTAAAATATAATCTAGAGAGAACTTGTGTATTGTTCTAAGATTAAAATATATTTTACTGAACAGCTGAGGGAGCTTACCCTCATACAGGTGCGTAATACTTTTATTATTTTCGTTACTTTCATGATCTTACCGAAACTGCACGTTAAGTTCCACGTTTCAAATGATTGTTTTCAGATTGATTCCTTTTTATTTTTTTTTTATTTCGCTGATTAAATTTTATAGAAGAGGGAGCGAAAGCAGCGGTGACATCGACATCCTTCTTACCGTCGAGTCTTCAATGGCTTCCTCTGAATCCGAAAATGGGAGAAGTAGAGAAAGAGGGAAAAGTACTACTGGCAAAAAACTGGATCAGAAGATACAGCTGCAGCGCGTTGTGCATCAGCTTGAGAAAGATCAACTTGTCACCGACACACTGTCTCTGGGAGACACAAAGTTTATGGTATGCAGTAGCCTTGATACCTTCTCTTTTATTTAAGTTAAAGCAATACTGCATCCGCACTTGAATACACGTCTTCTGAAGCTAGATGTCTAATACACGTGTGAGAAACTTTGTGTTCTGATATTAAGTGATATTTCAAAGGCCTTCGAATACTAGTTTCTTTTATAACAACCTGTGAGAGGATATTCTGTAGATTATGTATTTAAAATTTTTTTAAATACTTTTTGTATCATTTCAAGAGTTGTTTTTCGGTACGCTAATTCATAAACCTCTCTGCATATATTCAATCAGCCTGCCTGTTGGAACATGCGGGTCATTCCATGACAAATCACAAAAAAATTTAATCACCACATCTCATATTGTGAGAAAAATTGGGGTATCGGGTTATCTTATAGCCAAAATCCACTGGTGCAAATTTTTTGAGTTATAGGCGAGTAAAGTTTTGGGGATGATGAAAACCCCCCTTTAAAAAAATGCATTTATCTTCTGCAAGATGTGTTCAAAATATAACGTGTTATATATGGTTTCAATCAGAGATGAACAAGAAATTCAAATATGTTATTAAAAATCATAATATCAGTGTAAAAAAGTTATTAACTTAAAAAATATTTTACCCCTCAGCCACAAGGATTTTGAAACCCTCCCCAAAATTAGTTTTGTTGTTTAAACTTTAGCCATAACCCCTCAAAAATGCAATAAAAACAATAGGTATAGACCATTTATTATGCTCAACTCCTTACAAATGATCCAGTAAAGCAATTTTTCGGGTAAATATTTCCAAAAATTAAATTAAAATGTGCAGGATTTTGCTACATAACTAAATTTCAACCTTGAAAATATTATTCATTAAAGATGAAAGATAATAGTCAAATTTTATAAAAATAGTTAATAATATAAGTGCCGATTATAGAATAGAATAAAATAGAATAGAATGAGGCTATAGGAACGAACCTTCTGGCCCATTCTTGGGTCGGATAATTACTTCGATAATTATTCGGTTGTTTACCCAAGTCCCATGCCGTATTTCTAGCCGCGTCAACCATGTCGGCAGTGGGATTCGAACCCGGGTCTTTCCGCTCGCAAGCAGACTCGCTCACCAGTCGACCAAGCTGGTGATGGAACAATATGTGTGTATGTGAAACAATATTTATAAAAACTCATTTTTAATTGCATATACAAATGAAAATTACGAAAAAACTATGTGCACTGTTAAACATCATCTAAAATATTACCTGAATTCGAAGGTGTACATAAATTACTGTAATAAGTTAAATATTACTTCGTTTCATATTTAAAGTAATCCCTCGTTTATCGCGGAGGCTACGTTCCTGGAGCAAAGTAGCAGCACCGTACTTATTTTATTAATTCACTGCACATGAACATGTAAGAAGAATGAAACTTATTCATGGGCTATCTCATTTCTTATTCTGTATCCTGATACGGTACTGTCCATGGACAGTATATGCTACATGTAATAATATATGTTTAATTTTTCAGAAAAAACATTTTTTCAGGTACATATTTTTATTTTGCTCGCCATAAAGACCCGCGATGCATCGAATACGCGAAAAGTGAACCACGATATAGCTAGGGACCACTGTATTATTTCTTATTTTAAAGCAATATTGAATCCTTTGTTCCTGATTTCAAAGATGGAGTTCTCAATATTTAAAGGCATTTTTTGTCCAAAGGTTAGTCTTCTATACCAGGATAGTAATAATATATATTCGCTCAGATACAAAAATTTAACTTCTAAATCATCAAACTCTTCATCGTAAGAGCTGATGAATGGCACGGAAACTTTGTCATAATATTTACAAATGACATAGTCTTTGCATTTTGGGTTAACCAAATCTTGAACCTTCTCTTTGTTCTAATTCTTTAGTATGATTCTTTCCTCTGCTTCGTCAGTATTTGACGTTCCATAGATTTTAACTCCACCATTGCTGACCGATTCGTTTGTGTAATTTTTGGGTTCCAGGAATTGATGGAGCATTTGGAATCTGGTGGACCAATTTTTTTGCCTGTATTTCTTCATCAGAAGTATACAAAAAACTGATTTTTTTCTGCAAATTTTCTTTGCGAAGCCTATAAATGACAAGAGGAGTAAATATATCAGATATTCAGTGTCTGGGTAAGCTAGCTTTAGGGTCACCCTTTTCACCAATCCTACAATTTCATCACAAGCACTCTTTCCATGTGAAATGGCAAAAATACCATATTCATGTGTGTAAGGCTTAAGATAACCTCATGGATAAAAAAATCCATTATGTTTGGAACAAATTTGGTGAAATTTAGCCTAAAAATTCCTTCAGTGGATCATTTGTATTGACTGTTCAGCATAAAAATGGTCTATATCCATTGTTTTAGGCTTATGGATCAAAATTTTAGAATATAAACATTTTTTGGGGAGAGGGAGGGTTCAAAATCCTAGTGAGGGGAGGGGGGAAATATTTTTTAAAAGTCAATACTTTCTTATAATAATATTCATAGGACTTTTGATCATATGTTTGAATTCCTTATTCTTTTCTGATCCCAACCATATGTAACATGTTATATTTTCAACACATTTTGAGGAAGATAGAGGCATTTTTTAAAATAGGGTTTTTCGTCCCTGCAAAGCTTTACTCCCTTATTACTCAAAATCTGTTAGTTTTAGATGCCGAAAATTTGCACCAGTGAATTTTGGTTATAAAATAACATCATACACTAATTTTCATCAAAATTTGAGATGTGGTTGAAGGCCTGTGGTGATCTGTCCATTCGCTGTTCTTACACGCCTGCAATGTGCAGTGTTTGTTCGAACCTTGTGTTCGTAAGCATCACATTTGGTATAGTTTTTGCTCTTATTTAATAATTTTTGTACTCATAATTGCTACAAAAAGTAGTTTTATTAGTGTTTGAGTGTAGAACTTTAAAAAATATTGTAATATGAAGGAAATAGTAGTGGTGATTAAGGTTGTTTTAATTCCATTTTATATTTTTCGTTACAGGACAGTATTTAAAAAGGTAAAAAATGTAATAATTCTAAGGCTGGGGTACATTAATTATATTTGTATTAATTTAAATTAATAAATTAAGTTACTAAATTTAAGCCCCATTCGACTCAGTTATAAAATCAGTTTTCCTGATCCTGTTTCATTTCCGAGTGTAAGTTGAACCATTTTCGAATAAATGTATTCACATCCAATAGAAATACAGGGTGTCTCAAAAAAATGTACTCACCCTTTAACCGTTGCTAACATGCTGTCTTCTTTGTGTTGCAGGTGTGAGGTTCGAACCTTTGCGAACATGATTAAATGTGATTAAAGAATCATGTTCGCAAAGGTTCGAACCTCACACCTGCAACACAAAGAAGACAGCATGTTAGCAACGGTTAAAGGGTGAGTACATTTTTTTGAGACACCCTGTATATATAGTGCTTATCCTGTCAAACATGTTTCTATTTCGTTTGTGAAATTCAAGTCTATTGATTTGTTTAAATCGAGTATATTGACTTTGCTTTGCTCTGTCCAATACCATACCCTACTTCTTGGGACTTCCATTAGTCTGGAGTTGCTTGTAAATCTTCAAAATTTTGTGTACTGCGCAAACCTCCTGAACTTTTTTCTATTCCGTGTAATTTCTCAACGCACAGCTGTGCGAATGTCAATTTTTTGCAGCACCTACATAAATGAACCTCTCATTTAAATGATTCACATTAACATTGTTGCTTTTGTTGGTTACCAGATTTTTCATAATTTATTAAAATTTATTTCAATGACGATTCGTGCTTGTTCAGGGAGTGTGCCGCCTAAACGAGGATCACCTGCATCGCCGTTTGGACATTAGACTGCTCGCCCCTGACCAGTACTACTGCGGTGTATTATACTTCACTGGTTCTGACCTGTTCAATAAGGTGAGTTTCTTACCGAGCGGTGTCGTCTGCTTTATACGACTGCTTCTGACTTGTTTTGTTAATGGATCACAATGAAATTTAGCATGTCCTGCATGCTGTAGAGAGACGGACGCTGTCTTATCTGCAATAATTAAGACAGATTCTGTTACGAGAATAGAAAATTAATTTGCTTGAATTAGATTTGAATTTTACGGGTGTATTACTTACGAGTTACATTAAAGTGCACTGGCGAGGTGCGAACACCTCCGATGTTTTTTCTCGTAACTAGAAACAGATAGAATCATGCAGTTTGTTTTCAAGTACGCGTGAACTAGTTGTTAATGCATGACAGAGATGGCATATACCGAAGAGATGAAAGTGAGGACTATTTTTGATTTTTAAAATGGACGTTTTCATTACAAGAATAGCGTGTAATCACTGGTTTTCTCTATTTGGATGGTGTAACACCGATTGAAATTCGTCGCCAGTTGAGTAAGACATGTGATGGTGTCATGGATGTGTAATGTGCGTTCGTGGGTGCGGCAATTCAAAGGCAGAACGTGGGCCTCACACCAACCGGTCTGACGACATGATCGAGGGAGCGGAGAAAGTTGTTTTGGAGGATCGCCAAACGAGTGTGGAACACATCGTCTTCAAAGTTGGCATTTCTATGGGATCTGTGGACACAATCCAGTATGAAGACCTGAAAATGCGAAGAGTCCTCCAGGTGGGTGCCACTAATGCTGATGGAGGCTATGCGCGTGGTATGTTACCAGGCAATGTTGACGCGTAATGACAGCATGAGTGGGACTCTCTTTTCATCGATTGTGACAATGGATGAAACATGGATGCCGTTTTTCAATCCTGAAATTAAGCGTTAATCAGCACAATGGAAGCACAGACAGACGCCATGCGCCAATTTCAGTATCAAAAACAGTCCTCGCTCTTGCCACTGCCGGTAGTGTTATCTGTGCTGTATAGTGCTGCATCTACGTCACACACTTACAACGCGTGCACGCGTATTTTAAAACAAACCGCATGTTTCGATGTTTCCAGTCCTGAGAAAAAACATCGGAAGTGTTATAACTTGACAGCACATCGTATTTTTCCAAACAATTTTTTCAGTATCACCGGCAGCTTCATTGTTACTCTCAAATTTTTCAGGAAATGAGGTCTGCTGCTCTAGATGCAGGTTTCACTTTGAACGAGTATAGCATCAGACCAATGGGCTGCACTGGTGTGCCTGGAGAGCCTTTGCCTGTAAGCTCCGAGCGAGATATATTCGACTACATCGGTATGGAGTACAAGGAACCCAGCGAGAGGAATATGTGATGTCAGGTATGTTGTGCACATCTTCTGCCAGGGATGAAGGAGAATCTTTTAGAATACGTTGGAATGTTTTCAGTGTGCTCGTGTTGAGAATTAGCAAAGCTTCTAGTGCTACAATACTTGATCGCGATGACGTGCAGAATGATGGGCATGAGTCTATTTTCGGACCTGACTATCGATTGACGTGCAAACTGTTGCGCTAAACATGATTTTCTCGTGAAAAAAATTATTTACTTGAGTAGCCTCATTTTTCTTCAAGCTTCACTTACTTAGTCATGTAAATGATCTTTATAAACGGGTATTTGGTAGGCAGAACGGAAATAGATGAAAAGCTCGAAGGATCACAAGTTAATGCTCTGGCCTCCGGCGGCAACACCGTTAACATTAATTTGCAGTGATGGTAAATGTGAAGTCAACCCTTTAATATTTGACGGAAATCAACGCCAAATTTGAGTTTTCTTCTCAGGATGAGTTTTATCTTCGGCAAGACAGTTTTACGGTTAATGCAATTACGTATTAAGTTATCCGTGTTCTCCCATAAAGAAGACAAATTCATCTTCTGATGTTCTACTTACATAATATAGAAAACTAAAATCTTGCTGCGTTTCCATTTTGAAAATAATTATTTCTGCTATTGCACCGTTTTATTACCTTATACATCGAACTCAACTATATAAAAGTTACACTTGTTGGATACTTCGCAAATAGTCGCTTTGTTAATAAAATTTATTCATTAGGTCAGTAATCTAGAGTGAAAAGTACAATAAACTCAAAGTGGGAGTTAAACACCCTCGTCTAGCAAATGACACCGATATGGAACAAAACTGAAAAAAATGGGCTAAGATAGCCAATTGTTAAATAAAGGGATTTTCACACAAAAAAGAGATAAGTTAATGATAACGTAAAAACTTTCTTGAAAATTCAAGAATTCTTACAGAAGCTAACGACACTAAAATTCCGGCTATAACAACTATACAACGCATGAGAACACGACACCAATACCCGAAAATAGAGACAGTGTGAGCAGGTTTGTCTAAATCATGAATTAGAATTTCATCTAAAATCAAAATAAGTTACGATGATCAGACGCAGTCGTATAAATTGCTGATGAAACTGGTTTGACTATGAAGAAAGATCTCCATACCAAATCATAACGCCATACATAAAACCTCAAAAAAATATTTGTGAAGTGAGCTATGAAATTCACACTTTTGGCTTCCAAAGAGTATGGTCAAGAACATTGAAGAGGACCAACTGGTTTCCGAGGTGTAAGACACTTGTATGGATCTAAATGAACTAATTGCTAGACACATACAACACGCAGATTCGTAAGCTATCTTTCACATAAATATTGGCAGTGATGAACACCAACAGCTGGATTAACAAACAATTTCTATGAGAAATGTTTGCAAGAATTGTTCACAATGAACTTTAATTCTGACTTTAGCACGTTACGGTCTTAAATGGATCGATTTGAGCAGCAAAAACAAGTGGTAGGTATAAAGCATATGTTCCTCATTACAACGAAACATAAAAAAGGAAAACTATCGCCACAGAGGATTAACTTGAAGGGTCCTGAGATCACAGAAGAAATCGATACACATTTGCTGACTCCTTAAAACTACAATGCCCAATGGTGCTAATACCTCATGTCACTCAGAGAAAAATCATTTAAATAAGTCCATAAATATATATATATTTATAAGTTAGATACATAAATAACACAAAAGTGATAGAATAGAAATTTTTAGCTTAATAATAAACGTTGTTCAACTAACGACATTATTGCTAAGGAAGAAACCTCCTATTAACATATTGGAGAGAGAGAATGCTTCATGCTTTTGTGGCAACATAGAAGCTAATAGTTTTGAAAAAATTATTTAAATTCATACATTGAGCATTGGGTTGAAACGTCACACGACATATGGAAGCATGTCTTTACGGAAAATTGATGGGAACTGGTGGAAACGTAAAAAACATTATAGGACACTTCTAGATGAATGCTTGGTGGAGTTGAAATGACTAAACTGCACAACTTCGCTTAAAAGATGAGATGGATGAAGCAGGTCTTCATTCAACCCTAATAAATTCAAAGCAGGCCCCTACAAAAGATTTCCAGTTCGTTCAGCTAAATTGACAGCGCACCTTACAAAACTAATAACAATACTTTATACAAACAGGCTCCTCACAACCAAACGAGGCTCCGACTGCAAATTCCGTAGCGAAAAGGTCGTCCACTCAGTTAACAATAAAATATACTGTATAGACACGCGCCAAATTCGTTTGCTCACGAGACAAAACACATGTTACAGAAGCAACAATATAATGTTCGTTGTAAGTGAAGTATTTACGTAAAGCTGCACTGGTCGAGAATCTTTCAAAATTTGTCCCCCAAGATGCGTATGGACATGCAGATGACAGTACATATTTACAATTGATGATGGCAGGGCACTTCATTTGAACATGCCACGCAGCTTCTCCAATATATAGTACATTCCACTTCACAAAGTTACTTTGCTTCATTCACATATAATTCACATGAAATGAAGCTTAAAAACTGCGATAGTCTTGTACTAGGACAGCAGAAGCAAGGCACGACAAAATAGCGGCTATCGTACAGCTAAATTATTATACTGAGAAACTTGATTAATTTTTGTTCGACTTTTTCACTTTCTTTCTTCCAACTAAATACAAACGAAAAAACTCCATCTCTACCACAGAACCTCTTGTACTACTAAGTAGTACCACAATACTGAGAAGATATATTCTTGAAATTTAATAAGCATCTATGAGCAAATTTAGAAATTAAGAAACGTAGGAGAGAAGGATACTATGATCGCTCAGAAATTAAGGATACTCAAAAAGTGTTCTCTACATATAAAAATATAGTGAAATGATGCAATACTCCCATTTCTCAACCGAAATTATAATTAACTCAAATTGATGAATAAATTAAATAATCCTAATGATTTTCCCGCATTAGATCTTACGAAGCGCTAGCATCTAACATCCAGCAGTTTACTTAATATATACACTGATGATGCAGTATTTTACACGAAATGGTGTCAGTCAATAAGATAATGGATTTATTGGCCGGAGGTACCTCGTATGTACATTAGATGACTTGAGAGAAACACTCAAGTGAAGAAGATGAATAACGACACAATGAAATCCAGAGGTACGGAGATGCACGGTGAAGTCAGGAGGGTCACGTGGCCACAGCGCTCGGTGTAGGGGTCAACGAACTAGGAGGAGGAGTTGGAGCTTGGCCGGGGATGCTCTGACTCTGAATCTGAATAATAAAAAAGCGATTCTTGTGTTTTCAAAATTTCTCATCAGAAATTAGAAGAGTACTCAACATTTTCATGAAATGTTAGGCACGGAATTTTATACTGGACAATTGAACGCTAAATCATTGTTTCATATGCTACGTATGTACAAAAACTTCAACATTGTATAACTACCCTTAAATCGTTAAATTCAGATCAAGGAAAATAAAGCATGACTAATACTCACAGAATGTAAAACAAATTGGTCGTAGACTTCCATGATATCTTCCAAGTGATACTCTTCGAGGACAATAAATCCGTCCAGGGTAGGAGAAATCCGTCGAGCGCAGTCGATGCAATGTACAACGTTCCGGCCGTTAATATCTCTTACCATCAGGATGTTGAATACCTGAAATAGTGGAAGTTATTACGCCCCAGAAAATTTCTATCAAATATATACACGATTTTTACCCTATTTCAATCATTTGATCTGTAACATGAATACATACGTAGTTAAGAAAACACACCAGCGTAAAGATAAGTCAAGTGTACGTACGTTAGGGGAGCATGGCAAAGTCCAATTCACTAGAACATCGATTTTATACAGAAAGACCAAAACTCGAAAACCATGGAGGAACTACGAAGCTGTTTTGTACGGAGTTGAGGACAGTCAGTTCAATGATTAAAAAAGGCAATGCATGTATAAATCGACGAAATCAGACAATGCCACTCGACGATTTTGCCGGACCTCAGCCAATTTTTGGAAGATAGAAAAACAATTCTCAGCTGAATTCAACATTATTTAGAAAGAAAATAACAAAAGAGAAATCACGAAGAAGAAATTAAATGTTCCACTTGTTCAATCCGCATTATAAATAATTTCTACCTCAAAACCAATTTGACAACGGAACTAAGTAAAAATAACAAAATTGACATTCTAAATGAGAACAACGTACACTTGATGCAAACCTGCTATATATTTTCTGTCATCAATCGTATCCTATACTAAAGTTATTGAATACTTTAAGTAAATAGAAAAATTGTAACTTATAATTTTCTCATCTCATTGTTAGAATAATAATTGTAGTTTCCATTTAGTCACTCATCCCAATCAGTACAAAGAAGCACATATAGTATCTTTAACTGGGAGATAATAGTATTTCTTAACAATGAAAATTAACTTACAGTATAAACTTTAGTCATCAAATTTCATGACATTCATATGTACTCGCATTCACCTAAAATTAATTGGTCGAGAAAGAACAAATAATTTCGATAAAAATAATATTGCAAACATAGGGGGAAAGTATTCGTAAAACTCAATTAAAAGTAATTGAATATTAAATAGCTATAGTTCGCATTCTCTACCAATATTTTTTTACGTCTTTCATCATCGTGCAGCAAGATTACGTCCGTTTGTTGCTTCATGCAAAAAAAATTCTAAATATGTTCACACCGATGCTTAGAAGTTCCTCATCGAACAATTTTCTTCAATGTTCACAATCCATTTTGCACGTGAATAAATTTAGAATCATTAACAATTATAGTCTGTTGGATCTATGTCCGAGTAACTTTAGCCGCAAGCTTTAAGGTGTAATTTTGTTGAAAAATTCATCTTTTTCTAGTTGAAGTTTCCTTACGGAAGTAAAGCTTTATTAAATGCTAGGTAAATTTTCCCGCAATGTAAATAGGGTCTGTACTCTCAAATTCACGTTAAAATTTCTCAGTGTCTTTTCTTCCCCGGGTAACAAGACTTTTTACGATTAAAATTCACTGCAAGACCCAAGTTCTAGCAGTAAAAACGTCTTGAATTTTCTTGCTGTCGTAATTGATGTTGGTCTGAATTTACTAAATATGCGTAGGAGCTGCGAGGGTATTAGGGGGGGGGGGAACCTGACAGTTGATAACCAGTAGCTCTCACAGTCTTTCACTTCAGATACATGGGGTCAACGGCGCTCAAAGGAATTTGCAGTTGCTCAGCCCTTCAGTACGGAGCTTCAAGATATTTTTTTAGTTATTAATAAGCAGTTTAGAATTTGTCGTAAGGAATGGAGTAGGAGCTTCAAGTGTGTACTAGTAGTCAAAATATTTTAGAATTCTTCACAACTAATGGAAATATGAGAACACCAGACGCTTCTTTAACCCTTTCGGTCCTGACGGCATCTCTGGTAGCCGCAGTCATTTTTCACCTATTAAGATGCAGAGCAACACGTGTGTCTGTGCAAACGCTGGTAGGGCAGTGCAAGCTACAGTTTGATCAGGACAATGCAGTGACCGTAAAACATCACAAAGCATCTTTTTTTAAATTTGATGTTAAATATGTTGAAAAGGTTTTGATGTTTGCATCATGGTACCGAAAGGGTTAAATAGCGACGAGGCGTGGTTACGCAATTACAGTTCCGATGTTTTGTAATTGGCAGTAGTAGTTTATAACTTGTTATCTTATTGTGTCAATAGTTTTGGATGCTGAAACTAAGGAAGAAAAATGTACACGATTGCATAACCATCAATTAGTACATTATTGGCTACTTAGAGTTTAGCTTACCTCAATTTCACAAACACCGCAGTAATGTGACGCCTCATTGCGTGCCCGACCGTGGAACCGTGGCTCGATACCGCACATTCGAACGAAGTCCAATGTCAGAAAGACTTGCTTCAGTGACCGCATGAGACAAGTCCTGCCAAATATCAGTAGTCGTTGAAAAAAAGAATTGCACAAAAATGACGAAGAAAAATCAATGGTAGATGAAGCGCGATGGGTATAAAAAGTAACACATTAACTATTTACCATGACAAAGACGGTATATTCTCTCTAATGTTCTTCTCAAATGTTCGACACTAACCAGAAAAAATAAAACACTCTTTAGTTGGTAATTTTCACCAAAAATGAAAAAACATGAAAACGAACGGTCCTTACTTGATAAGTTCGAAGAATTTGGTATCAGAGACTTTGATATTTCTTGCAAGATTCCACGTGAGATGCAGCATGGGAACAATAGATTTGAACCTTTGCAGTTTGTTCCATTCATATCGTTCGAGTCCAAGCGAATACTGACGAGCAGTGAGTGGCCCAACGTTCCAGGCTATGTTGTTGCACCAGCCCACAGCCTGCACCCAATGTACGCAGCCTGCACATTACGTAAACTTTCAGAAATAGTCACATGAAACTATAACTAAAAAAACCTCTCGAATATAAAACGTGATTTCTTTAACACATTTCCTGCGAAGTGACCCACCGGTGGGTCACTCAGGTTGGGTTCAGTAATTTTTTCAAATCTTTTTAGTGACTGTATGTACAAAGTAAATATTTGCAACGGCTAGGCAATCGCAGCAAACGTGTTAATGAAAATCTTTCACTATAAAGCTAAACTTCAGAGATAATAAAAAAGCGAGTTTTAATACGAAAATAAAATAATAATAAATAATGGTAGAGCAAATTATAAAGAAAGTTTGAATATTTCGAGAAAAATCATCATTTAGGTTTTGAACAACATAACTCGGTCAAACGTGTTTCAACCTGGCAGTTAGCATCTTGAAAACAAGAACGAATTGAAAGAAATAAACAGAAAACTTTTAGTGGGTTGCTGACACAAAACGTCGGCCACCCTAAAATAAGAAAAAAGATACGATAAGACTTGCAACGCTGATCATAGAGTTTCATAGTTGAATCGGGCAGTTGACAGAGATCGTAGGACAATGAAATGATACGTTATGGAATAATTACTGAAATAATTATTACCAGCCGCATCAGTTTGTCTCACCGAGGAAACTTACCCGAATTAACCCAGACCATATCACCAGGTTTTTGAAGGAATCTGTAGACTGGGACATTTTCATCGAACAGCTCTTTGAGATCAGGCCACCACGAGCCATGCAAGTAGTTGGTGCCATTTTTTTCACACAAGTTTGCGATGACGCCCCAATAAGCGTCCGGCACAGCAAACCACTCGCAATCTCCAGGTCCAATATTGATGTTAATACTACAAAAGTTGTTGTTTTCCTGGTGGCCAGGAGTGCGTGAACCCGGTACCTTCATGTACAGTTGTACGGTGTTCATTCCAAGAATAGGATGACCAACATGAGACAACATGTTGCCCGCAGAAACCACGCGAGTAAAAGACGGTAGCTTTTGTAGCTCCTGTAGCTGGGCTCGCCATTTTTTGTCGTCCGATAAATCGACATTGGTGCCAAACTTAATCATCTTGTTAACAACTTTCTTTTTGGTTTTCGAGTCGTCAACGCGCTGGCCTCCTGCTGCAATGCGGTCTTGCTCCTCCTAAAAATATGAAAATCAAAATAAAGTAAGCAAAATTAAAAGTTTAACATTAAGCTAATTTATTTTAATCAAAATCGCTTCTTCAAATTATTTCATATGTATCCTGCACACATTACAACGAAAAAACGTTTTAGGAAAAAATGCTGAAGTAAACCGCGAATACAAGTGGCGTACGCCATTAGAAAAATACTAAATTTTCACTCTTAATACTATTTTGACCATTGAAGAGTTACTGTGTATTTCTTGCTAACATTTTCATGAGCCATGATTCAAGATATATATCAAGGATTGCTGGCACATTTAATCATCAAATCTTTTCTACAGTCAAAATTTTTTATTTCAGTACACAATTGACGTAACAACTACATAAATGCTCGATTTTTCATCGGTAGGAAAAATGTGTAGTCAATTCAAAACATCATTCAAGCACTCAAAGAAGTTAAATGATATGCTTTGATACTCATCGACTTCTTAAAAGAGCTTTATGGATATCTTGAAGTATACGGGCTTGTGTTAAAAGTGAGAGAAAACGATTCATTTAATGCCACTCCAATCACAAAAAAAAACAATTCCAATACCCCACATACTTAAATGAATAACCAATATCAGCAATTGCTTTTCTTAAGAAAGCTAACCCAATAGCTCATTTTCCAAACTACAGATTGGCTTTGATGAACTTTTTGGAAAGAACGATCAGGTAATATCTTGTTTAAAAATGTACGTTAGAGCAGACAATAAAACCTGACATGCAGCGAACATGGAATATAAATCCACCGCTTAGGATCACACCTGAAAATGTTTAAATTTACAGAAGGTACATCACGTCAACCTAGTGATTAAGTTTAGAACTCCTGTTCATTTATTATGTTGGTTTTATACATGTCAACGCGAGTGAGTTTTCCATTACTAGCAAACTCTCGAAAGTAGAACTGGAAAAAAATCCTACCAATATATTCTAAGTACGCTAGTAGGATAGGATTTCGATGGAAAATAAGCTCACCTTAAGGCTCTCCTGGAAAGTGTTAGCCTGATACTGAGCATATTTAGCGATGGTTGTGTGGGAGCGATGCGAGTAGCACGGCCATACTACGCGCTCGGGATTGTTCGGGTCTAAGTTCTTATCTGCCGGCTGAAAAGCCTGCGTCCGTACCTCGATGGTGTGATCAGGATTGGTCTCCACAAGAGTTTTGGTAGAAAACAGGCCTAAATCCATTTTAAGAGCTGATGCAATGCCTCTTACCACGGCAATAGGATGCTTCAAGCAAAACTCTTGCAACTGAGGAGAAAATGCCAATTTTTTGTTTTCGAGAAGAACTGAGGCAGTAGGAGGAACAAGTTGGTCTTGGTTAAGTCGAGTAGCAGGAGGATCTGGAGGAGAAGGGGGAGGTTGATTATCTCCAAGCATACTAAAATTTCTTGATTGCGTTCCTCGCCCACGACAGGCCGTCAAGATTTCCGATGCCAACATTGTTGATTTGATTTCGACTTCAGGGTTATTCTCCAACTTAATACCTGAAGGTAAATTTTCATGTTCACCGTTGCCAATAACTGAGTCCGGTTTTAAATCAACTTCTTGTTTTACATTTCTTGCATCTAATCTCTGGGTACCAGTATCTTGTAAACCTCCTGATGAGAACTGTGTATTTGGCAGCGCCGTTTGATCGAGTTCACCACCTTTATTGAGTTCATCCATCACATTTTCCCCCTTCGCAAGTCTGTTCAAAAGATCTTCGGCGAACGACTCAGCAAACTCTTTTTGACTGATGAGCTCTTGCAGCTCTTGGTCACTCACGGTCGTAGGATCAGGTAGAGCTGATGAAGCTGAGGTGGGTGCTCCCCGAGTTAGGTTGTTACTTTGGTCATGGTTCGAGAAAAAATTAGGGGAACTACCCGCAGGAGGCTGACCACCAGGCACCATTTGTTGACCCGCAGGTTGTTGCTGTTGTTGATGACCACCAGTGTAAGTGCTATTGTTATAATTATTCGTGTTGTTATGATACTGCTGGGGAGTAGGAGGTCGAGGAGATAAATAACCAGGACCACTTGCAGCCACGGGAGATGAGCCGTTGACGGCACTTCCAAGAGGACTTGCAAAGCCTCCCTGCTGACCTCGCGCCGATCCGTAGTTTTGCCCTCCAGCAATGTTTGGGCTTTGCTGCAATTGTTGTTGTTGCTGTTGACGAACTTGCATTTGATGCTGTTGCATTAAACGATAATTGTGCTGGAGATGCTGGAGTTGCTGTTGTTGGGGAGGAGTAAGGGACGATTGGTTATTCTGAAGGTAGTGCAACATTTGCACTTGATGGGAATTAAGGTAAAACTGAGGTCTGGGTTGCTCAGGTGCGTCAGGTTTAAATCTCTTGGCATCCTGATGCTGCTGATAAGGCGGAGGTGGCGGATGCTGGGATGGCTGTTTGTTAAACGCGCCACCAGAGGCGGAAGCGCTAGAGTTTCTGGCACTACCACCTCGTTGGTTCATGTCTGTGGCGATGGGCAAATTCCAAGCCTCCTCAATGGTGAACAAGGTTTTCGGGCGAGCCAGAGAGGGCATGGGGGCGGCAGCTAGCTGTTGTTGCAGGAACCGAGTTCGAGGGCCCAAATTTGGGTTCTGAATGCGTGATGATTTTGTTCGACTTGCGTTGAGGTAACACGTCAAAGCGTCACGTGGTTGGTTACAAGATTCGTACAAAATTCCTAAATTTGTCCAAGCTGCTACGTGGCTCTTGTCAAATTGCACTGCACAGATGTACGCTTGCAAGGCATCAACGGGCTGGTTCTGCTGCTGGTAAAGAACTCTGCAAAAAATGTAAAATTTAACAGCGTGAAGTAAACGCATTTCTAACATTTTATACACAAATTTACACTTGAATGAATTATGTAATCAGTTACTTACAGCTCGAAGTTATATTCTACTAACCACTACCTTAAAATCTTATTTCCTAGTATCCTTCAATTGCATTCCAAGGTTTAGAATGTATGAGAAACCTTAGTTTAGGCGCGAAGTATAAGAAAGGGTAAAAAATGAAAAAGCTACGCCACTGAAACCTTACCCTATTGAACACCATGTGTCTGCGTTGCCTTCACACTTGTCAACAGAATTTCTGTATGCGACAAAGGCGTCGTGTATTCTACCAAGAGAGGCAAGGCAACGACCAAGCAGGTACAAAGATTGCCCGGATTTTGGATCAGCTTCAATGGATTTCTGGAGCAGCGAGACGGCCTTCTCTTCTCTCTCCCTTTTATCTCCAAGCGAAGTGACAGTGTGGTACATCCATCCTAACTGACGAAGAATATCAGCACGCAGTTGACCGCTAACGCTTTCTTCTTTCAGCAACTTCTCATAAGCGTCTTGAGATACTTTGTGTTTACCTTGAAGCTCGTACAAGTGAGCTTCGTGAAAACGAACTGAGGTGCGAGAGAACAATCCTGAATTAGAACACTGACATTTCAAAGTTATAGGCAATTTATAACATTTGGTACTGTATCATCAAAGTAAAATATTTTTATTTATTACAATATGGTAACAAAAGTTATTCACAAACGTTTTTGATTTCAGATGAGTCGAAAATACAAAATTATCCAATTACTTACTTTCTAACTTAGTAAATGAGCAGGGCCCTGAATCGAGCAAAGCAAGTTGGAAGTGTTTGAGAGCTCCTTCAAAATCGTTTTGAACTTTGAGCATCAAACCCAAGCGCAGGTGTACTTCATTGGCGCGGCTGAAGCTGGAGTCGATATACAAAACCTGCTGGAACGACTTGATGGCCCTGCAAAACAAAGGAAAAAACAATAAGGTCATTTAAGCGGCCAAAATAGTGGTGTAGAGTAGTGTAAATATAGATTGTAAACCATTTAAAGATTATAACTCATTCATTCTATATAGAAAATCATGTATTAGTTGCGCTAATATGATAAACGTTAATGCATAAAAGTATTCGACAGTTTTGTACTTTGCACGCAATGATCTGATCAGCGCTTGCAAATGAAATAGGTATAGCTGAATAAGAAAATAATACGAATACTAGAATAAAAACAGAAATAACTGGACAAATTTTTTGAATGAAATGAAACAATATATTACAATTATCGCAGTATTTATTATACAAGCACTGCGTACTTCGAATGTACTCTTATCAAAACATCAATAGAGATCCTCTCGAACCAAAAAATGTGTGCAGTAGAATATATGATTCTACTACGCACGGAGTATTGCTCGTACTCAGGAATATAACACGCCAGCTACTTCCCTAAAAACCGGAGCAAATGTAACAATATCTACGGAAAGGTAAAACGAAAACCCTGAACTGACTCTTTCAGCTCAGCTAGTGCTGCTAATCCTGATGTATGTGGCTTCGGTTTAGCTGACGTTTACTAGCAACACTAGCAAGGTCAGATAACATTGACATAGCAAATCTTTCTTGAGAAACACTACGGAATTCTCCCTTTCCCAGGTTGCTTTAAGATTTGTAGGATATTCCTCCAGCGCATATTCCAAGGGCAGAGTCATAAAACTAACAACTAGTTCAGAAAAATTTCGGCTGTATAATTCGAAAATATGCCACAGTTTCCCTTGTTAATATATAAACTGATTAGCATAGGTAAATTGGTGATTTTATTACAGTTGAAAATACGCACTTTTCAAAGTTATGCCTATTCGACCAGTATTTATTGAAGAGCCCAAGCAGACCTAAAGCACTCTTGTTATCTATAAATGAATGAGAAAGCAGCTGATCAAATCAATACAGGAGGTTAGCAAACCTCGGTACCACTAGGCCTGCCAGACGTACGGTCAGCTAGAGACTAGTCAGGTGGTGTGGAGCCAATGCCAGGAATACTCGACCTTATGAGGTCTTGAAAATTTAGTAAACGAAGAAACTTACCAGGAAAATCTCTATGAATGATTGATACTTTCATGGAAAAAATGATAGAAGGCAAATAACCGGCAATTATTTAAGCCCAATTATTTATTAAGACACTCACTTGACCGCATCGTACACTATTTCAGGATATTTTGAGTCCTAGTTGCCTCACTGTTCCGGCTGCGATGTACGAGTACATCAAAGGCGACAGGGAAAACTTTACAACGTTGAAAAATGGAAGGCGGATGACACATTATTACATAAACACTTTTCATGGGTGAAGGTCGGTTGCACGATACGCTGGTCTCTCCCAAGAAAGAGAAAAAGCATAGTTCAGCCACATATAACTAAAATGTTAATAACTTGCATTTGTATTCTTAAGCTGTATGTATATTGCATACAAAGGGATAAAAACCACCACAGGCAGCATTTCAATGTAGGAGAATACGGTAATAATTTCGAAAAGAATTGATAAAATTGTGCAACATAACAGTGGGTAATTTTTCGTAACCCAATTTTAATAATTTCAAGAGGCGACAATTAATAAAAATTGAAACGGTAACCCAAAATCTAGTGTCCTTGTTCAATGTAAAAGAATGGGAATAAGCAGAACTAAACTTCAGCGGAGCCTCTCTTAAACGAAAACATCGAGCAACTCGCGACGACAATTAAGAGAGTGGGTGAGGTGTCACAGACAGTTGCCAAAATTATTGTGTGGCTTTAACAAAACACGAGGAACGCGACTGCCTCGGAAGGGGAACTAGACACTTGAATTCATCCATACAAAAATAGACGCGATGACGTCAACTCGCATACAAAGCGAACATACAAAGGAAAAGAAACAATAGTAAACCCAAAATATATTCATGCAAAATATTGCATGATTCCATAATTTTTATTCAATTGATCTAAAGCTGCATTTTTACTTGATGCAGTAAGTTGGGCGCGCTGATCAAATAGAATCACTGATCAAAAGGTCATGACTCTATTGATGTGGAACAATGACGCTCGTGAAACTATTCTGGTTGCATTCAAAAACTATTCACCACACGGTATCCAATATTTTCAAGTGAGTGACTAATAAGGTTCGTTCCCAATATGAATTACCAATCGAATTCAATACCAAAGTTTGTAAGTAACGCAAGTTAGACCTTTGTGGCAAACCTCCAAACATGAGACCAATAATGATGATTCGACACGAGAAGATACTTAGATTAGAATTGAAACATTTCAACAAATGTGGAACTGTGTCAAACCACGCTTGCAAAACCTATAAAATAATTCAGTCATACAATCTCAAAGCAAGGCTTGTACCAGTGGTTATACAATTAAAAGAATTGCAAGACAATCATACTTGATGTAACATAGTACAGATAGAAACACGATAATCATTACTATTATTATCACACGATCAGTGTTCGGCAGTTGCGGCTCAATTGCTCAACACTGACTATTATTGTTGATTTTATAGATAACGCATATTTTGGGGTTTAAACACCCTACACGGGCGATGAATAGTTCAACAGTGGCAGTGAGCATTTAAACTAGAGGAATTGATGAATGAAGTAAACCAGATAGAATATGGAAGACATGACAAAAATCGCATGCACGGAATGCCGTTCACAGTGCATGAGAAGAAGAGTAATAGAAAAAATAAAGCCAACCTGACTATAAAACGAACCGAATAATAGCCTCCTGCAGCAAACGTTGCTAACTTTCCGATTATGGTGTCAGTAGCTACGTCTCCAAACAGCTGACAATAAAAATTGCGACTTTCCATTTTGATGACAGCGTTATATCTAATTAAATTTTCTACCTTTCAAGCTATCACATACACAAATTGTACACTCGAAATTATAAAACGTTCGTATTTTAATACCCAATCAAGGAACTAAATACTTCTAGCGCACTGCAATATACAAATGCAGTAAAAGAGCTACAAGGTACGGAGAAGAGAAGGTGAGACGGGCTGCTAGACGACCACGGCAGCCAGCAGTAGAGAGAGCGTTGCCTTCCACACTTCCTTTCTCGTTCGCCGTTATGTGCGAGCGGCAGTCGATTGCCCCTCCCTCCTCTGTCCTCCTCTCTAGTTCCCGCCTCCGTCGCGACTACAGCACATCGATATGCAACATACTGTACTTGAAACCTCCAAGTTGCAACTATGACGAGACTAACGAGCAGTGTATGTTAGTTACTAGGCGAAATTTACTACATTTAGAACTCGGTATGGTAACTTCAGTTAACACCATGACCGAGTATCACACAAGCCCTATTACTCGGAGAGCAACATGAGCCTCATTCATAATCAAAATTCAAAAGAAAATTAACCTCTTCATCCAAGATTTAACCATTTAACTTAGTTCTGATCCTAAGAAAGTGAATGAAAATATTCTCACTGCAGCATCACCCACCAAAATAATTTGACATGAGGGTAAAATTTCTCACAAGCCAAAGGCATTTCCACAGCACAAAGCGATCATTTTGGAACGTGTCTGACACATGTGACGCGTCAAGGTCCTGTACTGGAGTTCAAATATATCTAGATAACTTTGTGTAGAGCTGCAGGTGTGCTGGATTCTTCAGCTTACCCAGCACAGTAAACAGCGAGGAGAATATTTATTACAGAACGCGCACAGCTTCGTTTGATTAAGCCCTATTAACGGAGAGAAGAAGGTTCCGTCACAAATAGTTTCCTCAATAGTTTTAGTTTAGGATGTATTAGCTGATGAATCTAGCACACTTGCAGCAAGGGAGAGTTATATCGGTATAATTCAGCTGCAGCGCAGGGCCTTGGCACATCCCAACGCATGTGCTGTGTAGTCTGCACCACTCACGCTACACAATATTATCAAGAATATGCATAAGTGACACCAAAATCTAGAGGTGATGAACTATTACGATTACACAAATAGTAACAGATGTCAAGCAATACTGGAAATAAAATCGATACGAAATTGAACCTACTTATGCTAAAAATTCTGGTTTAATCTTGTATAAAGATAAATTAGTATAAATTAATACTCACAGCCAATTTATTAACGAAAATCTCATTCATACACACATGAATTCACGTACATATTTTTGACGTCTCCCGTACCAGTTTTGATTCAATACGTCTGCATTCAAAATCCCACACTCATACCAGACAGCACTTTAATCTTAACAACAGAAAATAACACAACGCTCATGTACGAGTACTTCGACGAGTCACGCATAGCAAGTGACCAATATACGAGTATTAAATAGTAGCAGTTAACAAAATCAAGATTGGACGAAGATCCTCAAGATATTAAGAAAGAATTTATTGCAGCGCATCACTACTCACTACTTCAAATAGCCATAGACATTTTTTCATTGGTCACTATATTTTAAAAATTTTACATCGTAAATTAATCTAACACTTTCGGATTAATCATTATTCGGATTTCTCTATAGATGGCTAACAAACAATTGAAAAATACAAATAAGCCGATTTCGTAGTAACTTCCTGAAGCTAATTTGCTGAATTCTTGCTATCACTCAAAGGAATGAAAAAATACTCATACAGGTGCAGTCAAAGTTATGTGCGACTCATGTTCACGCTCACTCACTCACTAACTCATACGAGTTTAGTAGAAGTAGAACCGCGCTTCTGCATACAGTCGAAACACCGTACTATGGTGCATTGTAATGCAAAATGCATCCATGCATTTTCACGTACGCTTGAGCGCGATGATTAGCAATCCATCTCTATTGTTCATAAACTAAGCTCTCAAAGAACGAAAGTCATAATTCCTGTTAAGAACAACTCGAGTGGTTGTGAAATAAACGCAGCAGCTTGTCAGGAAAGCATATCTAGTTTCCTGGTGATACCAGGAGAGCAGCCGTTAAAAGCACCTCCCTACTTGTCATCGATTGATATTGATTTACAGACGCCTAGTTTTGGCATAGTGTTAACTGTAGGCGGAGCACCAATAGGACAATTAATATCCGTGGGAAATTGTCGAGACAAAGACATCACGGCGTAAAGACAGATCAGCTTAAATCTGCATCAATTAAAAATACCAAATGGAAAAACAATGAGATCGTACAACTGACGGAAAACACGATCTGAAATTAATAGCTCATTTTATTCGTATTAGTCCAGGAAATTACCAATCGGCCAATTTTATACTTTACGATGCAGAACCACTGAAAGGCTTGTTCAAATTAATATTTTAGGGTAGCTATTATATGTTCTAAAAAATCAAATCGTTAAGACGTCAGAAAATACTGCAAAAACAATTGCGCGCCACTACATTTCACAAAACGAGATGCTACTTGTCCCTTGAATAAGTATTCTAGAAACGAAGCAATATTTAATGTGAACATAACACTTTCATTACATTCAACTCCTATCAAGGTGAGATAAAAACACAAAAAAACGCATGTTTCAAGAGCGTACCTAGACCTTGCTTCTACTGCCAGGCCTAGCTAGGTAGCAATAAAGCGAGTTCAAGTCTAAGGTGGCTCGGCGGGTCGTGTGATGCGACAACACTGTTGTAGGAGTCAGCGACCTCCGCACCACAGCAGGGAGGGAGAGGGTACAATGCGCCTGAAGGCGGTGCACAGGCGAGGGAGGCGGTCGCAGCACGAAGCAATGCAACGAAGGATGCAACATGTGTTATTGATCTCATCTACCTAATAAAAAGCTATTTAGCCTTGCTTTCTAGGAGTTCAGTAAAATAATTATTTTCTGAATTTCATCATCGATAATTCAAAGCGCTTGAAAGTCAGTAGAGCGGGAGCACAACAAACGGGAGAAAACCCAACGAGCTGCGCTACTCCCACACGTGCGACGAAGAGGCGTACATACCAGGAGTATGTACATCTTAGGTTCGGTGCACCTCAATTATAGCGAAAATTATCTCTCGCGTTCCTATTCATAACGGTAACTCGTACAGTTATTACCAGTTTTACACTTATGGATAAATTGTGATAAGGATACGCTTCATATATTGCTGAGAAATTATACGGTACATACATTCTATTGCAAGTTTAATCGTTGTTTTTCACAAATTAATATTACATCCAGAAACAGCATAGCAAAATTTACGGGTTAGCGTGCTTTGCAACAACCGGCAGAAACAGCGCATGCACTTGAAAGAAATCAAGTTGAATAACTAAGCGAAAAAACGCAACCAAGACACGCGTAAAAATTAGGCGTCAAGGTCAGTACGCCGCTAATTCTCCAAGGAAAACTGACGAGGGCAGATAACATCAGAAGCGTCTGAATGAAGCTCAGGAATGCTTCACATTCCTCGTAGACCGCCAAGTTCTCACAATACGGTGAAGTCCTCCCTCTAGGAGGACGTGGAAATAATTTTCTAAAAGATTTTGAAGGAATTCTCTTCCCATTGTAGTTCTTTTAAATTTCTTCCCTGAAGAATTCCAACCTATGCGATCGTATACATTTTTAATGTTCAAAATGTTAACGAAATTAACATAAGGTTGGCAGCGATCGCGTTTGTTAGATGGAAATACTATAAAAAACTAACGCAAAACAAGTACAATGATAGAGTTAGATATGAAACTAAATTCAAGTATTTCAATATACATCTCAAAAATGAGAAAGTTTAACTAGTATTAACATCAACAGGCTTAGACAATTATCTTGTTACTGGGTAATATTTCAGCGCCATAACTTTAACAGAAGAACAACACTAACGTACAACATTGAAAATGTCGTACTCCCCTAGTAGAGGTAAACGTCAGTGAGAATGATACATTTTTTAGATTTAATAGTGTGCACGGTATTATTACCATACTCACCATTGATGCACAGTAAAAATTTTGGACAGTGAACAGTCTTCAAATTTTTATACTCGTAAAGCCAGTTATTTTAAAATTTTTATACTCGTAATCACCAGCTTGGTTGACTATCACCAGTTTGGTCGAATATCACCAGCTTGGTCGACTGGTGAGCGAATCTGCTTGCGAGCGGAAAGACCCGGGTTCGAATCCCGCTGCCGACATGGTTGACGCGGCTAGAAATACGGCATGGGACTTGGGTAAACAACCGAATAATTATCGAAGTAATCATCCGACCCAAGAATGGGCCAGATGGTTCGTTCCTATAGCCTCATTCTATTCTATTCTAAAACCTACGATATTTCTTCAAACTGAATGATCCACAAAACATCTTTAAAATATTTTTCAGCAGGACAAATTTAATGAGAGTAGTGTAGAAAGACCTAAAATAAACTTATGAGGGGAGAACTAAGAAATTCATCAGTTCAAAGGATTGCGACAACGTTTACGGGGCTTCAGGCGCGAGCCCGGCCGGTGGGACCCATGCATTCCGTTCTCCAACTTAGCCCTACCCCAGGGAAGACAGCACGGAAGTCGTTAAAACATTTAGAAAAAAAGAACGTGTGGTGAGTCCGCTCAAGTGCTAATATAACTAGAAAATAAATATTTGAAAAATGTATACAAATTTTCGAGTACACTTTTCTAAGTACAGGGAGCCCTCGGTTTACGGCAACTCGCCATTACGAATGAGTGCCCATAAATCCTATTAATTCATATTCTGCTATACGGCGATCCATTCGTAGCTTGTGAACCCAGCGTAGTACTAATTATTTTGCTCAGACGGCTGAATACATGCTGATGCCGTGCATAAACGAGAAAGATACTCACTCAGTACGCCATATTGGATTGCAGCTTTCGTTATCTCCGCGCTCCGTAGTTTTTCCCCGTTTTCACCCTTGTTTTAACTTTAATTCATTCATATTTTGTTTATATCATATTTATGTACATGTTCTTATCATTAATCAGTATAATTTACGTATGTAAGTGCATATTTCTGTGACGTGTAAGCCTAAGTTCCGACTTACGTAACAAACCGGCTTACGAACGTCCGTAAGAACGGAACTCGTTCGTAACGTGAGGACTCTCTGTACTTTCAATTTCCAAAAAAATGTCAAAAAGCACTAATAATAATCAAAATCTTTTAAAACATTCGCAGCAAAACGAATTTCTGTAAGAAAAAATAATTGTATGCGAAAGATTAATCTTTGGGACGCGATGTTATGAATTTTAAATAAAGATATACAGACATATGAAAATCAGTATGAGTTAACTTGGAAAATGATAGAAATATTGAGACCTACTCCAGATATGCAGGTTCTCTGCAGGGTGGCGCTTAGGTAACGTTAAAATAATGAAGAAAATATAATATAAAAATGGTTGGCTAATCCAAAACGGTAGATTGTATATCAAAGTACAATTTGAATTTCATGTATAGAATATAAAATAATTTAGGCGACCTCCGTTAATGCTGACACAAATGAGTACTCTTTCAATAGTGTCCATTTGTTTACTCAGCGTCTTTGGAGTTATGCTGTCGATTTTTTTGAACAGCAATTGGTTTTCATCTCTAGCTTTCAATTTCATTATGCAGCCGTTCTTTAAAATATCGAATGCTTGAGCGTTCTATTTTCACTCAACATATTTTCAAGAATTTCATATCTAGCAAAATTAACGCTCTCCATTGAGTAGAATTTGTCAAATTTCCTCTCATTCAACCACTAAATCACACAAGGATTATCCTCGCACGGAAGCGAGCACAAGAATTAACATTTACACAACACACCGATGATTTTTTGTACTATTCCCTTAAAATACACGATTTGATAACTGGAGTCATATGAAACTCAAAATGCAACCAGAAGAACTGCATGGAACAACATGACGCACTATCAGAGGCAGGAGATAGCATTCGGGCGACAGAGCTTATAGATAAATACGTTATCAAATACTAAGAGTCAGCAGTATCATCGACAAGCCAGACAAAACAGTAGACACAGCTGTTGAGTAACGATACAAGAAACAAAAGCATACACTCGTCTACGTTTGTACCTACGATTATATGTTCACCTCAAGAACAAACTTCTTTATACGCACCTAAGCAATCAGCGAGTAAAAATTTCCTTGTTATAAAACAATCTTGGAACAAAATAATGAACACATAAAAAAGCTTCAAAAAGTAGAACTACTTATTACTTAATTAAGATCCATTTCAACTGCTTTTGAAGGGAAAAAAATTGCATTTCCCATAACGAATAGTAACGAAACCCAATGGACAAAGTACCTCGTAAAACGGAAAATATTATGGACTAACATTCAACTTGCTAAGCAACTGTTAATCACTTCAAATTTGACACCCAAGTCACATACGGCTATTAACACAGAAATTCAAAATATATTCTTGCAATTCTTACCATTAGTGAAACTCGTATTGCTTTACCGTAAACGTTACATATAATGGGGGAACTCTGACTTCATGAAAGGGAAAATATATGTACTAACAGTTCCCCTGCGTTAAAAAAACCTTACTCTTCATTCATTCAAGCTTGAATTGCTTAAAAACATAGCAATCATTGGTCAAATGCTACTACATCCAGACGTGAATCTCAATGAGTATTCATTATTGTAATTAGTTCATTGAATCTCAGGTCAGTGAACTATCGAATGTACTACTAATCGCCAAACGGTATTAGTTACAAGAAGAGTGCATGTAAGCACCGTTTTGTCGGCATAACCATTTCTGACGATTAATTAATTTTCTCAAGAATAAAAATATGCAATCTGCATCATCTTCTTTAAACTTGTGAGCTCTTCTATTTGATTCTTGACGTTTTTATGCTAATGAATTCTGAAGATATCTCTTTCTGACACAAGCTACGAAGACTGAATTTACTCATGAAAACTTTTCTGATCTGAACAGCTGTTTTCACCCTTACATTTTACACTTCATGTAATAACTTTAGCAATGGTAACGAAAGAGTTCATGAACAAATTCAGATTATAAAACAGAACTAGCAATATGTTGCTGATTTTGTCAAGGGGTGAAGTGGCCGTCCGTTACGGCAACACTGCAACGCTGCCGACCGACAGCCGCAGCTGGTTCTCTTGCCTACGTGACCAGGCCCAAGTACACGCCTCTCCACCCCTCCCCACAAACAGGCAGTACCACGCCGCACAAGACTTCCTCTTTAACCGTTCGCTTCTCTTTCTTCCTTCTCCTCATCCCCTGCCCCACCGCGCGTACTTCCTTTTATTGCTGATGTTGGTGTCTTCCTATGTACCTGGTCCTAAAAGAATGACGCACGCACCGACCAGGTTTCCCGCCATGCTCAACGATGAAGATAATTTTTGCACGCTGGAATGACACAAGGTATCAAGCACACCTTTATTACTTCCAGAAACCAAAACATAGAAATGAGGATCTCGAGAAACTTTTTTAAATGATCTTCATATTCTGGTATTTTATCCGTTAGAATAAATGGATTAGGTATATGGTTAGTACCCTACGGCTACTTGCCAAGTGAATACTAGACAAATCCAATGTCTTTAAGCTATAGAGCTGTCGCTCATTATTACATTTAACAAAAAAAACACTATTATACTAAAGGGCGTACATTTGATCCCTTTGTTTCGGTAATTTCCAGACGTAGAAAATGTCAATCTTAACCAATACAAACAAAAATTAAGCAATATTTTAAAATACAGGGTGTCTCAAAAAAATGTAAATGTAACGCACCCTTGGTGTGCGTTATCAGCGTTGTCTGGACAATAATGGTCATCATTTCGAACATTTGCGAACATGATTCTTTAATCACATTTGTCTTCTGTATTCGAAGCTATTCTATTTCACTGTATGTTCATAAATAAAGCATCTCGTCATTCGAAGTATGAGTACATTTTTTTGAGACACCCTGTAGTTACAATATAATTTATATCAGTGGTTTTATAGTAACTAAAACGGCAGTTTACAGCATAATAGGCTGATATGACACAAACAAAGAATAAGAAAGGATTTGAAGAATTATCTATTTCATGGTTAAATCTTTAGTCGGTCAAACTGGAAATAGAGTTCAAAGTTGACAGCAACGTCGATTTAAAGGCAAGACTCTCGAAGTACCTACACGAGATACTAAATAATTTAACAACCGACGAACCTGCTGCAGTCATTGTGTTATACAAAAGCGTGCTACTACAGCACAACTTGATGTACGCCATTGGCAACCTTAATTGACGCAAATTGAATGTTCAAAAACAATGATTGCTAAGTGAAATCCCGAGACTAAATATTTCTGGTCATCTCAAACACAAAATTCAGGAAACGCCGAGAGTAGAGAATAGCAAACTGGCAACGCGTCTCGCAGTATCGATCAAGAGTACAGATCTGGCGCGCTTGCGAGCTACCTCTCTCTAGCTCTTGCTTAACAAATAAAACAAACATTTACAAAATTTTGAGATGAATCACTATTCCGTACAAAAAAGCAAGCAATAAAACACAATGGAGCGTTAAACAGCTGAGGCTCGTGATTTCACGTGCATATCTGACACCAGCTTTTTCCAAGTGGCTGACGTACGACCCAAACAGCTTAGCATTCCAGTAAAACTTTCCATCACTTCAAACCCTGAACCAAATTTATAAAAACAACACTTAACACGTTGACTCCGAAGTGGTACGTCTGTGGGCCACTTAGGTTAGGTTCTGTAAATTTTACAGTGCCTTCTAGTAATAATATGTACAAAGTGAAGATTTGCACCAGCCAGGCAATCGGAGACAACATGTTAAAATTAGTCAATTTGGTTGTTTATATAGAGATATGAATGCCAAAATACTAAAAAAATCATCAATTTCAATAATGGGGTTTCAGAAACGCGACATCCGAGTCCGCAGCTAAGAAATCATTAGTAGTAGAACAGTTCTGACAAGATGAACTGGAGATGGGACAAGGGAAAAGACTAATTAGGTACCGCCTACCACAATTATCTTACAGAACTTTTAGTTATAAATATACATTCCTATTTCAATTGAAACCGTACAGACCCTTACAAATTATGAAATACTTCATTTTGAAAGGTGAAGCGTTTGAAATATTGTTTTCAAAAGCTCGTATCACAGCAAAAACTACCAAATTCGAGTTCACTGATCAATTGTCAAGATCAGCTGAAGCTTTTCTCCTGACCAATATTTACGCTAGCAAGTTAAAATCCTTTTTTCAGTATACTAAAACTTTTTCGTGAAGATAGAAATATTGCACAACAATTTCGCTAAGTAAACATGAACTCACCTTAATAGATATGGGCTGAGGTAGAGCAGTCTCAGATGAGATCAAATGGCAGTGGTAAAGCTCGCTCACTTGTATGACTGTACGTTTATAAAAAAAGTAAAGCTGGAATCGTTCATCATAGAGTCACTAGTTTACGATAGCAAATTAGTTTGCATCTTATACACAAGCAGAAATTTGCAGCACGATTTCACTAACATACAATAACTTAATTGACTCGAGTTCGGCAGTATCACTTATGATTCACGTCTTCGTCTTTATTAAACTAAGAAGTGAACACACATTGGCAGTGATGGGTTGCAATCACTAGATTAAATAAGACAGGAAGATAAGTAGAAACTAAACTATAGCATTACATGTATAACTAAGCAATGCTGTCACAAGAATGACGGTGGTAGCGCAAGTTGGTGGTACAACGAACTCCGCTTGATGACGGTTCTCCAACGAACGGTAGAGAGCGAAAGCATAAACCGAGACGAACTTCCGTCCTCCTCAGTCACTCCAGAACGCAAACTTTCACAAAGACCAAACATCAAATGAACGACTTCGAAGACTTTGACTAGATCTAGCGAGGATTTAATCGACCAAGTCCATCGAACCTGAAACTATCTCTCTAGGGAATCGCAAAATGTCCCGTTTTTTGGTAGACAGGATACACACCACTTGGCCTAAGTTATCTCTCGGTCTCCGTTATTCCTCTTCATTTATAATGAACGATGGCTCTGTGTTTCCGAGAAAGCTAAACTGAAATTGCTCCTAGGCAAGAGGTAGATTTTCAATAACTGAAAGCGAACGAAGTAACGAAAGATGTTTCTGATGATATACAAGTACCCGTTTAGAACAACGGCTGCGCCAACCAGCCTCCACGGATTCTAACAGCCAACTGACGCTTTGGCAACGATCAGCATGCGGCCATGCGCTAAACGGAAGACGCGTTCAACTTGTCTTTCTTTAGACGATTAATATTATTACAATAAAACGAATAAATTTACACGGGATTAAAACGATATTAGAAAAGAATCGTGAGTAACGTTCTCCCGTGATTTTTGATGTATATTTTCTCTTGATCGTTAGTGAATAGTATGCAGTAATTAAGATCATGTGTCCCACAGTCGGTGTTGTCGTACGAATTGGTCTTTAAACCGTGATGCATTGGAAGTACTCTTGTGGATAATTTGTTTTGAGCTGTCAGTAGCTAAACGTTTGCGTTTTACATAGAAAAAAGAGTGCGATTTGAGATTATTCACCATTAAACTCCATTGAATCGTCTAATAATAAAAATGGCCGTCGTGTGTTTATATATTTATTTACACATTTATTTATATATTTATTTATTTATTTACAGGTGGTGGACAAAATAATGGAAACACCTTCAAAAATCAACAAATTATAATTTAATATGGTGTAGGTCCGCCTTTTGCGGCAATTACAGCTTCAATTCTCCTAGGTATTGATTCATACAACTTGTGAATTGTTTCCAAAGGAATTGCAAGCCATTCTTC
>VCRD01000834.1:42334-97164 GCA_006783055.1 Trinorchestia longiramus | reverse complement strand
TAAGAAGAAAACACCGACAATAAGAAGTAAAATAAAAGGTCAATAGCAAACACTACTTTTCTGTCTGGTGCATAAATCAATCAGAGGCATTTGATAGACTCTAAAACAAATTGTTCGTAACATGTTACAGAACGCTGAGTCACTTATCAAGCACGCGTTTGTAAACTAGTCCTGAACGAAGCTTAGTTCTGACGAGACATCCCTTTACTGACAATCGTGTATTCTGGACAGAGCGTGTTCACCTCACACCGGAAAAAGTTAAAAGAATACCGAGTCAAACAGGAGAGGGTTAGATTAGAAAAAAATTCAAGAGAACTAAGCAAAGGAATATTATGAGGATATGATCCAAACGAAGTACACGGGTCTGGCATTAATTCATCACAATGTGACGAGCAAACCAGAGACGATGAACATCCTGTCTGGTTCAGATCGTCCTCCCATTTGACGCAAGCTGGTGGTTTGGAACCGGTCGCTGGACAGCAGAAAATGGGCACCGGAACCACAGCTGGTAACCGAGCATCAGCTTCTAATCCATGTTCTGGTAAGGCAACTCGCAGGAAAAGAGCTCAAGAGACAATTTAATAGCGATTTGTACACATTATCATCTTGGACACGAAATTTCTTTCATAAATAAAATAACATAGTATAAAGTAAAGAGAAGTTATATTATCTCAATGTTCCAAGTTTTACTCGATAAATACGCAACTAAAAACAATTCTTTATGAGTTAAAATTGCAATGCACTACCTCGAATGATGAAGAGCGATTTGCAAAGAAATTTTACTTGGCTGCTTAAATTGTCCTCAAGTGCAAAAATGAAGGAAGTAAAATTTTTCGATGAATTTAATATTATTTACGCGGGAGATTTTCATTATTTTAGATATAAGGTATCTATCAGCTAAAATATGGAATAAAGTGCAAATAATGATTGGATAAAAAATTTCCTCAAAACGTTTCATACTTTTTTCAGAACAAGCACTTCATAAATTAAGAACGGCCACAAAAAAGAAATAGATCAAAGCTGGAAACCCGGAAATCATCCCCAAATCAGTTAAATAGGGTGTTCAGAATATCACTGTTTGCCTGCACGTTAATTGATATACCAATAATAAACAAAGGGTAAATATGAGCGTCAATTGTAAACAATTTTAAAGGTGACTCATTACCAGCACAGGCTTGAATCATTCTGATTTTGTTATGAAACAACTAACAGTTACTCGCATGAAACAAACTAAACAAACGTTGTTTGGAAGGTACGCAATAACTTTTCGAACATTTTGAATTACTAGAACGTATTCATTCAATTTGAAAACTCCAAGGTACAATAATAAACAATAAATAATGACAACAGTCGCACTTGTAATGACTACTTGGTAGCTTTGAGGTGCTACTTTCCTCGAATAAGAACATCACTTCATTCTTCAGGTACGTAAAACGTAAAAGCGAAACATTTGAAAAAGTGCTCTCATTTCTATGAGAACAAATATTGTGCATTTGAGAACCACTGAACGACAATTTTCCATGCATGTAGAACAGTAAAATGCGGGGAAACTACGTAAGAGAAAAACTTGTTCCTTTAATCAGACCACACGCTGAAACAAGTTTATACGAAAAAAGTATAGCAATGGAGACCGTAACTCGAGATTATAACTAACGAAAGGAATGAATGAAAATATGAACGACTCAATAAAACCCTATGACAGTTAAAAAGGGTGAAATGGTTTTGAAATCAGGTATGCTTTAGCAACCATTAAAAATAAGAATCATAGCAAAAAGTTAACATGACGAGCAAAATATTTGCTGGTTACACATTAAATGTTCATGAAAGATAAACAATAAAACGCAACAGAAATTTAAAAAAGTTATTCATTGAATAAAAATAAGATGAATACTCATTTATTTCATATATCCTTTCAAAGTTTCTCTAAATCATAAAATCTATCTTCATTTTTTACATTTTTTGTTGTGATAAACTGTTCAACTGCTTTAACTACTTTTGATTTAAGAATATTTTATTCCTGATAGAAAACTCAACGTGCTTTATTAAGTAATAATCAGAGGGAAAGATATTAAAAGAATTGGGAGGATGTTACGAAATCTTATAATTGAAGCTTTACGTTTAAACCGTACCTTAAGAAGTACGTGGACGCGCATTGTCATGGAGCAAAATTGAGCAAACTCTTTTCACTAGTCTGGGTTGCTTCTTTTCGAAATTGTCATGCACACAATCAATTTCCTGACAATACGACATCTGTTACCATTTACCTAGTTGTAAAAAAGAATAATACAACTGAACTACTAAAATAATGTGACTGAATAAAGATGCAGCATTTCCTATGCAACAAGCTAAAATATGAACTAGAAGTGCTCATTAAGTAAGCTTACACATCTAAGGTATATCACCATAGTGCAGGGCGATCGATAGAGCGAGGGCACTAAAAAGAGTAGCTTAACAAAGGATTTAGGGAGGCAGGTAAGATTTGCAAAGGTGGGAGACGTCGGAAGTGCTGGAATGCGCGTCATTTCCGTTGCAGTGGATTGGTGCGGTGACCTCGTCAACTATGCAGCTAGACCTGGACTACCGCCCGCCTGGACCTTCTCGCTCACGAGCACGCCAACACGCGGCTTCATCTTACACACTACAGGTACGTCATACTTCCAAGACTCATTTTATGACTATCTTTGTAATGTTCATGATGCTAATTTTTTACTGATGAACGATTTGGTTGAGAAGCGATTATAAGGTATGTAATGTCAAATACCCATCTCTCATTTGAAGGTTTATTTAGCTTTATGTTTCATATTAATTATCTCATAGTAAAATTGTAGGAGTATGAATAAGGATAAATCAAAACTGTTGGTGTATTAATAAAGAGAGCCTATTTTCTTTCATTTTCGTTTCAGCTAGAGTTTTTTCGAAAATACTCATTTTATAGAAGCTGGTAAAAACTACACAAATGGAAGCCACACCTGAAATAGGAGATTGTCACACATAAAATGCGTTGAAAACATCGATAGGGTAGCCACTTGCTACATAGAATTCAATCTAATATCGACCATAAAGGTAAAGACTCACATTTCCAATGATGAGGGCTCGTCATGACGGAGTTCTGTTTCCGATGGAGCATCCGGAGAGTGCATCCTGTTCAGCTACGATTACATCAGGGTTCTCAGAACACCAGACCCCGGTAGATGCAACGAGCTGTTCTCGTCCATAACACCACCTTCGAATTATGTTAACATCATCAGGTGGCATGATTGTAGTACCATAGCAGCTTCAGATTTATTTCGATTTCGACACAGTTTCCTTCATAGGGAAAAATGAAAAGAGGTAGAGCAGGACAGGAAACGCCACCCAGGTATAAAAGGTTGCTCACGCGATGGTTCAGTTCCCATAAACATTTTGAAACTAAGTAAATGAAAAAAACTATTGTTCTGATGATTGGTAGTACGCTAAGTTGATTGCATAGCTAAGGCAATATATTTAATTTTCACTACCTTTTCAGAAGAGAAGAATCGAAAATAGATTAACTTTGTACAATAATCTAGTATACGCGTATGCCGAGTCTTCCAGCACTCGCAGTAACATGCTTTGAAAGCAAAGACTAATTTCTTCAGGAAAAATTGAAAATCAGAGCTCATTCTATCAATAACGTAGCATATTATTATGAACAAATCAGCAGCTTTAATTTTGAGACTTATTTCAAGTTATGTAGTACCGTAGACCAAAACATGGAGATGCCCGACATGCAACACATGCCTTCAGGTCACGGGACAACCCACGACTCGTCACAAAAGTTTCCGGTCCCACGCACGATTTGGAACAGACCATCAGAGAGGCAGAAGGGACCGCCGGAAAAGAAAAGGTGAAAGCAACCTTCTCTTGGGGAGGATTGAGCAACATTACTCATGCGGAAGCCACAGTGACTACAGGTATACTCAACAGCACACACAAGACGGATTCTTAGCTCCATAAAACACAATATTACAACTACAAGAAAATGCTCTGAATTTTCCTTTAAATAAGATGCCTACCATATTTAAATTTTTTATCATTCTTAATTAACTCTCTCACAAGGTTGATGTTTTGAAGAGTTCTTACACTTTTTCTGCAACCAGAATGAGCTTTATTCATGTCGTGGACAGATTAACTTTCTTTCCATTAATGAAGAGTTTACCGGATTGTTACTTCACTAACAGTCAGTCCGTGAGCAATTTGTATGGTTTGTTTCACTGTGATAACCGATCCATACTTTATCATTCCTTCCACATTTAATATACGTGAAACTTTGATATTTAATATATCAAATATTTAATATATCAAAAGGGGACAAAACGTGACACGATAGGCTACATATACAGCATAAAACTTCAGAATCTTCTCTTTCATACTGTTTTTTTATCCTTCCCCTACAATATTTAAAGTCATTCTAAATCGACATTTTTTGTGGTCACCCTATTTATTGGGTTTTAATTCTTAATGCTAGCATTTTAGGACTAGTGATGATGCTCCCAGCGATTGTAACCATATAGCGATGAAGTAAACAGACCTGGAAAACTTAAACATGGAATTCGACACATAAATCAGGGGCAAGCTCTCAAATGGAGAGAGATAAAAGAAAAAGCCTGTCAAGCAATAAACGAAAGCTATAAAAACTCCAGCAATAAGCGTGACCGGTGTTGTGATAAGCGACTGGATAGCCTTCAACAACTCAATCTCAATTTAGTAAATCAGGGACAGAAAACCTCCCCTGCCTCGAGATAAGCACAGCAGCGTACACAAAACTCGACTGAAGGCGAGAGTTCACAATAAAGAGGAAACACAGCGCATAAGTTACACCAACCTGTAGCTTTCTGTACAGCGTTTGATGAGACTTCCACAGGAATAAACAGTACATTGAACATTTAACACACTTTGAAATTGAATTTAGTTTTGATTCAAGTGACACTAACCTAGCTCAAGGGAATAAAAGTTGCGGGGGGGAAAATTAGCTTTTACTAACTATATTTCAAAATGTGAGCGTAGTCCTTGCATGACGTCACGAATATGAAAGTAGGCCAAAGAGAGGAGGTGGCACCACAGCGCGCCATTGCCACAGTTCCGTCCCTTGTTCGCACCACAAAACAATGTGAGCATCGATTACCTTCCGCTACCTATTATAAGATAAAACAAGTGGTGGGACGAATGACCAACAAGGCAAACATAATTTAGTGCGATAATATCACGTTGGAATAGCATAGAACACGCAACACAATGAGAATGGGAGTAGACAGAGGAAAGGGCGAGAGGAAAGCATCACTAGACAGGCAAACCAGGTCGCAGGTCACAAGGTACGCTTGAGTAAAAGGGGCGTGTGAGAGCAACGAAGGCCGACACACAAATGTAGTGACAGCAGAATCACACGAGAAATAAAGTCCAGGGAGCCTTTCTTAGATTGCAGAACTAAAGTAAACTATACACAGAATGAAAAGGAAATAATAGATCATCGTATCAATCGCACGAATGACCAGTTAACGAGATAATACCACACTAATATTTGCGATTTGGCATCCGAGTATCGCACAATACGTTCACAGATGGCAAACAACGAAAAAACATTTTGTAGTATTACAAGAGTATGCTCTATTAAGGTGAGATTTCAAGTTGTGTGACGCTCGTTGGTTGTATTAACACGAGCCTCAATTGCCAGGTTGTGCTCCAATTCGATCATGTGCATCGAGCAAATTGAACAGAAAATTGGTTGATCAAGCACATCCAGTTTTTTTAAAAACAATTTGTTATCAACCTGACATGTTCAAATATAAGTGACGATAAGGATATGAAGTGTCACACATCATTGCTCATGCAAGACTCAGAGTAAGCTGAGTAATAGAAGTGAAGTAGTGTCCCACGAACTCCGATGCGGTGTGTACCCTTGAAGAAGCCTTCAGTGAGTCACATAAAAAGCACAGCATCAAACTCGCTGCTCTAACACTCAGAGCAAATACCTACAATCAACAGTGATCACCACTACAATGTAGTGGTGATCTTATTGAACATGACTTCGGCCGTGAGTAAAGCTATGCTCGTCAACACAAAATTTTGATGCGATAAAATCTAAGACAAGTCGAAATTTATGCTCTATTACAAACTTTATTTCGAAACATAATTGCATAATTAAAATTTACCAGAAAACCATTAATTCAACTTAAAAGCAAAAAACACAGAATTTAAAAACACAGAATACGAGTAGAATATTTAACGGTGTAATTAGTCGGCGTTCGTGGTTAAATTTTTCCAGAAAGATCTGCCACAGTTAAATTACGAAGTAACCTAGTTATGAGCTCTGCCGAAGCAAACGGGCAAGCACGTTTACAGCCATAATTCATCATGATGGAAATTAGATTTTCAAATTTCAGTTATGCCTTGAGAACCTCGACTTTCAAAATCCTAATAACCGAAAATCCCATTAAGAGTTTTTTTTTGACACGAGAAGTGAGCAAAAGGGTTGAAAACCGCAACTTCCGGCATGCGCGGGGTTGGCGGTGAGGTGTGAGAAGGAGATGACACATGGTGGAGCAAGGAAGGGAACGAACAGGGTAGCATTAGATGTAGGAACACAGGCACGTCCAGGTAGTGTTGCCAACCTCAGCTAGTTTGTACCGTCTAGGCATTGCTGTGGCTTCGATCTCCCTGCTGTTGAAGGGCTGTTGTACATAAATAAGCATGACTTACTTTACACAAAGTCATGTCTGGTGACGTAGCAGGGGGTAGTTACACATGATGGCGACAAACACAGCGAACAAATTATATTACATAGGAGAAGTCAAAATAAAACACAAAACAATTGCAGGAAATATATCATTATCCATAAAAATACGTACAATTATACAGTTTAGAAAAATTAACTTTAATTTCAAGTTACTATGGCTGTTTAAAAAATATTTTTCGTTACTTTTCACAGCTAATGAATGCAAAATCAGTGTCTGAGTCTGGAGAGCCTACAAGCAGTAATATTTTAAAGAGTTCTTACATAGTGATCCAAAAGTATAGATCAAATAAAACTGAGTAAAAAGAAAATGGAAAGAAAATAGTGCTCCTCTACCAACTTGTGGTAGAGGAGCAAATAAGGAATTTCGTAGGTACCTTTTGCTTAGTCAAAGAATTTTACCCGGACATCATTTTGTTCTAGTTGCTAATCTTCAAAGTTTCTGTTTTTATCAGCGAAAAGAATTCTGGGCTGCGAGTGGTGGCAACACCGTTTCCAGGGTGGATGTTCCAAGGCCCGTCCTGCCAAGGCTATCTAGTGGTCGGTCATACGCCGCTGACGCATGCGATGCTGTATAGCATGACTCGCTCAACACAACCAGCTCCGGTAACATCAAGAAGTCACCATTTATATTCGTAGTTTATGTCATTATGAGCTCTGGATAACTATATAGTTACAGTTTTCGTTATCTCTCTGGAGGAACCATGGTATAGATTACCAGCAGAGTAAGGGCCGGGAAGCTAAATAAAGTTTGAAATATTTTCCAGGCAGAAGAAATCTCACAAGAAAGCCTGATAAAACAAACGTGAATCGAACATATTTAATACGAGCGGAGTAATGTTTTACTGAGTTTATATTCACAGTACAATCAAACACTTATTGATATGTACTTAAAATACTTTATTTTCAAATTCAATCATTCAACAGTACTACTGGGCACGCTATTATGTTCAAAAAGAGTAATGATACAGGAGGAAGAAATGAGGTCGTTTCGGCATGAAACAGTGGGCACGGAAACTACACACTGCTGGTCTTAAGAAAAATTTAAAATTTCATTACAGAGTTCTAAATCCGGAATGCAAACTATTAAAGAACAGTAGGAAGTCACGCAAGAGAGTTCAAGAAAAATAAACAGGAGGCAAACACAATTAAAATTAAGAAAATTAATTGCCACAACGGAGGCTTGTACGGTTATTTGAAATTCGCAAGCATTTAAATGTGCAAGTGAATTTAATGAAAGCACAACTCTTTGCACCAAAAAGAATAAAATGTAGCCATGGCGGCTAAAATCCTTTCAGAACGAGTGAACAAGTTTCTACTTGAACGTTTAGCGGATCAAAACAAAAAAGAACCAGCGAAAATTACGAAAGGAGACCAGCCAAAATCCGAGGACGAGAAAACCACAAAATGAGCGTCAATTTGTCCATTAGTAGCACGTCTGTAGTGATGGACGCAGCATTAAGCCTGCAGCTAGAGGAGTCTTCCTCAGCAGATCAGATGCCATTGCTGATAAGTTTTGCATGTTGTAGGTGCAGGATGCTGAAATAATACACTGCAACACATGAGAAGTCTGCAAGACATTACGGCAATGCAGGTGAAAGTCAACTGACACGACTAGACGAGCGCGCTTAACATAAGGCAATTTAAAAATAAAAGAGAGTACCATTGGAGAGCAGCAAAACCTGAAATGTATAAAAATGGTAGTAAACTAATGAGAGCAGTTGCAAAAATAATAGAACACTAGAATAAAACAGATACAAATAATGGAGAAATGGTATATTCAGTTTAGCCTACATTCCTCTCGATTGAGGCGATTATCACAGGTAAAGCCTAAATTCAAGATGAAATAGGAATGAAAAATTTCCGTGTCTCAATTGACACAGCAGGTAAAAGCGAAGCAGTGTCAGCATTTTCACGAGTTCAAAACTGAAACTAGAACAATCACGACACTGGTGTAGGAGGTCGGTTACACAGTACTCCGACCTGCCACAAGAAAAACGCCTAATCTTAGTCATACGGTGGAGAGCAATTCTTCCTCGCACACTTCTTTGAAAATACAACTGAAACTGAACTATAAAATACGATGGTACACGCAAGGACACCTCACACATGAAGGATAAAGGATGAATAAATAACACTGGTAAATATAAAACCACAGGAGTAATATGGTTGTCTCAGCAGGAAACTATGCTCTCCCACACGATTACATTAAATTTAGAGGCTGGAAACGCACTCAATTGCTAGAAATATAAACAAGTAAATTTAGGAAATTGGAAGCCTCAATTATTGGTGGGCTTAAGATCAATACATGTCAGATCTAGAGCTACAGGCACAATAGCTTGCTACAATGAACGTGACTATTCAGTGAATTGCTTATGATTTTCTTAATAAACAGGAAAGTTAAAAGAAAAATTAGAGGTTTCAAGGAACTTCAAACAATCTCAGTAAAGAAATTACAACCTAGAACGTGATATTACATTATCGAGTATCGAACACAGGACAGAAATGGAATAAAATCATTAATAAAATAACGAATATCAGTACTCCGAATAGAAGCAAACCTCGGGGACTTAGAGATTGATAAAACATTAATGATAGACACATGATAAAGACATCAAGAAACTAGGCAAAAAAGATGGCTAACGATATTAATATCTGAGCAAGAAGCTGGAACAAGATACTCGCTTGAGTGAAGACGCTGGCAGATGATCTTTGGGCCAGATTTGGGTCCCTAAGCCCTACGGCGTGAGTGGGAACAGACGAAGAAAAAAAAGGATGCCCAACAGCAGGTCACACATACACAGTCTGTCGTGCCTGAGAGGCGGCCGCGGGCTATGAGGCTAGGCCATGTCTTCCATCGCTGTCAGAAACAAGGCCGCTGAAGTAGAACTTCATGGTAAGTGGTGCCACCCTCAAGTCATTTCAGTAGCAGTAACTTTAGAGGAGGCTCGTGTATCCCAAATACGAGGATGAGGAGAACCAATAACTTACAACTATCCACATCGAAGAATTATTCCCTCCCATATTGATAGTATATTTTATGAATCAAAAAAGTGGAACCGTGATATAAAATATAATCGTATATTATACTCGAGGGATGGATACATAATGATCTATTTAAAATTATAATGATGAGGATCATCAGAAAACTCAATGCATCAGCGTGGAAAATGAACAGACAAATTAAGTTGACGATAACAAAGAAAAAGAAGCGGCTGCAAGAGCTGCAGCTGCGGCAGGTGCAGCCTCAGAGGGCGGCGGTTGCATGATGTAGCTCTGCAGCTGTCCAACATGGAAGTCAAGCTGCATACGCCTCAGACACTGAAGCGTGACAATGAACACCGCAATACTTCAATATGTACGAGAAATAAAGAGCTCAACAAATGATAGGAACGAAGACAATGGAAAAGAGTGATGTGAGCAGGAACCTGAGAATTAGGCATTAGTGAAAAGAAATAAAACTGATATTTGGTAAAAATACCAACAGCTAAACCATCAGCTTCCAAATTGAATGAAATATCATCAATGACATAGGCAATCGATGAAAAAAGTCAGTCTGTGATGCATATACTTTGTTACATGAAACGATGCGTCAGACTTAGTCATCCACAAAACCAAACAAGGCATGAATAAAATTTAGGTAATTTCTTTCCCTTGTTCCAAAATGGAATTAGTATATGTTATGAACTAGAAAACAGAAGCAGAGTGTTTGGTTCATTAACTTCATCGCTTCAGCAGCGATCATTAGTATCATATTTGAAGCCAATGGTAAACGTCTATTTTGGTAGGATTTCAAAAAGATTGCAGTCAAACACTAAGAAACCTTAGAACAATAAGCAGCTTGACTTACGATACGAAGGTTGTTTTGGTGTACGACTAAACCAGTGAGATAGCTATGGCAGAACACGTTACTCACATCAGAGGTTCTTGCTCGGTTATCCGAACAATACATTGAATGTAATTAGAGAGCATAGCTTTAAACACAAAAAAATGTTACAGCATTGAGGAAATATTGAGGCTTCGTGTTGTTTCAGAACACACAAATAAATGGAATTAACTTTTTTGCGTAATTGAGATACAATATGCATAAGCATTCACTAACATAATTCTGCTCAAATCTCTATGCATTAAAAAATTCTTAGGAAAGTATGATTGCGGTAGTGAATTAATGGTGACTTGGCCCCCTAAGATGAGGTGTGTTTAGTAAGCTCTCATTTAAAATTGTCCAGAGGCTCACAAAGCGTGAAATTCACTACTGAAAGGCTCAAATTCACATGAATTTAACGATATTTTCCACTTCAATCAGCGCGCGTCTTGTATAGAGAGGTGAAAAAAGCTTGTTTGAAAAACGACAACATTTTTTCGTCATGTAAATATTGAGGCTAGCTATGCTGGCAGACTTGGCCTAAACTGTGCAGCCAGCTGTCCTGAGTGTTGGTACAGGCACGTTGTGCCGTAAATTCAGAGCGGAAGGCAAGAGTGCATCTACGACCGCAAGGTAAATTGAACGAAGACTAAAGATGATGAAACTGTGAAACGATGTAAGACATATATACTAAACATTGAAATAATGAATGAACTGCACTAATCCAGAATGTTACGTTGACAAGACCACGAGGTCTCGATATTTCAAGGGTGTCATAGTATTCGAAAATCCTGATGACATTGCAACAGTCACTACAACTAGTTAATTTATCTGAGCAGAACTAAGCTTAGTTATCAAAGATGATCCAACAAATCAAATAATTATTAGGAGCCTCAGGTATATATTGCCGTACTTAGTGTGAGCCTGTAAACAAGAAATCACAGGCTCACAGTAAAGGAGTGGGTTATTGACCACGGAAAAATGAGGAACAGAAAAATGTAGATAGGTGAGCGCGGGTTGTCAGCTGTGCGCCGGACTTGAGGAGTACTGGGCGGAGCACAGCGCCAGCGCCTGCCAGACGCGCGATACTATGAAGGTCAACGACTTAAAGAGCAGCAACACGGAACAATGACGCGAACGAACGCATGTACTAGCTATGTAAACTAATGAGACACGCCTCCTCCCCGCGTACATTTTACTCAGTAACTAGATGAAGAATTGTCACAAGAGGAGCGCAACATCAATATAAAAAATAAATATAATCAATAAATATAATCAATATGTAATTCATTTTAGTTACCTCTTGAACAAGTAGATTTACACCAATTGAAAGACACGTGCAGTGTCACTGCGGAGCGTAAATTCACTATGAATTTAGCAGGCCGATTAACATGTGAACAATTGAGGGGCTGCAATAACTAATTATCGTCGCACTTGATATCCTCAGATGAAAAGTGATGAACGAATCTGAATGAATAAGCAAAACTACTCAGCGATAGCGTATCACAAGTAACTTTTAGTTTAGGTCCTTTTAGAAAATTGGTTGAAGTCAATTACTCAACAATACAAAATATTTCAAAAAAACATGGTGCAGGATTCCCTCAATCAAAGGGAAAATATGAAATGGCTTCATTAAAGTATTTAAAGCAAATATATTCAGTCTTGAGAAATAATCATGATAAGATCGTACGACCAACGTGATAAAAGCGAGGTGTTGACCAAAGGAGTCTGTGTTACATCATACAGAGTTTGCTACAGTAAAACTACAACTATTTGACAATGCTGAGAGTTTCATGTATACAAGTTATACAAGACTATGATGTATAACGGATACATCCAAAATGAATAAAAACAATAATGCCGTAACAGTCATAATATTTGAAGTCAATAATAAAACTTTGAACTCAAACAAAAAATTTCAGGTCTTACAACACAATTACTTTTAGCTTTCTTACGTCAGTTAGCCACAGTTGACATGAAATGCACCGTACGCATCTATGAAATAATAATGTCCCAAAGGAATAGTATCGAAGACATTATGGACAGAAATGACATTACAATGATACAGGAAATCATTCACTGGCCACACGGGGAAAAAATGAAACCTTCAATCGGAGGACTTCGGTCGTTGCACCCAGAGCGTTGAGTGGTCGGAGTGCAGAGGGCTCCTAACGCCAGCGAGGAGTAGTGACTCAAGACGTCGCCTCAAAGAATACAAACGTGCGCTGCAGAAAAAGGTCTTAAGTTAGCGGCATCTGGAGAGAGAAACTGCCAAGTACTGCAGTTATCCTTGGCGTGAAAAAGATATTCTGTGGCGTAACAGAAAACGCGTGCTTATTTCAAGTAATGGTCTTCACATTTCGATTGAGAGTAATTTGCGCTAAGCATAACATTCCAGCATCCATTTTATCATGTATAAAAGTGTCACTCATCTTCAGCGGCTTGGATAAATAAGTGTGGCATAGTACGTGCTTACACAATCAATTGTCACGCGTTTTTTCTAAAACAATGATGTTCGATGCAAGAGGATAGTTCCCGTAAAGGTACAAAGGCACTAATTTTACTTTTAGTACAGTAGCATGGAGTAAGAAATTGTGTTCAAGAAAATACAACACTCAAAGAGAACTGACGCACAATTAGAAAGTCATGAAAGAATATTTGTGTCCAGTTGACAAGACATAATCGAACACAAAATAAACTTACACTGAAACCTAAACGAATATTATTAGAAACTAAATCATACTCACATCACAAAAATAATTATTGTTTAACACGTTTGTTGCGATGCAACCCACCGGTGGGTCACTTAGGTTAGGTTCTGTAATTTTTTCAGATCCTTCTAGTGACTATGCGTACAAAGTGAAGTTTTACACCAATCAGGCAATCGCAACAAACGTGTTAATACTAGGTCTAAAGTTTAGCAAGCCAATAATAACAACGAATAACATTTATATAAATATGATTTAAAATATTTTGCGATTAAATTAACCAACATTTTCTTTTAAATTTTAGTAGAAAATGTAAATTATTTTGGGAAAACTACAATAATTTTCATAGACATTTGTTTCTATTGCACATGAGGTATTTGTACATTGAACATGCGTAAACGAAAACATTTAATTCAAACAATACGAAATGAATAAAAATGTTCAATTATTATTCCAACTCAATTTTAGAATTTAGCTTCAAATTATAGAAATTAGATGAATATATTCGTAAGTGGGTATCTAAACGAAAGAAGAAATATTTATTTGTTATATTACATTAATTTAGGTACAAAAGACGAAATTACGCTGGCTGGTTATCTCAAGAGATTAGTACAAAAAATAAAGACACGAAAATGACTTGATGTTGCTGATATTTGCTGATTACTTCTAGACGATACATAGCTGAGTACGAAATAAACCAAGTTAATAATGACAACAAAATTTACAAGGAAAAATTTCATACGCTTTCACGCAATATATAAATTAAATGCAAGACTGACCACGATGACTACGATGACCAGTGCAAGACATAGAAGTTATTTAACGGAATACAGCTGATGCTTTGCACAGTCCAATAGAGTATCTTCAGTATAAGGGGGTTTCCCGATGCATACTGGTTTTGAAGTAGTAGATTTGATCTCTAGAACGTACATAAAATTTAATTAGCTATCACCTTTCTCTTTTTTCTCTTGGATAGGAGTTTAGGGTCTGATGGACTGTTGTGCAGTTTCGAAAAACACCTAATGTTAAAATCGATCAGAAAATAATTACATAGAGAAAATTAATGTGCAAACAAAAAACACTGTTTTCCATACCCTGATAAATATTTCCACGCAAACTCATCTTAATGTCTCTAATGTGCACGAAATCTCAAGACTCCTGAGGAATTTTCTGATAAAATTTGTTAATAAATAGAAAGTACTTTTAAGTAAAGAAAATTGAGTCAGGCTGACAGCCAATATGATTGGTAATACACTCTGATACCTCCACAAAAAAGTGTTAGCATTTGAAATTTGTATTCATTATTGAGATACTCCGAACGGTACCCGATATATAAATAAAACACCCTAACTTTCTGGAGGATCGAAGTTCAATAGTATTCTGACAAATTCATTTCTCAACATTCAACGAACACTGATACAACTGTTTCATAGGTGGAATATTAAACAATTGATTAGGAGAATAAAAATCGTATCGAGTTAGCAGGCTCAATCAGCGACTGAATTGCAAAAGTTATCAGGATGGAAACACGGTAAATACGGCAAAACCAAGGACATCGACAACTGTCGATAATAAAGACCCAACAAGTTGAGGCAATTTATAGCTTCTGGAAGCGTAAGATAAACAGTTATAATTCGAGAATTATATAGCTGAGAAGTAGGATGAACAAAGAAGTGAAATGAAAAAATTCAACCAAATTCAATCGGGTGCTAGTGTATCTGATTATTTGCTTGGTCAGGGAGCGAAGATGGGATTTTTTGCAATTTTGGTCAGTGATATTTTGTCTTTTCTGAAGAGCCGTTACGAGCAGAAGGTAAAGATTAGAGGAGTAAGGAAGCGAGAGGAGGAGGGTTGGGTGGAGGGAGAGTGTATTGCCATCTGCCATCACGATTGCTCGTCCAGTGCAGCATTACTTCGATCACAGCAGAGGAATACTCAAAAGGCTTAGCCAGGGTGACACACGCCAGAATATTCGCTAATACCATGTTGGAATGGTGTTAAAACTACCATGCATGTTCCTTGAAGACAAAGCTCTGACCACAGAAGGAATTGTTTGTACCATTTCAGGATATGAATACTGACCAATTCGGCATACCATAAACACAACTCAAAAGCCCACTTACAATGCTTAGGGATAAAACCATACGTAGCACTTACATCACAGTTCAACAACAAACTGCAATAACATATTTCTTAGGACATGAATACATTAACCGGAGCGTACGGTAATTTTATAGTCATCTGCAACCGTCTAACTGCATCTTAATCTAAGGATCACAGCTATATACTACTCTAAATTTTATTTCTTTGTGAGTCGAATCTGATACTACTGGCACTTCGGTCCCAGCTGACGTACAGGTGCAGCTGCTGTCGTCAGTTTACTCTGAACTCTATCAGTTTTCATGTGTCTTAAAAACAAGCAAAACAAGTTTCAATATTCTAAATTACAAATTGATTCGTGATTCAGGGCTATTAAAACAAATCATTGGCAATAAAAACTCGCATGATAACAACAGAAGATGATTACTGCGTGTAAAGGAATGACAGGAAAACGTGTAGGTTCCTTCTTTGAATGAAATCTAACATTGAGGTGAGCTAACAGAGTCTCAACATAAGAACACGTAACACATGTAATTAGCCAACAGTATGTAGAAAGGCAAACGGGGAACAATACATTAACGACAAAGCAACCTGGCACGGAAAAGTACAATGAGTACATATTTACGAAGAAAATTTGAACATAGAAATACGAATGAGAAACAAAAAACATCTTAACGCAAATAATTAAACACTTATTTCTAGAATGTGAAATAATCCAGAAGGCAAGTTAACAACTCCGAGTGCATGAAATGAAACAAGTGGAAATCAGTAACCAACAATGGTAAAATTGAATAATTTTACACATAAAAAATGCGTTTGAAGGAAGTACATAATAACTCTCACAGAGAAGCGAAACGACTTGAAGCAATTCACCTTCAATAAGTGTAAAAGTTAAATAACTAGGAAAGGGAAAATGAAGAAAAACTTACCGAGTCGGTACGGAAATACAAAAATAGTAATAAACACTCGATGTACACAGACTTTACAGAAGATGAATAAACAGAACAGAATACATTAGTTACTAAAGAAAACGAAGATTTAATTAGCGAAATGTATTGAAGGATGATTCAACGTTTACTGTATGAAGTCATTTATATAATAAGTACGCTACACAAATAAGGAAGATAAAAGTACCCAAAGAAAAAGGGAATATCTGTAATTGTATATGTTTCGTAAAGCAAAGATTTCATATGCAGCGCTGAAATGGATACAAGTCGAATTTAAAATATACCAATGATAAAATAAAACGATATCATGTTTCTCTATAACCTAAAACCTAATTTTCCCATTCATAAAATAATTGAGTTTTAGGTTATACACGGTGTTTCAGAATTAAGGCAACCAGTTTTGCATATCAAATAAATCATTTAAACCCAATGTTTGCTTATTTAAATCTCATATTATTTTGAAGGCAGTAAGATGATCTTTCTATTTCAAGTGTCTAAATTTTAAATTCGTACTTTATATAATGGCTGTGGATCGATATATCGTTATCAAGCTCAACAAAGAAGGCGAGAGTAACGCATCAATTGCCAAAAAATAAACTGTTCAACTATTTGGAAAAATTTCTAAAAAGTTTACGGATACTGGTACAACCTCTGATAAACCAGGATGAGGCCGGAAACAAAGTTTTCGGACCAAAAAACTTATAAAAAACACGCGGGAGAGGTTGCGTCGAAACCCACGTCGATCCCATCTAGAATTGGCGGCAGAAGCCGGTGTTAGCATGACTTCAATTTATCGAGCGTTGAAGGAGGATCTGGGAAAGAAACCTTCCACAATGATGAAACGTCATGAGCTTACTCAATATCATGAGAGAATGAGTGCTGAAAGAAGTCGTCACGTCCTTAATGAGATAGCTCAAGGCACGCTCCCAAATTTTGTATGAACAGATGAGAAAAAATTTGACATTCACCAAGTTACGAACCATCAGAACAACTGAGTTTAGAGGTCCTCAAGTTCAGTCGAGGGTAGGATTGTTACGAGACGTCAAAATGCACAGTCTGCCATGGTTTAGGCGGCTGTAACAGCTACAGGAAGATCTCCGCTTGTTTTTGCGCCTTGTGGGGTCAAACTGAACTCTGAACGGTACATTTCTCTTATTTTGGAATCAAAGTTGTTACCATGGGCTAGAGAACATTTTTAGGGTTCACCATGGAGTCTCCAACAGGATTCAGCACCATCATATGACTACAACGTAACCCAAACATGGATTCACAGGAACATTCCATCTTTCATAAGCAAAGATGCATGGCCAGCAAGGAGCCCCGACCTCAATCCCTTGGACTTTTCTATCTGGTCCATCTTGGAGACAAGGGTCTTAGCTACCCCTCATACTTCTCTCGAGTCCCTCAAAGCAAAACTGCAAAGGGAATGAGAAGCAATTCCACAGGAACAGATAGGTGCCGATTGCAATGCATTTGTGAATAACTTAAAACTGTAGTTCGTAATAAGGGTGGTTACATCGAGTAAATGCCAGACTGTGTCGTTTTCTTATTATTCACCTTTGAGTTTCAACCCTTGAAATCAAAATCGCACATTTGAATTTTCATAAACCTACAAAAAAGTTCGTTGCCTTAATTCTGAAACACCCTTTAGATACAAATGTATATTTCATTGTTATTATCGGTATATTTTAAAATGGGTTTTTGTCGATTTCAGCACTAAAAATTCAATCTTTGCTTTCCGAAACGTATGAAATACAAGATGTTTCCTTCCACAATGGTTCTTATTTTCATTATACACGTGGAATTTCCAATAAATCTACCAACTAGCAGTATGAAAAAGAACCGTCAAATACAACAGAAGATAAACAAAAGATATACGAAAGCTGATGCCAATGCACCATACTAGAGAAGCAAACACGACGAAGCAATGAGACACTGCTGAGGGCGGTGGGGCAGCAGCGACCGATGCAGCGACGGTGACGCCAGAGAGCAACGACCTCCGACCACTAAGGTAGGTCACAGAGGTACTCCTCCATCTCCATGGGATGCATTCATGCGTCGTCACTATTCTTTTCTTAATTGACATGTTCCAATGAAAGTGTATATTCATTCACTAGGTCACAGGACCAGATCATATAAGGATTTGACATACAAACGCCATGTCACGGTAACTTTAATTGACGTCTTTGATTGAAAGTGTGCGTTCTGTAGATAGGCCAAAGAAATCCATCATGTATGACTTTCATAATGCCCTCAGGTTCAATCTCTATAAGGTCAGTTGTGTTTTTGTACGACTCATTGAAGATGAACTAGCAGTAAGTATATCATACATCACATACGGCTTCATATGTTATGTCATCATACGAAGCCACATCGCTTTAAATTTACGCACGACTCCAATGCTGTAACATGTTATTACATGCAGGCTTGTAATGGTACCTATGCAAAATCTCTTAATATCTACTATGTAATGCTAGGTTTAGTCATTAAAAATTGTTTCATATATTGAGTATACATTCCAAACGAATCAGAACGTGCAGAAAACCTACTAGTTTTTTATTTTTCTATGCAACACGTAGGTTCCTCCACTGTACCCTCATGTTAACGTAATGACAAACAAAACTTCAATTGCCTAAGATGTCAAGTTCTTGGGTGATTCTGACACTGCTTGGCTAAGCAAAAAGCATTTCCAGAAATGCCCCCAAGATGAAGGCGATGAATGACCACAGAAAACTCGTTTTCAAAATCACTGGAGAACCTCTCCTTTAAATCATATGCATCTCTCCTGCAATGGCTCTCCTCTGTGCAAAGAAGAAAATATTCATATTCCAGTACATTATGTCATATTTTTCCCGAGTCATACTTAATAAATAATATTGAACTTGATTGTATTTTTTTGTCAATTTATAGGAACTTAATGTGAAACTTTTTATGATAAAATACACGTCCAGTGTCAGTAAACCTAGACCAATTAATTTAATTCATTTTTTGGAGCCACGATGCCTTCTTACGATGCTGCTCACTTTATTAGTAGAAGGTCTGAAATAAATATGAGGCGCTCCATGCCACAGGGGCGAAGAAGCCACTAGCTAAAAAAATACGTTTTCTATGGCACTGAAATATCATAGCTGAGCTTGATTTTTTGGCCTCGTCAGCTACGCGACAGTATTCTCTGTTCAGGGACAGCGGCAATTATGCAATGGAAAATTTCATTTTTCAACCTTTGTTTAGCAATTCCTCATCCCACACTGGAAGTACCATATTGAACTAAGTTTGAAATCCAATTTGACTATTTTTGAACGTTACAAAAGGAAGGGTTCTCAAGGAAGGGCCACAAGGAAGGGTTCTCAATGTCATGTTTTATAGTTCACAAAGAAAGTACACAGTAAATAATTACTGTTTTTTCTTGAAGGGACTTATCACAGGTTAGAAACACCAACGAGACGAAAAATGAGAGAATGAAGTAGACAGACTGATGACCCTCACGCAGGATGTTGATAGCATGGAACACCGTCATCTCACACGAGAAGATCGAAACAAATGAGAAAGCCTATCAACCTATAAAACTAACCACAATTTTCTCTTGTAACGAATGTAGCTGTTTTAGAGACGAGTAGCTTGGGTTACCATTGAGGGGCAATAACTCCCTAAGGCACACTGATGTAAACACTGGCCATAAACATAATTCCATCTTCCCTTATCCCTAGTGAAGCTAATTAACACAACATTCTGAGGAGCGCTGCGTCTCCAAGCTACGCTGAAAAACAATCCTCTTCGACGGACCTTTGCTGGGGGTCTAACTCAGGAATTTTCCTATAGTCAACAATGGTTACTCACCAAACCTCCAACCTCTTGAGATAAAATCTTGGACGCACTACAGAGACTCGCTAAGTTTGTTAATACATTCAAACGACTTCAGATGCAGCAATGTGAAGGCGCATCAAGATGGCAGCGACATTAAATTGCACCGAATCAAGCCATAACTTCATAATGAGGATACACCTAATTCTAAATTATCGTACAATAAAAAAACGCTAAAAAATTAAGCCACCGTGAAATTTGAGAAACTATCATCTTAGTATTCCCATTCGCCCATTATAAGCTACCTGAATCAGCAGATGAGGTTGAGTGAAAAATGCCACTTGCCTCTATAGACAAGGATTTGTACTCCTTGATGAGTGCGGACACCACCACTCCAGAACCCATATTCCAGAGTGCCAAGGGGGACTAAGGAAGAACCCTAGACATCGGTTCAACGGCCTCTTCTGGCCCAATAGCACCGGCAGCAGCAGCAGCAACCGCAGTTCTGGCAGCAAAAACTAGACGATGCAGAAACCACCACACAATTATTCTACTCGTCTTTCAGTCCGATGATGACCTCGTCCGGCCAGAAAAGTTTCATCCGAGCATTTGACTCGACAACTGCATGGCTTCCAAACGCCCATTTGCCGAGTGCAGTAGCGGACTTTCTTTGCTTCGAGTTTCCGTACAAGATCACAAAAATTCAAGATACATGTATTTACCTTCAATCACGAATAATAACATGTGATGATAAAAGTACAAAACATATTGAATTATTGAAAACAATATTACTAAAGCGATTAGATCATCGATCGCAACCACCTCAACAATTGCTACTACTACTAGTGTAATGAACATAATTATTCATTAGTAGCACAAAACTAGAAGGTACTGGAGGATGGAAATGTATACATCAACACGGTTTGATTCATCGAATACTGCTGTGCTTAGGTTAGCACAAGTCTCGTCATTAAGTGACTCTCAAGAGAAAAATCAGTCTAAAGGAAATTTTACGCAAACGATATATAGGATGTAATTTTTTGAATGATTCGATCATTTAACTTAACCAATGAAACAGAGTTGACAACATACAGTATGATCCAACGCGTACATTACATGAGAATATTTGAAATATCACAAGTGACGGACGGTGCTGCTACAATTGAACGAGCGTTGGTTATCACGAACCATGTCTACAAGCGCGGACTAGCCAACACACCAAGCCTTTGCAAACGAACGAAACTTTCATCAGTACAAGTGCACAAGTCAGGCATTAGCTCACTTCCCAGTAGCGAGTGTGGTATAAATGAAATTCCATCACAAGATACTCCACGACCTCAGACCTCGAGAGAAGATTCTCTGGGAAGATCGTTGAGACAAGTGTTAATCGCCAGTAAACTGGAAATTTAATACCGCAAATAAGCTTCCTAAATATTCTCCAGTGCAATTTAAGGGCACAAGGATGACCGCCATTATCTTAACAATGCTAGAGCTGTAGCAAACATGGGCTACGAGAAAAAGCAAATTTATAAATTTAACGTCAAATGAATATTTATCTTACTTTACAGTTTGTTCTGGGGTGTTATCGCTATCACATACGAGCAACGACAGCAGCCTTGCACATTAAGCGTTTTGGAAAGGCTCATTTTTGCACAAGCTAACAGCATTCGTTGTCATCCGAGTCAGATGTGCAGTGGAATTTAGGAAGACCACCGGAGTCGCAACATGAATTTATATCTCAAGTTTACTGAACAAATTTTCGTTGACAAAGGTCGCCAAGTTAAACAAGGCCTCTGTTTCCACAAGTTACTGTAAGAAGTAATAAACTCATTCGCAGGTCTGCAGAGAGCAAACCACGGCCACAAACAAGACCATACATGAGCAGGAGTCGCTTCAACGTTCAGTGAACCTGCCTTGCATGGGAGTCTCAGAGCTCAAAACAACCAAGCGTCAAGGCAACTCCGCAGCTTATAACATCGTCGAACTTTTGGTGAACGGTCTCGCGCGTCTGCCGTAGCAATGTGACAGCATGAATAATTAGAGTTTTATCAACCTTCTGAGTAATTTAAAAATCTATTAGATATTGTGTACAGGGTTTAATCATCGCCGTATCTGCTACAAGAGTGTCTTAATTAACATTGGCAGGGTGCATCTCTACAAGACTAAATATTGAAACACGAGCTTGACATCAAAAGTGGAGATATGCATAGGGTCGGTTATAGGGTATGCTCGAGTCCCGCACGAACGAGAGGGAGAGCAAAAGGTTTCCCTGACAATTCAACTCGCAAAAGTGTGATGCAAGAAACATAGCTGAGGCTACGACTAGCCAAAGACATCACCAAGAAGCGTTAATTCTTCGAGGCGTACTGACGAGAACAGACACGAGTATACTTCAGTGTGGAACTAAGTTATCCTACTTCTCCTTTGAAGAGCGTTCCATCCCCACAGCGAAAATATTCTAACTCTTTCCAATTAAGAAAACCGAAATCCAGGCCATAGTTTTCCAATAGTTTTTAGCGCAGTTAGTTTAATTTTGGCCGTAAATTTTAGAAAATACTTTTGAAATTCACTCTGAATAATTCAAATATTTACTGAACAATAGAGGTTCTTTCTCTTAGAAAATTGGGACAAGACTTGACTATCAAAAGAAAAAACGCATATGATCAAGATGATACGTTGAAATGGACAACCAACAAATTTCGCTTCTTCAGTAATAACTCCTCTGAATATTCTTCAAATTACTAAGAAGGATTAGCCGCAAGACACGTTACTAAATATTCCTGCAACATTAGCGATGACGTACACCACCCATCACTGATTCATAAAATATCCGCCAGTGTGACCTCGAGCGCAGTTTAGTGTATAAAAAGTGTACGGAGGTACGCTCTGTAGGAGAGGTCTCAGAGACCGAAGTGATGCAATGCGCCCGAGGTTCTGAAATGACCGCGGCAGGGCAGATGACACTAGATCTGGAGTACACTGACCGAGTGTGCAGCTTCTTTACCTCTGAGACTAACAGCTCTACTTGCCTCCGGGGTACAATTTCTTCATAGCCAACAATTCTTCATATTTCACGATGCAGTCGGCAATTTGTCAGATTCTTCGACTGCCGCTGAAGACGTACAAATATAAAAAAGAAAGCTCCACACCTCTCAAGTACATTTACCACGAGAGAAAGAAAATATGTGAAATGCCTTTAATGGAATAGTGATTTTGTTCTCAGAAACAAAGGCAATTCAACTCCGTGAAGAACAATACTAGTGAACTCCAAATTAAACGAGTAGCCATTTCGCCATTCACAGTGCATCGACTGTTACACACATCGCTAGCGGCCGAAGCCAAATATTTAAAAACTAATACGGTTAACCAACTAAAATTATTTTTCAATACAATGGCGGAAGTACAGTTCATTTAAACACTAAGAAGTATCGAAATAATGATGGAAAAGCAAGATGTAAAATATTTACTGATAGGATAAAATATTCTTCAAAAATAGAGGGTTATGAATCCTTGGGATATGTATGATAGAGCTGGTCAATATGTATCATTAATTGGTTCATGGTCAAGGCCCACAATAATGCACTTACCTGTTTAGAATGACGTCCTCCAAAGTTCAATAATGGTACAATGACAACCATCTTCCTGCCTCGGAGACATTTCGAGTAAAAATGCCGACAGGAATTTGTGAAGTAGAACTAATGTATATATTTTATGTGAAGTTTTTCTTGTACTGATTATTGTCCCAGTACCATTCTAACTAAAAGATTGAAATTCCTTGGGAAAAATTGATGACGTCAAAAAAACACAAAACAGTTTAGGTGAGGAGCTCAAGAGGCAGACTTGCGAAGGCTGACATGAGAGAGCAGCGCAAGTGAGAATTACAATGAAGAATTGCATAAGCAATACAGAGCATGTCAAACCGACGATGACGAAACAGAAATGTGTGGATGGCAACGTGACGCGAGCAGCAGTTTTGCCGTGAGCACCAAGAACCTCCTCGTCCTGCCCTGCAAACACTATTTCAGGGGAATTTTGAGGTGGGCGTACGTGCTGGGAAATCATTACTTGACGTACATAACAAGGAACGTTTTGAAGCAAGCAATAGATTCTTTGACATAAAAAATAATAAGCAGAGAAGAATTCACATATTCATTTGCAGATGTTTCTCCAGAATTCTAGACATGAAGAATTGGAAGAAAAGAGAAGACAAATGAGAGCGCCGCAGCGACGACAGTAGCTGCAGTGCTACCAACAACACGACGGGTGGAGTTGCCGTGACAAGGAAGACGAAAAACGAAAACAACAGTCAGGGAAGGAAGGCAGGAAGGGAGGGAGGGAGGGAAAGAGCAGGGAGGGAGGGTAAGAAGGAGGGAAGGAAGGCCCTAGGACGCCACCTGTTGGGGGCGACGGCCTCGGCAGGTTCTTATTATCTGAAGAGCTGCCGCTATTGTAGCCCCCTCCCGCTGCAGGGCCTTCCTTCTCCCTCGCACGCACGTACTTGCATTTATCCACACCAGACCTCTGCAAGTTTTGTTTTCACAACCATAAAACATGATGAACATCACGCAAATATTATAACCATCGACAATTAAGTAATAAGGGAAAAATAACTCGTATGATGAATGCAGAACAAAAAAGAAATTCCACAAGAAAGAAAGAAAGAAAGATACTGGCGCGGCTCATTGTTGCCCAGCTCAAATTAAATACAAGTGTCAATGCACAACGAACACTGAGAAAATGATATAAAATATGAAATATTCTAAAAGAAACCAGAGCGAATGAAAGTAAGATTATTCAAGGAGAGAATAGTACTCCGTGTTTCAAAAAATCAGGCAAGCAAAAAAAAAATTATGGAAGGACAACAAAGAAGACTCTTGTCCGACAAAAGTTACGCTGGTTACCTCCAGGAAAATCAAGGAATTGAAGTAAAATTAGCATCAGAAAATCTATGACCAAAATACCACCCGGAACAGACGCTCACAGCAATACAGAGAGCACATCAATGTGTGAAGGACGAGACCGACATGCGTTCAACTGGACAGACACCATCAAAGCAGAGCTAATTGCAAATGAATACAAATACTAATACGTAAAAATATTGAACACTCGGTATTATCGACCAAATAAAGAGGGCTTTCACACGTAACAAGTTAGAATGTCAACGCACATGTGTAATAAAAACCCTACTAATGGCCATTATCTGCTGATACAAAATTGTCATGAGCTTCTGTAGTGTCCAAAACCAGCTCTTACACGCACAAGATCAGCGCACTTTGACTTTGCCATTCAAAATTATGGTAGAAGTCTTTTTAACCGGCACCCATGCGACTTTGTATTTGCCGGTTAATATCACTCAAGTAACCACAAACAATTTATAGACACGCTAGACATAAAAGGAAAACAATATCAATTGCTTAAAACAGTTACTGAAGAAAAAACAATGAATAAATATATAAAGCTTGGCCGAGTGTCGGTTTAAAGGAATTCTACTGAATCATTGAAAAACTCTCCTAACTTCAAATTTATCTTTTTGCCAAAAAAACCTCACATATTGAGTTCCTACAGCCGTTTTACGAGCTTATAATTCGAATGAAGCAAACATGAAAAGAATAGAATAGAATGAGGCTATAGGAACGAACCTTCTGGCCCATTCTTGGGTCGGATAATTACTTCGATAATTATTCGGTTGTTTTACCCAAGTCCCATGCCGTATTTCTAGCCGCGTCAACCATGTCGGCAGCGGGATTCGAACCCGGGTCTTTCCGCTCGCAAGCAGATTCGCTCACCAGTCGACCAAGCTGGTGACATACGTCACCAGAAAATGCATGCAAGCATGTAATCTTCTGTTAAAATATAGTTAAAGTTAAGCATTTAAGATTTTATCAACATTAAACACAAGACGCGCAGGTGTTGTGAAATTTAGGACTATTAAAGGAATAAGTTTTGATTTTCAGAAGGCTAACTCGTTAGATTTCACCGTTGACCTGCGTCATAAAAACAGATTAACTGGCAATAGGAAACCTAATATTAATGACACCTGCCTAGTAACTGCTCAACTCTAGTGATTCGAATATCTATGAAATAAAAAGATAATGCATTCATTTAGTCATGTTCAGTTGAATTTTAGAAGCCTAAACTCCTTATATTTGATACAACTCGGTAATTTGTTCACCCCAGAAGGTAATTCAATTGCCGTATCCGCAGTGGAGCGCAATTCGGACAGAGGAAAATGAGAAGTGAGCTGAATATCCCACTGCACGTAAGTTTTGATCTCATTAAATTGAAAAACGCATTGACAAAGTGAACATGCAAACAAGCAAGTAACTAGCGCACAAACACAGTGTACGTGGAGCGAGGTCAACAAACGTAGTAGCACTGCTCCTCGCGCACCCAGGATATTGACTTGAGAGAACAAGCCTTTCAAGGTAAGGGAGTCCGTGTATACAGGATACCAGTGGCATTGTTTGCTCAGCAGCGCTGCTCTACTCAAGATAAGACCACAAGGAATGGAATGGGAATCATCGCGTGAGCAAAAACATACTCACCGTCCCGACCTGCGAGTGCGGCAACTCAATATAATCTGAACCAAAAACGTTCTTCGGTCACATGTTGTCACTTAAAAAAACGCGCGCGGTAATAGACATAAAATATAATTAAAACACTGAAACCATGAAATATTGATACCTTACTCTTCTATTTATTCCCGTTTCGGAGCACGTTCAACATAATCACACACTGCCCTTAAAGGTCAGGTAAAGTTTTCCTCATCATAGATAATCTCTCAATTCTATTACGATGATAGGGTGCTCGTGTAAATGCCACTGACGAGCAGCAGGATATGAAGGGTCACACAGCAACAGATGTACCGTTGTACGTGCAGGCATCACGGAAACAAAAAACTGCTTCAATACAGGAGCCAACAGTCACAACTGCTGCTTTAACACTTCTGTGAACGACATCCTACAACGTTGTTCCATTCAAAACACCAATAAGTATTCACAAGTCGACCAAAACGACTCAGAGAGTTGACTATCTCGCGCGTGATAATTTACCCGAAACAAACTGCATGTACATAACATGTACATTCTAATTGGGCTCGGCGCACCTTAATCATTGCCAAGAAATTCTAAAAATTAGACAAAATATTGCAAATAAAGTCATACTCCTCTAACCCAAGCATTCTACATCTTACATTTCTCAGCGCACCGAAAAATAAACACTTCAAGAAATGCTTTATGCTATCATTCGGGCGGCAATCACAATCTATGCATGAATGAACTTCCCACTCGGTATTCTCGTTCGTGTACTTAGGAACTTGATGGTGAACATACTGAAATAATAGCTAAAACAACTAAGCACTACGTATTATCAAAAAAGTAACCGTGCTTACACTGTGCTAATTTTTATAACCGCAAAAGAAGTTTAATAGCACGAATTTTTGTAACAAACTCGGCTAAATAGTACGAGTTTTCATATCGAATACGGTTACGCAGTACGTACGTTAATGATCGCAACTACACCCGCCGATGCTTGGTTGGGTGATGATCAAGACACCTTTTACATTTCTAGAGAAACTTATAAAAACTTTAGAAGACTCAAATCACAAGACATGAAATTCAAACACAATAATAATTTTTCGTCCATAAGAATGAACACTATGTGTTTATTGTTAAGAACTTTTGAATGCACCTACGTTAAATCTTATACTTGTTCTCAGAGGCAAATGTTTCACAACTCCATAACAGTTGAACAATTCACATCGAGGAGACGCAAGTTAGGGATGTTTATGCTTTAGGTAACAGGTACTACGCTTACGTTTCTGTTACGAAGAGAAATATACAAAAATAGGGCATGAGATACATGAACTTAAATTTAATCAAGAACAAATTCTTCAACTACCACGAACGACTTTGTGACAAACTAGCGGAACTTCAAGGGTAACCAGAAATCCAAACGCATTTCGTTGACACAGATGCGTTATTAGTGTTGCCTTATGAATATTTCTAAAGTGGAGGTAGAGGAGAGCATCGCTGTCGAACACAATAGCTGCGCATGATGCATCTTCACGCGCTGTCAGGTTACACAAAACATGCAAGACTTGAAAAAAAAAACACAAACACAAATGAGAACCCAGCGCCTCGTGAAAATGAATAAAATTGAGAATTACGTCACAAATAAACAGAGGTTTTTCTAACCAGCCATTGCACTCAGTTTGAAATGCAACACAATTGAAGACGGCAAACGCACGCCTTACGAAGCTCGGGAGAGAATAAAAGCACGACGACGGACGCATAACGGAGCTTCACATTAGCGAACCTTCGCCGGGAGCTCGACAGCTCCACATAAAAAAACAGAGAGCCAATCTGCCGCTGTCCTGCATAGTCATTGTACGTCCGCCCGTTCGTGCGTCGTGTCACAGAATCAGACATTCCCGGAGCACAAGAACCAAGACGAAGCAACTTCTCCACTCAACCAGCATCCACACCAGCAACACAATGCACTTTTCAAGAGGTGTTTTAACTCTTAAGTCTGGTGGCACACATTTAATACCTACGAAGAGGTCAGTTTAATGCTTGGTGGTAAAGAAAGCATTCCACTTTTTAAACTTGAGTACCTGCGCTGCTCCGTAGCTCAAAATTTGTACCCCATATATCAGAACTGTATATTAAAAGCCTGATGAATCTATAAATTTTTGAGCATGTTACACATTTCTTTCTATCAAAAGTGAGCCTGAAAATGTCAAAGTTGCCTACAGCAGCGCTCTTTTACTGGTGCGCAATGCTCATTGAATCGTACATTGTAAATTCGTTCTCATCCTCAGAGCACAAATTGGTTTTTGGTTACCTACTTAGTACTTTATCAATAAATTGTGCAAAATTATTCTACGATAGAAATATAACACGAATAATTAAAATCCAACACATCAGTAACAATTTTAGTATACTTCAGATATTCTGAAAGTTGTTTAATTTGACATTACACATTAGAAAAAATTGTAGTAAACTTCAGATATTGAGAAAGCTGTCGAATTTGATCATTAACACATGCAATGAAAATGTGGTCACTCCACTGACAGAACATGCGGACATACACGCATTTTCTTTGTTCCTTTCACAGAAGAAGTGTTTCTTTTGAAAATATTCAAGAAATATTAAGTGGGAAAATATTTTCAAGAACAATAGGCGTTATAAGATCCTGAGACAAGTTGACAACCTATTAAAATGATACGCAATCTGCCTAGTCCTCACGAATAATTCAAGTATTTTATTCTTTTATGCGCTGAAATGTTTCTTTGTTTAGATTACTGAAAACTTATGCTTTGAATTTTTTCAGACATTGAAAATGACCTTTATGGCCAAAACTTTCATTTTATTAAAAGGAGTTACCAATCTTCGTGAATTATAGCTAATAAAATGTTCAAGTTTCTAGTGGCTATTAGTACTCTTTTTTTCTAATAAAATTGAGCAAAAAGCAGAACATTATGTCTAGGCAATTTATCTACATGAGCAGCGAAGAACATGTCGACATTACGTGATGAATTTCTGGGCTTACGGAAAGAAATGTCGCACCAAAACTGGCATTCATTGATCCTCTGACAAGGTGCTACAATCGAAAGAATGAACGCAGAAAGCGATGTAGTCCAGCAAGCACCTAATGAGAGCACTTGATGGGTCTGCGTTCAGGACAAGACAAAAGATTCATTAATGCATAGATCCTATGAACTTTACACTCACACTTGGGCTGAAGCTTCGGTACAAGGGTTAATTGTAGCGGAATCTGTTAGTCATGCAAGTGCAGAGATCACATATTGAGTCAATTCATCACTATGTGGCCGTGCACACTGAACGAGCATACTTCTCACCTCGCGTAATGAACAGGTTACATTTTCCCTGCGGCAAAAAGTCCAAAGTCATTTTCTTTTGAATGTAGTCTACATAAATTCATCGCACGAAAAGGGTGAACAAGCCTCACTATTATGAACACTCCCCTCGTCTTCTACTTGATTGCCGAATACACTACAGTGGTTTCACAGATCTCAAACACTGGGTGCGAGTGCAAGACCTTGAAGTACAGCGACATATTCGTATTTCTGTCTGTTATGAAATCAAGACAATGAGATGTTGGTACTCACAAGATCAGAGCGGTCCTCCGTTACGGCAGACAAACTCACCTGCAAAAAGGACAAATTATTGGTCAATCTTGCTCAATTGTAAATGGGTCATTATTAAATAAGATTCAAAAAACAACATTACCTAGCATATACGAAGTTGCATACAAAATCCAATGATAAAAAAATTAAATGTTTCTGTAAGCAAATTTCTTTTCATAAAATTGACAAAAAAATATTACTCTTTGTTGGAGAGGACTAAAGCTGTTATGGGTTGACTTTCTCTTTAGCTTTGACAAAAAAACTCGTGAAAACAATCTACAGGGTGTCTCAAAAAAATGTACTCACACTTCGAATGACGAGAGATCCTTTATTTATGAACATACAGTGAAATAGAATAGAACTTCGAATACAGAAGACAAATGTGATTAAAGAATCATGTTCGCAAAGGTTCGAACCTCACACCTGCAACACAAAGAAGACAGCATGTTAGCAACGGTTAAAGGGTGAGTACATTTTTTGAGACACCCTGTATTTACATGGCAGAGGGAAATCACTTTATTCTAACCCTTTCGGTCCTGACGGCTACTACAGTAGCCTCCAAACATTTTATATTTTCGTGGAATTCTGAAATTTGGGAACAACAATTTGAACAGAAAAATTTCCTCCAATAACTGTAGTTAATTAATCTAAAAGCACGTAACATCACATTCAACACCTTTGAAACATTTGAGTACAATATATCACAAATTTGAGACGGGACTTCTGAGTCCCGTCAGAGTGGAAAGGGTTAAAGTGATTATTTAAGAAAAATACGGTAAATAAACCACTATACAGAAATAAAAATTTCACTAACCACATGCGTAGAGAATAGGACCCTTGAGGCTAATTCTATCAAAAATTATACGAGTTCCAGAATTTTAATATTCACACGGGTGTTTCAAAAACGACGATGCACACTTTTGTGAGAAATGAAAAGGAAATTAACTTTTAGACCATGGAAAGGGCTTGAAATATCTGCATTGCTCTGCCTCGTTATACCAAACATAAAAATACTTAACAATAATGTTTAACTTGGACTAAGCGTATGAGACTCGGTTTCGGCTCCACTATCGAAGAGCACAGATCCAGTGAATTTCCTCCAGATTTATGTGACTTCTCAGCAGTATTGCCCGTACTAGTCGCAAATTGAAACGTTTTTCAATTATTGAAACGAGTTGGTTACTTCGCTGAAACCCAACTCGTAAGGCAATGAAATCAATTCATCATATATAATACATTCAAGTTCAAGGTTCACTTGGCTATGCGGAACTTTATATTCAAGTTTGTCTTGCAATACAGTCATGATTAAAGTCATCTTAACCCATTCCCTCCGAGAAAAAAAGTTTCTGGATTTTGGTGAAGTTGAAATTATATAGTCATCAAGATTTATTTAAAGTTGCTATGGAGAAAAAATTATTTCCTTTTATTCGGTGAGATATAAGCTGGTACCATATGGTACAACTAGGAAGATGTGGTCACAAAATAGGAACTAGTCCATTTCTTATCCATTATGAAATTAAATAAATGTTATTAATATTTCATTCCCAATTAAACTAATAATCATTTTAATCAACACGAACAACATATAGCAAAAAGAAATCAATGCGTATGATACGTACAGCAGCAATGAACGCATAAACCAACGCCGCATTGTGTTCGCACACGCGAACCACATGTCTCTCCTCCACATCTTCGTCTTTCATCATTGGAAGTGGGTTGTATAAATACCCACATTGATCAAATCGCGCTTCATTTTCTCCAGGTTTAGATGAAGGCTTCCTACCAGGAGACTTTGGGGCACCTTGGAAACGCAATAGATAAGATATGGTAATTTCTCTTCAGAATTCTAACAGATCATGATTTTTCCTTGCACATTTTGCTAAAATCCACGCTTTTTTTACAATTACGTCTATGAGCCAGGTGGAAAGTGGCCACCACCACTTTTTGTCTTTGATAGAAATTCTATATGTATTTGTGTTTTAATCCATCCGATCAGTACACCTCCCATAAAATATATATATCAATAACGTGCGAAATATTTACTTTAATGTGTTTGGAGTCTTTTCTCGATCAGTGTTTCACTTCTCCAACTCAATCTTCCCGTAGCAAAGTAGATGCTACTGCTACAACAGCATTGTCCATCCATCTAGTGACATTTATTTTTGTGTGATCTAGAGTTCCTGTGACAGCATCAAAACAACCCCTCTTTAACTTACCAAAATCAAGTAACGATTTTAGAGGACAAAGTTTTTCAAGTGTATTGGCTTGCATTGTTCCCGTACCATCATATCCTTGTTTCCGAAGTTCGTGCAGCAACGGAAGTAAAGTAACAAGATTACCAAAAAAGAAACGATAAGGCAGAACTTTCTTCTCGTCACTACAAGATTTTAGTAAGTGAAGCACAGTTGAAGAGCACTTGCCAAATACGTTTTCTATTTCTTCATTACCTTTGAAGGTTTTACCTTGATAAATGTCAAATGCACATAGATATCCTTGGGGAGTATTTTGGCTTTACACCTCATACCCGAATCGTATCGGCTTATTTATCATCGCGTGTTTGCAGACATGTTTTCCAAAATATTCCACCATGGCTTCGTTGTGCGATACGGTTTTGATTGAAACAAAGTGTAACACAAATTTATTTTGCAGATGTTGTATAAGAGGCCGTAGTTTCGTATATTTGTCAGACATATCTAAGTTAACAGCATTGAAATGCAAACATTTCATTATGTTATCAAAGCTGTCTTGCCTCATCGCATTGGAAACTGCTTCATTGAAAACATCTGCAGACTTTGACCAATACACTGGTTTTCAGGGAAGAGGATTATACCCACTCAATGACAATATTGCAATGAATACTTTCAGTTCCGATGTTTGCACATTTACATCAGGTTAATTTCTTTTTATTGTGTACTTTGTCATTTCATTGTTCATGTTCTGCAATATGTTCTCGTCCATAAACAATTCAAAAAACTCTGCTGGTGAGAAATCTGAATATGCAGTATAATTTCCTTCAGGAAAAATTCCGCTGGTTACAGGTGAGGCTTCTCTTGTCCAAAAGTATTCTTTTACTGTTTTGCTTTTTTTCGATGTTGCTTTTTTTCGTCTCTTTGGTGAAGATGAACTGATATCTTGTGAAGGATCTTCCAGTGAATCCCAATCTATTTGTTTCTTACGTAAACGCAGTTCTGCTGGAGCCATGAGCCGTCCACGCGAAGGTTGATCTTCGTTGTAGCTTCCATCCAGGTTTTCAACACCAGAGTCTTCGTCAGTGAGGTTACGAACATCAGGAAGTTCAACGAATACGTCATTTTCACTGTTTCCATTAGAAAGTCCAAAACTTCATTCATAGTGAGAGACCTGAAAAATAGATATTTTCGGATGCTCCTAGCGGTACCATATGGTTCCGCTATAATAAATTCAACGTTGCAGGTACAATTTTCACGAAAACATCTCAGTTAACTGCATTGAGCATTAATTTCACATCTTTTATTGTATATTTTATCAAAACACATTCAGGAAAACAAAACTTGGTAAGAATTATAACTCACGTTTTATGTCGCGTCATCTTGTGATTGAAGCTCTCATCAGCAACACGTGTAAACACGGTCACTGCATGAAGCTCTCATCAGCAACACGGTCACTGCATGAAGCTCTCATCAGCAACACGGTCACTGCATGAAGCTCTCATCAGCAACACGTGTAAACACGGTCACTGCATGAAGCTCTCATCAGCAACACGCGTAAACACGGTCACTGCATGAAGCTCTCATCAGCAACACGTGTAAACACGGTCACTGCAACAGCGACACGTTACCACTAACCTTCAAACTTGCCAACAGTGAAGCCCGGATTTGGTGCAAGCACTGAACGCGTTTCAAACGAGTTTTTAGCGAGCCGTTTGCAACTGAGATAATATTATTTACAAGTAAATTACGTGGTACCCTATGGTACCGCTAGGAGGGAATGGGTTAAAGCAATACCTCGCAAATCAACAGCTTGAGCTCAACGCGATGTTACCAATCCTAAGAACTAAATACAAACGAACGTCTTCTCATGATGCTACCAATATTAACATTGTGGCATCACTCATCGTTGTGTAGAGTCCTTATTTTCAATAAGCTACACGACAAAAACGGCAAACTTTACACTGCATCATCGGCGTCTAGTAGATGCCATTCTTCGTGTTAGTCCAACACTACCGTGAAACGATCAGTTATACTGAAGTCATGCAGTTCCTATTGACGGGTGGCACACCAACACCTCACACGGCACACATGAGCTGACGTACGATACACAGGTACGCTTGAACAAGACTACAACACACAGGTACGCATGAACAAAACAACACACAGGCACGCATGAACAAGACTACAACACACAGGCACGCATGAACAAGACTACAACACACAGGCACGCATGAACAAGACTACAACACACAGGTACGCATGAACAAGACTACAACACACAGGCACGCATGAACAAGACTACAACACACAGGCACGCATGAACAAGACAACAACACACAGGTACGCATGAACAAAACAACACACAGGCACGCATGAACAAGACTACAACACACAGGTACGCATGAACAAGGCAACATACCTAAGCGTACATGCGCACTAACAAGATGCAGGTTTACAGAGATAAGTGCGATGAAACTTCATAGGTTCACTGACTGAGAAGAAACTGACTGGGACGTGCAGAGAATTTGCTCAACATGTTCCAGATGAGTTTCGATTAATTCACCACAACAAGATTACATTAAAATATACGAAAGGTTAGCCAAGCATTTGCTATCAGCATTTGAAAAATGGAGAACAAAAAGAAAACTTTTAGTTCCAAATTTTAGCTCTCGCAACAAATTGAGTAAAAATCCCTGAAAAATGGTAGCATACAAAGCAGTTCCTGGTTGCGTGGATAGCTAAGTTATTTATATGCGAGGGATGGTGCGCAGCTTCTAGGAAGCATAGCAAGTCCTACAAAATGAAGTACTGATGATAACACACGGAACTGAGACAAGGAAAAAGACTGGGCGATTCTGTGGTGAAAATCAGTTTACTGGAGAAGTCATTTCTGAATATCAGGAACCAATGAAATGTTCCTACACCAGCCAATTAATATCACGTGGTGGGATAATTGTGAAATGTTTTAACACTAGCCAACCAATATCGCGTGGTGTTATAATTTGAATGACAGTTAACCTAGAAACTTTAGGTAACGCCTTAAATCAAACAACGTTTCAACCGATGAACATACTCATTTTTCACTGGCAACGATGCAAATATTCCGCACAGAAAACTGCTGTAAAAACTAAACGAAGTGTGGCGTACTCGAGAGCATTCATTACAGAGTTCTCATTTGAATGAGCAGTTCAGAAATGAGTTGAGACAACTCCATCACTGTACAAGCTCTTGAAAATGCCCATAGTTTTTAACTTTGAGTAAATGTGACGCATAAATTCACAATAAATCCACGGTATTCCTACTTGCTTGTTGAAACTAAATGAGAGAAATAGCGGGAGACTGTCATGCTAGACATTCTGCTGGTAAAGCCTCGAAACCGTAAATAATACTTGTTAGAATATTGACTTTAATAAAATTATTGTTGTTTTAATATTATACTTTATATTACCTACCCTTCATTGTTAATTATTACTATTATTATAATTATTACACTCACCATTGCATCCTTTAAATGTGTACGATCGTCATCAACAACTATATGTTCCAAGTGACATTACGAGAGGCGAAATTTCAATGGTCAAAAAACACGGTATCTACAAAAGACGAAAAACGGTGAAATGCGAAGGAAGTGACGACGAAAACGCTCGTATAAAAACGTCCGTTGCACAGACCACCAGACTTCATCACTATCGAAAAACCGAGATAGAGAGAAATAAGGCAAACATGTAGCTAAATCCACAACACACTCTTAGGAAACATTGCTAGTCTCACTGTGAGCAGCTCAAGACAATGTTGGGGGGCTTTAATCTACCAGATACAGAGCGTATGCTTGCCTCAAACATAATTCAGGACTCCTCCACTCCTCCCGAGTAGCGCGAAGTCCCCAAAATACGTTGAAGAACAAAGCTCATCATCACGCCCTCTAAAAGAGCATAAAAACATTCGATACTTCATATTATCATGAGACATCCCCGTTTGCTTCAAAATCAAAAGGCTAGACATTGACAAGATATTACAATATTTTCGATTTCTTTCTTGGAGTGCAGTGATCTGTTTAGAAATTTAAGCTGCACAAGGAATTTTAGAAGCGGAGAGCTCTTTACTAGCGAATTAATGAAGAAAATAAAGGGTAGAAATGGGGTTCAAAATAAGCAAAAAAAACAATGAAACATTGGAAGCGAGCGTCTTCTGTCTTGAGTAGTTCGATGTCTGAAGGGAACGATGGAAACAGCGACAGTGAGTGAGGGGGCGATGACCCCAGCAACCTCCCCACAAACACACACACACACTCCTACACGCCAAACCGCAGAAAAACTCCTCTTCCTGCTCTGCACAGACACACTTCGACAAGTACCTAACACATCATTGATCGTCATTCCTTCTGCAGGTATATCATTTCGATGCACAAACATTAACAGTCCCACAAGTCATAGAACACAACATCGTGACGTGCTGTAGAGAAAGTATGGCATAAGGCGAGGAGTCCAAACCTGGACTAATGTTGAATTGGTAATGTGACTACACACGAGCATAAACAACGCAGCAAGAAAACAGATATTACTTATCAGCCCTAAATTTGTAACGATGTACCCTAAAAAAGAGATCATCACGTGCATAGATCATCTTAAGGCCTATGATGAGTAATTCCTTTCAAAAGTACACCTGGAGGACATACCAGAACAGTGCACATTTCTCTAGAACTACAGCTTTTCCAACAGTTAAACAAGACAAATGGGACAAAAACAAGACCATCTAATACCATAGTTACAATTCAATAGAACAATATGTTAAGTTACACGTCAGACTAGAAGGTAACCAAACAATGAAATAAACAGGCAGTAATCACCAGCTTGGTCGACTGGTGAGCGAATCTGCTTGCGAGCGGAAAGACCCGGGTTCGAATCCCGCTGCCGACATGGTTGACGCGGCTAGAAATACGGCATGGGACTTGGGTATACAACTGAATAATTATCGAAGTAATTATCCGACCCAAGAATGGGCCAGAAGGTTCGTTCCTATAGCCTAATTCTATTCTAAGTTATGCCTACCACGAGCAGGAGCTACAAGCAGGGGTCACTAGTGAAAACATTAAATGTTTGCACTTCAACAATCAGTGAAAATAAGGTTTCAGAATATAAAAAATCACTTCATTTGAATATGATCTCGGAAATAGAAAAATGGCAATGAAGAAGTGATGTGAACACTTGTTTTAAAATGATGGTATAATATTCTTTACAGCGTTCAAATGAGAATACCACTGCCAAGTGTAAGTTCAAAATACACGCATTTGGTAGTTTGGGAATGAACCTGATGATCATTAATAAGATAAACTTATTAGTGCATAAGATAGAGTGGACCACCTGAAATTTAAAAAATGGTCTTTTAAATTCAGTAAACTCGTTGTAGCCAAACTCTCCTACGAAAGCGACAGATATTTAGAAAAAAATAAGGCGCAAGTCCAAACTCAACGAGCATCAGTTCCGTTGTGAGCAAGTAGGGATACTGCCGAGGAGCGCACATTCCTCTTGGTACACTGACGAGATCAGGCACTCTAAATTCCTCTCATCCTCCTCTTAGTACAGCAGAAGGCAGAAATTTTGTATGCGTTACTCAAAGATACGCTGATGGACAGCCCCGTTTCATCGTACCCTATTGGGGGGCTGCGAAGTTAACGTTCACAATTTTTGATCAATACCGATACTCGAAACTGATACTGCCAACATCACCTCGGTCAAATCTTTATAATTTCAAAATTCTTACTCAGAATAAGAAATTATGGATAAGGTATTATAATTAATTAATTAATGCAAACATAGTTATATGGTATATGCCAGTAAAACAGATTGACGCGAAGAGGCCTCGCAAGACGTAATACAAGAGCCTCCATAATGACGAAGTAGTGATCGACAGCCTGGAAATCAATCCCAGGAATCCATAGAAAATGTGGGCAAGGAAAAGAGAAGGACTTGAAGCGGTGACAGAGGAGTAGAGAAGCTGTGATGTGACGCAGGCGACGAGCTGGAGCACGGATCTTCAGCTCAACGACCGCATCTGACACTTGTCAGCGATACCGAGACAGTGAGGGGCATTCTTCGGCAGTTCGATCAACTGTCCTTCGAAGATAGACGTCCACAGAGATATCAAAGTAATATTCTACGCCAAATTCTATCTTGCAAATGATGAAACTAATAAACACTCGGCAAGCAGCCTTAGCTCCAATAAAATACGAATCATACAACGAAGCTCTGCATGTTGAAATTCGATAAAACCTTTCTTCCTAGCCATTCAATTATTTCTATTTCTTTTTCGTACACATCAATCAATTTTTTGCAACTGAAATTAACTTTGTGTTACTCGGAAAATTGCGACGTTTAACTTGATGAATGTACAGAATAAGTTTTCATGCACGAGTTTCTGAAGTGGCAGTGCGGCGGTCGGAGATTTCCTTCAACCGATACCTCAAAAGAGTAAAATGCCAGTAACTCGATCGATACAGTCCACTACAGTCGACGAAATGAGGTAGTGAAAGCATTTCCAAGAGACGGAAAGGGGAAGTGATAAAGAACAAGTAAAAACGAGGACAATTATACAAGAGATTGTTTGCATCGTACCTAAACCTCTTCACACGAGAGTGACTAATAGAGATAAAAAACAACACCTAACACCTCAACCCAGTACGGACTCGTGTAACAAGCCCTGCCGATTCTACGTAGTGTTTAGAAATTCCTCAAAAGAATGTCAAGTTTGCAAGATGTATTCATAAAGACAAACATCATTGGCAGAACTTCATAAGGGGCGCTGAAGGATCATAATTATCTGCGGGGTATCAAGCACGAGGTGCCATTTGTATAATCAGTCAGAATGCTTCACGAGGATTTTGGAGAAAACAAACGAGTTTAATTCAACTTTTCTACCAACAGGTGTGTGCAGCAAGTAAACTGGAAACCCGTAGATCAGGTGCTTTAACCCTTTCAAGACCAAATTATTTTCATGCTCATCAAAATATTCTGTAAATTACCACTTACCTTAACTAATCTCGCCGTAATTTTGAACGAAACATTTAGAATATGGGACTAAAGGAAATGATTCTTAAGGTTTTTGGGGGACATATCAACCCAACAGTAGCGAAAGAGTCAAGGGTTTCTGTTAGAATAGACCTCAATACTTGCAAGGGAAGTTAATGATCTCCCGAGCAGCTGAAACTCTCCAAGGAATGTTAACCCATATAAGACGAATGTAGAATCTAGTTTACACTAACTTCAAAACTATTTTAAGCCATTAAGGGGGTTGACATCTGCCGGATGTACAAATGCAGTAACATATACTTTTTTTAATAAAGGAGTATTTCAAAACTATCGCACTTTCAGCATTATTGAACCTCTTTGTAACTCAATCTTACTTTGAAATAGTTTTATACTCAGTAGATGATAATTCAGGCATGAAAGGGTTAAATGATTCTTATTGTCTCTGCAACCTCGGGACAGATGAAGGCGACTGCAACGCAGGTCAAGTAGTGATCCATGGAGTCGCTGGCATTCAAGAGAGCACACGAAATACAGCACATGTGATTTCTAAGAACTAGAAGTTTAAGTGCATATTGGATGCACAATAAACGTGAAACAGCTAGTAATGCCAGGTGTATTGGTGAGGTAATTAAAAATACCACGTTTTTGTTCACTACTCCGCTATGAGGGGACACGAAAGATACCCACTGTCCCAGAACAAGGGCATACTTCATCAGCCGTCGCATGAAGATGGCATGTGAGAATATTTAATGTTTCTGTATTTTTAGGAAATGATACCTGGAAGACGATATTCTTTAGTTTCCAGTCAGTTACAATTCACAAGAAACTACAAGTCAATTTCCGAGTCTAAATAGCATCTGTTATCAAAATGTACATTCAAAATTCTTGTAACTCAAGAGAATTATACGAGGACGATGTAATAAAAAACACAAGAGAATTGAGATCGCAGTAGCTGTTATCAAACAACTTTAAACGTCGGTAACACGGAACTGTAAAAACAACATAAAATAACACTGACGTACTCATAAATAAGATGGATAGAAATTATAGTTTAAATACGACAGAGACGGAGTTTCTGAGCCAGTTAGGCTATCAGAGAACGAAACACAGTAAGTGACGCGCGGTATAGTTTTTAAAGAATTTCCTGTGTGGGAAAACACATTAGAAAGCATGCCGTCTCATCGATCAAAATTAAGTCAGTTTGTGCGAAATATAAGCTTTCTTCATCTGTTACTATGCCTTGCCGACGGAAAAGAGAAAACCAAATAATTCAGAGCACATTCGGGATAATTCAGAGCAATATCCATTCCTTTCAGAGTGACACATTCAAAAACTTCAGCACATCCGGGATGAAGGATCAAGGCTAGACAGATTCTCACTCGATGGAGCAAAAATTCTAAGTAAAGTAGTCAAGTTTCATAACCATCACACAAATCTGGCGTCTTCACACAGCTTCTTAACTAATTTCATGCGATGAGGCGGCACAGATGAAGCACAGGCACGTGACGCGGTATGCTGGGAGTGTGGGGTGTTGCTTGAGGCGTAAGTTGGCTCGCCTGAGTCGTGTCGTCACGAGAATAAGATAAGAAACTTATGCAATGCAGAACAGATGAATATTTGGGCACTAATGCGTGTTTGAATGCGACGCGTACACGTTACAGCAGGAACACGTGCAAAGCCTACATTCCCACAGCATCCTCGTCACACAATACAGAGGGAGAAACACAGGGCTCGAATTCTGAGATAATCTTAGAAAACATTGAACGCTTAATGTTTATTAAATCTTCAGGTCATCAAACTCAACAATACTTATCACATTGTGCATTTATTTTGTTATTTAATTAAAAGTCTAATTTTAGCAGGACTTAATTTATATTACTATGACATAATTAGCAAAACAGTGGAATGAGACACGTTTTAAAGGCTCTGTTAAACGATGTCTAGGTCGGTAAAGTTTCTTCCTGATTGTGAAGTTGAGCTATTGGCATGAAATGAAGAATTTCAATGTGATTTTCTAGCAAAACTGGCGTGTTTGTAAAAAAGCTAAGCTTTTTCTAGGACCAGAACTAACGCGAAATATTTTGTAATTAACGGGAAACGTTTTGTAACTAACATGTGATGTGTGTAACTAACGAGTAACGTTTCAATAATATTAAGGACAAGAAGCAGGACAGACGGAAAACCATTTCACTGAATCTCGAGCCACCTTTACAAACGACCACGAGTGTTAAATTCTGGAAGGAATAGAAAATTTGTTTTGTACAGGAGGAACTGAGAACGGTGTTTTTTGTTGTATTATTGTTTTTTGTCATATTATTCTGCGAGAGGACTAGCAAATCCATGCATACAATGACGGACATAGGAAGTTTAACTCAATGAATTAGCATGTATAAACTTAAAATTTCAAAGTTTTCTGATCGCAAGTCTTGCCAGCAGAAGATGTTGAGCAAAGGGCATAGATTAGCTGACCTAAATCGAGCACTAAAATGTTCTACTTTGCTTCAATCGGAGAGAATGACTTAGACGAGACAAAGCAATCTGCCTTAGCGAGAACCAAAAGTGATAGACAGGAGTTGCTGAAAGTATTCTCCAAATTAAGGCCGTCCTGGATACAATGGACGGCAAGAACATTGACGATACTTCAGGAGGTAGGCCCCTTAACCTATTTCGTCCCATCGTGCGCCTATCTTCTCATTCACAAAAGGAAAAATGTGTAGGAAATATGACTTTGTAACATACCAACGACTAAAAGTTATAACTGCTCTTATATTTAAGGTAGAACAGTAATTTGAGCCTGATTTGTTGCACAAAATAAGCCGTTAACGAAACAAAATAAAAACAGGTGACTCTCTGAACACAGCCCCACGCACAATGCACTTAGATGTCAATTATTCAAAATATCACACTATGATATGTGTCAAGTATTAAAGAAACACTAACACGTGTCAAGTATTCAAAAATCAACACTATAATTCGCATTAATTGCAATAGCCTTAACATTTTTTTCAAAAATCGTTTTACACTGTAAGAGAATGTAATCGAAAAACCAGGGATCATCATAATTATTTCTAGACTAAAATTGTACAAAAATTCGTAGAAAAATTAAGCTCAATTAGTGAAAATATATGTGACGAGCTACTTAAACATTTGTTGTAACTAATTACGGTAAACGGCTGCGAGTCTTGCCCACTAGCACACATATTGTGTTGCTCCACTCACTCGAGGCGATCTTTCATTGCAACACAACTGTGGCACAGGATGTGTAATTTCCTCGATGCCTTCATTACAACAAGTTATGTCCACCCAGTGAGGTGAAAAACGCATCGCCAAGACACCAAACACGCACTCAATTAAAGGCTATCGAAATAAACGAAAGTTTACTATTCGAATGAATAAAATATGATTACTTTTCAAAATTCGATTATAGATTTAAAATTAAATGCGACTCTTAAGGTGATAATCTAAGTTTGAATATAATTCCATGCATTAAGATAGTTGCCTGAAGGTGAACGGTATTCATCATCAAAAATGATGAGTTTAAATGTACACTCATAGATAACCTTTGTTCTCAGCTCTGATTCAGTGCATAGAATTCACGTCCACTAGTGACAATTGATGAAAACCTACAATTTAGCCGATCATGCAAATTATTTAACATTGACGTATGAAATAATTAAACCAATGATGACACCCAATTCAGCACGTAATGCAGTCAAATTATAGCAAAGAAAGTAACCACTACGCTACTTCGAAAAATTTAGAAAACAAACTCATGAATAATCGATTTGAGAAATTGACTCAAGGTTCGAAGGCTTCATCTGTTAAAACCTTCGCTTGCAAACATCGGTCATGTTTTCTGCAGGGACGTTTTGATCGCTTCACTGGCCATGACGAGCTGGAAATTTAGGCATACGCCCTCGGACCTTACCCTCTCCTGACGCTACGAAAGCCCCGTGAGGGAGCTTTGTCCTCTGCTGTAACTCCTGAACCTGCCGTGGTTGTATACACGTTTACGCCAAATGGGTCTTTCTCTGACATCTCCTCTGAAAATGCTATTTTTATATTAAAAACTATGAAATGCTAATTAGATATGAAAACAGTGTAAAAAGTTCTACATGAACATCAAATAACCCAAGTTAGATGCAAATGGGACGTTTTTCCAGAAATAATTGTAGATGTACGGCATAATTATCTCCACGCTGAAATCAAGAACCCTAAAAACATGCAATAGTTGAGTATTGCAGGTAATGTGATAATTGTCTGTTACGAGTCGTATAATTATCGCGTACAACGAACCACATTCATGTACAAGAAGTTATATAACTATTATGTGCCATGAGTCATATCAACATTGAGTACCAGGAGTCATACAACTATTGTGTACCTAGAGTCACATACTTATTCTGTCGTGTGAATCAAGTAATTATTGCATACAACTTCATGACTACGACTGTCACCCCTCCTATCGTTGAGGTGCGTGTACGCGACTGCAGTGCCTGTGCGTGATTAAGTGCCTGTTCATGACTGATGCCTTAATTTGAGACACCATGAGACTTGGGTAGCAACCCAAAAATGAAGCGAAGGGCTCATTCCTGATCCTGGATTTAATATGAGATCATAAGTCCTAACCTAATACATGATTTTTGTCAAATAACTATCCGTCCGTGAAGATAAAACTATGAATCACGCATGCAGATTATTGCTACTAAAATTGTTTATTTCACTCTAAGAATTTGATGAGAATCATTCGTACCGGTTCACTCGCGTAGAAACAGAAATGTGCAATCTAAGAGGAATCCTTTTTTTGACTGTCCTTCAAAATTTGTAGAAGAGTCGCCATAAAGTTCACAGATGAGCACCACCCTCATTTTATCTCGTATCGTTAAGTGACACAATTGAAAATAATAGTAAAACTAACTATAGCGTAGAGCTTGAAGAAAAAAATGCCCTAAAGAGGAAAGAACAGAGAATGCGAGAATCGATTATGACTTTTTCTCAGACTGCAGCAAATAACAGCAATCACGAGTAACAAGCTGAATCCCGAGTTCAATTTCCCGTTTTTGCTATTCCTTTTCCTAACCTCGAAACTTTTTTCGTTGGATTATATTTTTAATGGAAAACTTACGTTTTACAATAAGAACAAAGCAACACCGCCTAGTTTATACTTTCTTTAGACTTGTGACCTTCCCAGCATGCATCTCTTGCCAAGTATAAAGTTCAAGAGTGCAGATGGACTGAGCAACAAAAAAAAACTGTCGCAGCATCTCAGTCATGAAACTCTCGTTTAATTTTGAACTAAATTTCATCACACTTTTTCGTCCCTCTGTTCCCTGGTCGCCTCTCCATCAACACAAAAAAAAGCTGAAGAGTTAATGGACTGCTGTTCTTATCTTACACAAAGATTAAAGGTTTCAAATTCTGATGACATTTACGGAAACACGTGCACTCAACGTATGATAGAAGCAATCGTTTCTTACATGCAAGGCAACAATAAACCAATAAATTTCAACATAAAAATACAACTCCCAAAAAGAATTAGGCGGCAGCTAAAATGACATCCCGTCCAAGAAGATGGAGTCCTGGACGACGGTGAGGAGACAAAAAGCGAGAAAGCAGACCGGTTGCTCGATTGCAACCTCAGAATAAGGAAGATAGAGAGAGTCGGTGAGAGCGGGATGAGGGGAGGACACGGTGGGGGTGAGGGAGGTTAGATGAGGGGGAGTAAAGAACACAGGTCGTTTACCTTGTGACGTCACACCCTGAGGAGGCTCTCCTCCATCCTCCAGACCTGCATGTGACGCTCCCCATATTTTTCTCTACATTTTACTTCTTATTAGAATTTGATGTAACAGAAAAAGATCCATGTCAATTATGATAATATTTATTTCCACGAGAATGCTAAGACCGAGTCTCCGACATCCCGAGACAGAGCCAGGGATAAGTAAAGAGGAGTGACGCATACAAGTATTTTTAGATAAAAATGAGGGTCTCAAAAGACTAACACCCATCCAGAGATCTCCGAACGTCTTGCAACTGAATCTGCGGAGGTGAGAGTACGGCCACACGACCAGGGTAGTAATAAAACTTTGGTCAAAGTACATCACAAAATGAACTTATGAGATTACCATCAGAACATCCACTCCTCAATGTGCTACCCGTCCGACAAGCATACGGAACACAGGAATAAACGTCAATATTCCTGCTTAATTTTCGCTGCCAACTACCAAACAGCTAAAGCCAACTACCGAACAGCTAAAGCCAACTAGGAGACTCATTCCAAAACTCTTTGTGAGCGCCGCAAAACAGAAATCGAAGATATTAAATACTAAATACTGATCTGATAAAACAAGAATAAATCTGATTTTATCAAATCATTCGATGACCGTCTAACTCTAGCATGACGTAAGACTGTCCACAACAGTACGAGTTCATCAGAGTCCATGCTGCCGGAGGCTGTCTCGTTCTGCCTCCAGGTCACAAGTATTGATGATACCATTGTAGGTTTTACCGACGTCTTGAGCTGGAGCAACCTGACGAGTGATGCCCACATCATAAGTGACGGTCATAATGACCGACACCATCACCTTGACCGTAACCAATCAATGTGAGCGATCCTAACATCGTCACCATCTAAAGAACACGTGGCTGATGCGACTATTTTAAATATGAAAAAAATTAACAGCTTATCACTTTTTGAATTTTTAAATAACACCTACAATGTGCTATTGGAATTTCAGGAGATTCACAGAATGATCAGGAACCTAATGCTCGGGAGAGTTAGATTATAGTCAGTAATATCTGACATGTCTACACTTAGGAGATATCCTGTATTTTGGAGCAGATGAATAGCATTACACCCTGCGATGCTTGCCAAAAACGATAGTTCCCTTATATCCAAACTAGTTTCTCATGCTCGTGGTACACACTAAATCGAAACGACACAATTATGAGTCATGTATACTTAGGCTCATTCAAGATTATCCCCGCACGAGTAAGACTTGACCTTCTGAAGCTATTAATACCTGACACTCTCATCACCAGCTTGGTCGACTATCACCAGCTTGGTCGACTATCACCAGCTTGGTCGACTGGTGAGCGAATCTGCATGCGAGCAAAAAGACCCGGGTTCGTATCCCGCTGCCGACATGGTTGACGCGGCTAGAAATACGGCATGGGACTTGGGTAAACAACCGAATAATTATCAAAGTAATTATCCGACCCAAGAATGGGCCAGAAGGTTCGTTCCTATAGCCTCATTCTATTCTATTCTTGCGTACCTTGAGAACGCTTTAATAAAGCCTTTAAGACCTGAAATTCGCTCTCTTGACCGTCGTATTCATAGCAACATGATTTAACTTGGAGCTGTGAGCGCATTTGGGAGCGGTTCGCAAAGCTATCGTCAGTAGACAAAGAGTTAACATCTTCCCATATATGAACCAATTTTGTACCTGCTGTGTTCATTGGTTGCCTTTATTTGTAAGGTGATTTTGGTGGCGTACGAAATAAACGCCTTAGAAATATAGGACCAAGTAAGCACCTTCGTCCACAATCTATCCACCTATCCATCAGTTTCTCATGCCTTCTTAATAAGATTCTCTGTCGTTAGAGTCAGATAAGAGTTTTTAATTAGAATATCAGGTTTTTCCACTGAGATAATTGTATAGAGCTGCAAAACAAAATTTAGATTGAGATACTCCGGCAACATTCAAAGATACTCCGGCAAATGCAAAGGCTTTACATAACAGCAGCCTCGAAGCGTTCAGATTGAAGTAATCGCAGAAGACGTTTGGCTTCGTCAAGACGACATGCATCCCCACACAGCACAAGTGACTGCCAGATTTAGAGTTTGGCTGTGAAATACCGTCCCATCTGCCATACTATCCTCAGACAAGTAGACAATGATATGTACCTCCTGCAGGAAACCTTCGGCAGATTAACATTGCAATGCAACTAGTGCATTTCACAGAACATTAAAAAATGAATAACATAACCACCCCCACCTACACAGAAAAGAACACATTTCGTAATAAACGTCAAGGGAAACACTTTACTTGGAAAACAATAGGGGAAAACACTCTACAAATACCGCATTATGCGACGACACATTTTCCTAAGAAAAGTTCATAAGTCGCAAAACTAAAAATTGAACCAACATTCCAAGAGGCAAGCTCTCGCAGTGACGTGCAGACGAAGCTCTGAGAGCAGACGATGTAACCGAACGCTGGCGACCGGAAGTCAGTAAGAAGTTCATCGACAGCGTTCCGGCACTACGGACGTCTTCACGTATGATTTTTCTCTGCAAGTACCACAGCACTCACGTCACACTTCCATTGCTGATAGAAATTAATGAAGCTCTTCGTATTATCTCGCCGCGCACCGAGAGGCAAAGCAAGTACATTACTTCAAAAGTACGCATTAAATCGATCTTCATGACACATGGAAATGGTTTTCAATTCTCATTGGTACTTACGAGGAAATAGAAATCCAGCATATGTGCTTTAAAGAAGCTTCAATCTAATTTATTTTAATTACATAACTGCATATCGTGAGAAGTGGGCTACTTACTTAACAGCAATGGGAATTAAGATCACACATGTTTAGAACATCTGCTATCCGAACAGGATCCTAAGTTTACGACAATAAACACCTACAGCACGACCCACCAGGCATAGACAGAAGTCTACACGCATGCACTGCATTCCCAAAGAAACATCCAAACACAGAAACTACGAATGTAGTTTCAAATAAAATAAACTGAGAAGTTTGAATCCTCGAGATGTACAAGGAAACTGGTACATGATTTATAGTGGAAATCTAAATTCATTAGTTCTTTCGTTATCAAAGAGAATTTGACGATTAAGAAGCTCAGAAAAGTGTTCAAAAACTATATTTACATAGTCTTCAAGTTTAGCAAAATGAGGATTTTTCTAAGGAATCGAACAAAAAATCACCGAATTTTTTATGGTAAAACAAATAATCAAACACTAAGATACTAACACGAGTAGCCACTGACACCAAATACACTACAGAACATTTTTCAACTTATGACGATTTCTGGTTAATTTTCATCGGCTGTATTCGCTAATAGTTGCTTCCGCCCAAAGACTGGGTTCCTTTTTCATTCTTTTTGCGTCTAGCCTTTTAAAAATAAAATACCAGACGATTTCCCGAATAAAAATTCCTCATTTTACATACTCCCTTAACAAGGAACCGCATCAAGAATTAAAGAACTAATCCCTCTTCTTCTCTCAACAGAAGTTCAGTAATCCGACACACAGTACGCACACAATGCGCAAACTAGCCAAGGTGCGCGGAACCACATTTCCCATCTGCCTACCCACTGCTAGGCAGAACTCTTTACAAAAAGACAGCATTATAACATAACCACAGAAAGAGTCTCCATTAAAGTCCACAGTGATGACATAGTGGCAGAATTAAGGAGACATCGCAGGAGGTGAAGGTTGCCCGCACTAACGGCGTAGAGCAGCTAGCGCAAGCACCCGCACAACTAAGCGTGGTGCAACACCAGCACTGCCTCAACACAGGTTGCACCATGCTCGCGATCCTAGAGTTCTGGGAAGTCGAGGCCCATGACATAAGATGAGTTGAAAACACCTACCTTGTCCAGAACACTGAGTGGGTATCGAAAATTTAGCAGGCACATGAAAAATTGATGAAAACGGCGAGTACCCCATACAACACTAGTTTACTAAAAAAAATTATTTGATGAATTGGGAATGATCTTTCGATGCCTGCGGGTCTAACCAATACGGATCTCTAACCAATCGCAGTCCCGATTACTGTGGTGCTAATTTTACAACACTTCTTAGCGTATCTTTGCTAGGCCTCACTGATAAATAGAAACGTATTTTTCCGTGATTAACCAACAGCTATGGACCATTCCAGCGCTGATCGTTTCTCTCCCACGAGTGTATAATTAAATCCGTATTATTTGTGCCAATAAATTTTGAATTGAATAGATCTGTCGTTCTTTTCAGAAGTGATCCGTGATTCGTTAGTTAGTAACTAGTGAGTTCGAGAAAAACTCGACTTCATATCAAGAATTGGTGCAACGTAGAATTGGACATCTCCGTGATAAACATTTTTAAACGAGGGATTTAATCTTTACATACAGCGTCAGATTTGTACTTATGCTCCAAAAAATATCAGTAATGACGTTAAAAGATGAGAAGATTTTTCACAAGTATCGGCTGTTATACACCGTTTGTAATTCCAGTTTACGCCCTTGTCTTTAGTATCATACTACGGTAGTTACGCACGCTAATGACCCATTCAATACGCCAGCGAACCAAACATGTGATCACTTTATAACTCATATTTTAATGTAAACAAACATCTTCCCCCTATGTATTTTCATACACAATTTCACTAATACCTCTTCAAATAAACTCAATTAATTGAAATTAGTGATGCGTAAAGTAACTTAAAAGGATCATTTTGAATACTAATTACAAAAAACGCTTGACTTAATTGAACATGCCACCTTTACCCTAGCTTACTTATCTAATTCATCAATCGCAAACTGTTCGCTGAAAAACAACCTTTGGGAAATAAATGTCGCACAATAAGTAGTGGGGAATGACATCCTCAATTCAGTGGAGGCTGGAGCGAACAACTGTTGCTGTGGTGAAGAACGCTCGACCTCACAGTCGGAGAGCCCAACATTAAGGGCCGCCCCCTAGTCAACTTGTCCGTGACATTCGGACGTGTGGCCAGGCACGAACACTTCCTTTACGGCCTGAGCTCACACTTGCCCCACTGCTTTGCTCAACTCACGCGAGCCTCGTATACCCAAGCGTGGGGACAACTTTCCGGTAATAAACTCTTCTCGATGTCAAGTTCCGGACCTCTGGCATTTCAGTACATAAACCCTTTTAATGGCATGTTGAAATAAAATTCCAGTTGTTTCGTTTCTTGCACTTTCATCCTACGATGTTCTCAATATCCCCACTACATATTTAAGCCAAACTCTCCAAATGCCAATATTCCAGGGTTAAATTTCCTCATTCATTTTCCTTATATTATATAAAGGCGTCCATTGGTTATTTCTAAATATGCATATAAATCCATTCGAGCATGCAACCATTTCAGTGAATTTAAATATAATTACACTAATAATTTTGGAAAGAGGCTTTTGTTTCACCGCTGGGCACTATAAAACTCACCTAAAAATTTACAATTCAAATTCATCAATAAAAAATACACTAGCACTTGAAGCAGATTTCAAGAAAGTAGCCTTTACATAAGAGATGTAGCAAATACATACGGTAATGCTCCTCTGTTCTCTTGTTCTCAAGGTTTAGCGAATCATTAATTTACCATTTTTCACCTGAGCACACTAGTTGCTAGGTGAGTAGCAGTCTGGTAGGAGAGCAGCATGGAACCCAGTACTATGTAGTCTCGCGACCGTCATCACACGCGGTCGCTCCACCACTAAACCACACGTACGTAAGTGAAGAAGCACTCGATGAAGCTTTATTTTCTAGTGGATCCTACTCGTTATTTTGTAGTGAAATTTGACTTCCAAAAGGTTCAATCTATGTTTTTTCGTACCACTTGTTCACTAATCACCTGGGAAGAATTGACCTTTACATATGATAGTACGGCTATTGCATGGAAGTTGTGAAATAGAGAAAAATTACCCACGAGGCGTGTGTAAGGTCAGGTCGAGATTGAGACGAGGATTTAGTAGGTCAAGCAACAATATATTAATGTTGAAGTGCAAATAAAATATACCATGAAACACATTAAATGTAACCATTACAAAAGTGAACAAAACGAAATACATTCAAAAACTATAAGACTTGCAACTTTATATTTGCGATCAAACCTAACATGAAAGCAATGCCTCACTTGCCTTCAATGAATCGAACAGAACTTCCATGATTGAAATGTAGATGATGGCAAAATTTATCTTAGGCCATTGAAGTCAAAAGGAATATCGCAATAAGACAATTCGCTCGAATTTTGCGTTTAATGACTTATCCAAAAGAGTTGCAACGATGAGAAGATACTCAAATTAGTAATCAAACAAATGTGAAGCGTTCAAATGTGAAGGGAATGTCGCAAGAAAGCGGCCTTCAGAGGCGACTCAGCGCCCCTACAGCGGCCTTAACATTCGCTCTTCCTGAGGCGTATTTTGCTGCTTCTCCCTCCACCACGCACTCCGCACCAACACGCCAAACACACGTCAAGCTGAAGCGCGAAGCACGGAAACACAATATCACTTCAATGGATACCTGGCGAAAAGTGATGAGAAAAATGCTATCAACACCAGACAAAATGGTTTATACTGAAAACATGCAGAAAGTGACGACAAATAAATAGTCACTACAAGTGATTGAACACAGTAAAAATTGAAGATAATTCTGTCATCATACCTTGTACTAGAAACAAAAGTAATTAAGCACAATAGAACAACAGTTTCTTATCAAAAAACAGGTCCCAACTCTTTACTTGCACGTAGCAATAGATAAGAAGCCTCGCGCAAACTTGCAGCTTGAAACTGGAAAACGAAAAAAAAAACTAAAACAAAATTTAAGAAATTACCATAGTACGACTTAATTTCAAATAAGAATTACCGCAAAAAAAGCAAGTGCTTTAATTTGAGATCCGAACTGTGGTGGTTGACCAAGTGCTTTCTTTTGAGCGTCTTAGTAAGTTAGAGCGATTGAGAGGTCGATGCAGGCAATAAATTCCTGGAGCCGAGCTCAGAGTGTGTGAGACACCACGTCTCCCCCTACCACCACCACCCTCTCCAGGCGCACAACACTTCACCTTCACCTTGCAACTAACCACTTCCTCCTCCTCCACGGGCAACTGCTGCTGCAGAAGGAATTGCAGTTGCAGCAGCGTCAGCACCCTCGTTCTCATAACTTTACGTGCTTCCTTCTAGTTCTACACATGGCTAACTCACGGACACAGCAATATAGTGTTCTAATATTTTGTGTGGCTTGTATAAACTTCAATTTTTATTTTATTCGATTTCAAGTGAAGCATTACATTGTTAGGACGTGTAATCTAGCAGAGCGATGAGAAAGGAGGAATCGCTAACATATGATCCTCCATTCAACAAGCCTGGTATGGTAGGAATGAAAGCGGAACTTGAAAACTATCACTCACTTTTTCAAGCTCTAGATTTTAAAAGAACGTGTCTGGGCAATACTTTCCTTAACATATGAAATTTCAAATACAGATTCGACGTAGAGGTTGATTTCGTCATGCATACAGAGAAGTAAAAAAATCATTTTACCCACGCGAATATGAAACTCATCAAAAAAGGCGAGCTGAAATGGTCATCAAATTTTCAACTATAGCAGGTAATAAATCAAGGATGTGCTACATTATTTTAATTATTATTAGTATTATTGCTGACACTATTATTTTGTTGTATTCAGTTTCTGACTTCTACATCCACTCAGTTGAAGCGATCACACTGAAAATTACTTTCAATAATTTAGTATAAAGGCGTAATGTTGTACGAGTAACAGCCGATAAAAGAAGTAGCATGAGGATCTCGCTGAAATTAAAAGGCGATGTTAGTACAAAAGAAACAATACACGGGTCAGAAATCGACAAATCAACGACTTCCAACGGAAATAGAGAAATTGCACAAGTCAAAAAAGCAATGCCTTCATAACAACGAGTAGAGCCGCAGAAATAAGCATTCATCAATATATGTTTTTACCTCATAAATCCTCTGAGGGACAAAAGCCCCCAAGTGTCACGAAGAAAAAAAAAATAGAATATCTAAGGATGGGGCCTCAGGAACCTCACATACCCTCGAGAGGTGCTTGGCTCCCACGGCAGGACGAGAGGCAACATTGTAAAAAAAACTCAATTTCAAGACCTGTTCACATGAAGTAAGACTTCGGTTGCGTTCCGAAGTGATGATTTACCTTGGAAGATTAAGTTGGATGTGCTTCAATACAATGGCGTCTAGTCGATAGCTCTCATCAACAATTTCGATTTTGCATATTATCAAGAACCAGAAGACCAACTCTACACTTCGTACTAGATGCTTTAACCGTCGTAGATTACTAAGTAACGTACAACTTAGGAACAAACTTTCTTCACGCCTATACACACCCTCACCTTCAATAACTTCTGGAACCTGATGCTGTCCGCAGTGGTATTGCTACTTAGCAAAGTTAGGTGCAATATTTGGTGCATGCGAGAGCAGCGGGAAGAAAAGCAACCTTCAGAAACAAATTTGCGGTGCACAGAAGAGCTGCGCAAGAGTGCCCTTGCTTTCACCTTCAGGCCGAGCACTTTCTATTGTTTGCAGGACGACAGGAGGCCTCAGCGGCCTACACAACTGTGCTGTCTAAAAGAGAGCATCATCACAAAAATCACACCTGAAAATAGACCAGCAACACGAAACATAGAATCTACACAACATCTGAAAATATAGAGAAAATATTCAGCCATACACCAAGTCATCATTTGATCATCAACAGAACAAAAATTAACTTCAAATAAAGAATTTATACAGAACGCTATTTTAATAGACACTACAAAATCAAACTCCAACTTGAACAATTATGCAGACTTAACGATTCAAAATGCTAAGCACAAACAACCATACCACCAGCCTCCGCATTCAACTCGAGTTAAAGACGAAGTTGTATAAGATATACCAATTGAGTTTAGCATTACTAAAGAAATTAACAACGTCTAACAAGTTCTTCCATATATATTACAGTAATATGCACGTACAAGTCTACCTTCCTACAGTTCGCGTATATGCAAAGGAAGCAATGTGAGGAAGACTAAATGGACAAAGATGTTGGTGTCGTGATTGTCTGAAGAAGCGGTAAATGCAAATACTCTTCACGGTTACTCACTAACAGGCAAGTTCTGGGAGGAAAACGCAACACTAAATCAGCTTTTCGAAGTTCATCCCAGGAGCGTCAGAGATGTTGCTCGCTGTTGTGGACGAGCAAGGAAGTTGAGTGCAGGCCGACAAGCACATCTACTGAGTGACTTCACAGAGCTCGCATGCTCAGCGAAAACTATCACCCCCCTTTTCACGGCACAAAAAACGCCTTACCTGATCAAACTACGAATGCTTCCCATCTTCAAAAAGAAAAAACGCCCCCGAGGGACATCAAGTCCTTGAGGGATATAAGGTCTTCAAGGAGCATCAAGTCCTCCTCAAAGAGTATAAGGTCTTCAAGGGGCATCAAGTCCTCAAAGCGTATGAGGTCTTCAAGGGGCATAAAGTCTTCAAGGGGCATCGAGTCCTCAAAGAGTATAAGGTCTTCAAGGGGCATC
>VCRD01000834.1:22708-38332 GCA_006783055.1 Trinorchestia longiramus | reverse complement strand
ACGCCACCTAGAAAATGATGCGAGGAGACTGCCACGCCACCTAGAAAATGATGCGAGGAGACTGCCACGCCACCTAGAAAATGATCCGCAATGCTTGAGGTAGCCATGAGAAGTGCTCATTATTTTTTCTCGAGTGATGAATATCCACGTGTAGTCTTACGATGAAACTTTTCACTTAAAAACAAACATCCAAGCATTCAGAAAAGGTTGCAGGCATAAAAGGTATAGAGGGAAGATCACAGGTATAAAAGAAATAGAGTGGAGGTCACAGGTATAAAAGGAATCGAGTGGAGGTCACAGGTATAAAAGGAATCGAGTGGAGGTCACAGGTATAAAAGGAATCGAGTGAAAGGTACAGGTATAAAAGAAATAGAGTGGAGGTCACAGGTATAAAAGGAATCGAGTGAAGGGTACAGGTATAAAAGGAATAGAGTGGAGGTCACAGGTATAAAAGGAATAGAGTGGAGGTCACAGGTATAAAAGGAATAGAGTGAAGGGTACAGGTATAAAAGGAATAGAGGGAGGGTCACAGGTATAAAAGGAATAGAGTGAAGGGTACAGGTATAAAAGAAATCGAGTGAAGGGTACAGGTATAAAAGGAATCGAGTGAAGGGTACAGGTATAAAAGGAAAAGAGTGAAGGGTACAGGTATAAAAGGAAAAGAGTGAAGGGTACAAGTATTAAAAGGAATCGAGTGAAGGGTACAAGTATTAAAAGGAATCGAGTGAAGGGTACAGGTATAAAAGGAATAGAGGGAGGGTCACAAGTATAAAAGGAATAGAGTGAAGGGTACAGGTATAAAAGGAATAGAGTGAAGGGTACAGGTATAAAAGGAATAGAGTGAAGGGTACAGGTATAAAAGGAATAGAGTGAAGGGTACAGGTATAAAAGGAATAGAGTGAAGGGTACAGGTATAAAAGGAATAGAGTGAAGGGTACAGGTATAAAAGGCACACAGGAAGGACACCGCAAGATTGATCATAATTCGAGAATCGCTCACCAACAGGAAACATGGGAACGTTTTTGAGAAATTATTCTCGCATAATACGGTCGTCAAGAAGCATTTTTTTACCTTTGTTGATCTTTAGAAAAATGAAGAAGAACGCGAACTCTACAGCAGAAATGAAAGGTAGCAGACATAAGGCAAAACTTTGAATGAGAGTACTTTTTTCCTGAAGAAGAATATCAGCCATCAGCCTCATTCCTTTATACTCAGGGCGGGCTCTAAATATCAGTACCGGTAGTCTGGTGAAACGTTTATTTTCATACAGGTAAATTACTTATTGATCGGTTTGATGTTAACACCACCAGTTTAGGGCACGTATTGAAATATGTACAGGTTCAACGTCAGTAATTTTGATGGTGTCACATTTAGTCTATAATGGTGCATCTGTATCGATCATTATGCAACAGCAAAATTTATACTCGTGATGCTTGCTAATAATTAGGTCCACATTTCCTTCCCTAAGCAACTTCTAGTAGCACAAAACATCCGAGAATGAAAAGATTCTCTAAGAATAATGATATTCAGACCGCAATATTCCACACTAACAACTCATCAGCCTGCATGCGTACTGAAAGAAAGAATACAGTCAACATCTTGAAGCGTGCCAGCACGGGGAAAAATATCTATTCCGACACTACAACAAAGGCATACGCATAGCTGGTCCTCAGGGAGCGTAGAAAGCACGCTCCCGACGGCTCTCACAAGTGGAGAGGAGCTCTGAAGCTTGAAATTAGCCACTCACCGTATCCTGGGGAGCAGAAGAAGTTGAGGAGAGCAACCATGCAGCACATCCACAGTCAAGACTGACGGTATGTGGCCTGCCTGCCACGCACACACCCTCACTCAGTAGTGCATTGAACTCCCCTGGTCTTTATACAGTATAAAGAATACCACTGAATCACACCTTATATATTTCAAATCAGTACTTACATCCGAAATGAACTAGTTACTTTCTTGGAACCCCTTGCAATCCTGAGCTTACTTAAAATCCCTACCTATTTCATTTTCAAAATTAGATAATACGGCTCCGTCGCAGTGGTTTTCTAGGCTTTTCGAAGCAGCAGTAAAAGCATTTTGCACAAATGCTGGAACTTCACTCGAACATTGGGTTGACTATTCCCTTCCCCCCAAAATTAAAATCAATACAAATTGTGGCATTAAGACAAAATTTACTAACTTCTAGGATCTTTTATACACTTCTGGCGATGAACATACTCAGAGTCTCTAGGAACGAACGTAAGTGTGTAAAGTTCTTATAACAAACAAGCAGGACACAAAACTACTCCTTCTAGTTGGAAACAATTGGTGAACACTCGAGAAAATATTCTAAATTTTAGTGTTTGCGAGACAATTCACTTTCTGTGAGAGATAAAAATCACCTAAAGTGTGCTAAAACTAATGCAGGCACGGCTTTCATTAATTAAGGTCCTCTTAAATAACAAACAACAAGATCACTTCTATCAAAGTATATTAAAGTATTCAGATCACTCGCTGTAATGTTCACTAAGCAGGAAACCCAGTAAAAGATAATCAAAGGTGGAAAAAGCACGAATTAATAAACGAAGAATCCACAGCCACCTTGCAAGCCCTGCTGGAGAAATCCAAAGATCGTCCTCAAAGATCGAGTAAATTTCAATGAATGAATTAATTTCTGTGAATTTAATTCTATATTCTTACTTCGTGTACTCTTTTACAGTATAATGTATAACGCTGAAAGTATAATGTATAACGCTGAAAGTATAATGTATGAGACAAATTTTTAGAGTGTTTTCCTCAGCACCATTTGCGACCAACATCGTAAGTTGAATGCCTGAACTGCATCTGACCAGAGGGAATAATCATGAGATTCGTATTTATATTTTGACACGATAAGCTAGAGTGAAGTCACGTCGATATAATTCCTACAGGGATGAGAATGTTAAACCTCACAACGCAAACGAAACTAACGTAGCCTCATGCGTGCATTACCAGTAAATACATGGCAAAAGTAATAACTTTTCACTAAGCCCAAAATATTTTCTCAATCCTCAGTGACTCAGGAAACTCGAATCTAGGCAAAATTGTTAGACCGAAAGGAAAAATATCATAGTCAGTATTAAAACCTTCCTTTAGATCCAATTCTAAATAACAAACACAATAATTTGACACTAATTCGTGACTGGTGTTCTGAAGCCGTCATTGAGCCTCATTAAGAAAGACAAAGTTTGTCTTGTACTTCAAATTTTGCAACACGCAAAATTGTTCGTACGCTGCAGGCCGTGACTGTTGGAAACAACGTGTAACACGAGAAGTAATCTAAACTTAATCAAGAGAAGTGCTTTATTTAGGGCTGCCGGTATAAGCTTCAAGGAAGTGCGAGTAATAAAAGAAAATGACGGCTGCACTGAGCCATTCACCACAGCAACAGAATCGTCGTACACAGCGGTATTTCTATTAGGTTGTTACAAAAATAATGGCCGTTCGAAGGTCTGGAAGGCTTCTGAAATCGGCCATTATTTTTGTAACAACCTAATACTTCCCCGCCGCGGAGATCTGATTTCCATCCTCATCTTGTTCCAAAAACCTGGCTTAATGAAAGCATAAAAACTGAAAGCATAATGCTACATCCAATCGTCTACTCAGGTTGAGACCTGAGTGCTAAATTTATCTTGAACAAAATAATGAAGATATCAACTCTTGACTAAAAAATTAAATTTAGTGAAATGCTCACTGAAAATTTAGAACTTAGTCGAAAATCCAAACAGTTCAGTCAGAAGGGTCCCAAAAGTTGATGACCGCGATTAAAAATTACCCACAACTGAATCGATGTAACTCAAACTACGTACAGCAGAAGCAAAGAACACTGCAAACTCGGATCGTAATGGTGATGAAACATTAGTTCTAATGCAGTTCCATTCAAACTACGGCATTACAGCTAAAACAAAGATAGTCAACTCTTTTGAACATTACAAGGAAGATAATATTAAAGAACGATCCTTCAAGTTGTCTCAGTTTTCATTACCATGCGACACGACTTCACGACCATGAATGAAGTTCACCAAAACGCTTTGAATTCAAAATCTAGTTCCATGATCAAATTTAGAAGACACACCTACGGGTAAATGAAAAACAATAAATTCTTTTGTCGAATTTTTCTTTTTTTTACTTTGCAATGTACCACGACTGAAAAATAACTTTAAAAAATGGAACTATGATATATTTTAAAATAATTGAACATCAATTCCTCTAGACCTTTTTTCTGAAGAATTAAGTTTCTGGAAACGTTTAGAATAAAAAATGAACTCAATTTGGCAGCGAAAAATATATACGGGAGCATTTCCAAATTTTCTAAAACGAATAAAACTCTTTAAGACATTTCATTTCTACACAATCATTGATAATTTAATGTTCAAATTCACACTGAAATACCTTAGAACTGTTAAGATGAGGCTTTCATAGCCTTTACGGTAATTTCAGTAAGTATTTAGACCAAACACAAAAGGTAACATTAATTTCTGATGAAAGCAACGAAGGACAAAGGCTACTCACCATTGAAATGCGTGGAAATAAAAATAGACGAGTCCCTGCCCGTAGAGGAAGGTAGCATTCTTCCAGTAGTCGTTAGGTCGAAGATTGTAGTACTTTTGGTAGGCTGACATGGCTGCAACACAAAATACGCGGGTTAGGGCGAGCTCTCAATCAAACTCAACTAAAACGAAGGGCCAAGAAAAAAGCTCGCTTTAAAATTTGAATCGAACGACACATAGTTATATTAATAGAAGGCATTAGATTTAAGCGAAAACTACGGGGTTGAGTATGCACAGTGTATAAACAGCTACTTGTAACCATATTTTAATGAACTGCTCAGTGCTTCAAACCTGCGAAGAAAACGTCTCTTGGCAATTAGCTTTTCTTTTTATTAACATATAAAATGAAGGGACAAAATGACACAATCAAATAACTTCACACAAAGTTTTATTTTCACGTACAGAAAACACATATGAGAAAAAGTTAACAGTAATTTATCGACCAAGGAACCGAATAAAAGGTGTCAAGTTATGGAACACTGGATCTTATGATCGAGAACTGAGCCTAGATTTTAAATTACTAGCACAGTACGCAACCTGAGAGTATTTTATGAGCCAATAAAGTAAAATCAATCCAAAATAATTTCAATTCCCTGTTAATAACAAATTGCCATCAGTGATAAACTGAAGCCAAAAAAACTAACGTAATCGTAGATGAAAAATTAATCGAGCTCATTAAATACTGTGAATAAAATTAGGGTAATGATAAATCTTGCTAGAGTGCAATTAGTAACACAAGGAAGACGTAATTCAAAGACAACGTATCAATAAACATGTGATCTCCCATTTATTCAAATATTTACGAGGACTAAAATTTCATAAATATTTCTCAAGAGAACAAAATCTAGAAAAGATACTAAAAAATATACATCGAATAGTTCAATCAATTCAAAATTGTTCTAAAGAACAGAACAGATTTAACCAAAACAGATCACGCCACACACAATATGTCAAACTAGCAACAACTAAACGGAGCCACTCCATCCTCTTCCGTACTCCAGACTTCACTTGCAACGGAACATGTAGAAAAATACAGCAACTCAGTACTAGGGTTGGAAACTAGTCGATCATTCTCTCTGCGTCGATGTTAAGCCTTGGAATATGGATGTTTAGTTTTGTCCCAGTATTGGAGAAACAAAAGCAGAGGTAAGTGAAGTATTGGTAGGAGAGGTAGGCTGCAGCAGCAGCCTTGACCTGTAGTGCCTGCCGTCAGATGGAGGTGGGTAGGCACCTGCTCCTTCATTGACTCACTCAAAGGTAATGGGTCACATCAGAGAGTAATACCTACAATGTCACACACAGAAATTACTTTACTTGGTCGTCTTTATGTTTTGAAAAAAACTGTCACTGAAAGTTGTTTCGCTGACCACTTTTTAGAAAATGGTGGTGAGCTCAATAACAAGCTCTGTAATTTGCAAATCGCATTTGTCTAAGAGTTATAGTAGGGGGAAGAAGTACTTTTCGTTCGCAGCCCACAGCACCAGAGTAGTACACATTCCTCTTTTGTTTCATAGAAATCTAGTTAGTATTCTATTTATTCTTGTTGAAAAGCCTATTGTCGTCGACTGCATCGACTCAACAAATAGAAATGAAGTAGTGACGATTTTTTCAACGAAAGAATTAGCTCAGACCGTACAAGATAACCAATAAAATGCGTCAAGGCTACGATGATTTATCTGTAATATGAGCTTGAGTATTACTTTAACCTTGGAAACAGTAGATTCCACTGAAGTAATCACATCACCAAGCACAGTTAACGACAGAACTGCACAAATAACTAGCTAGTACAAAAAATACACTGATAATATGACAGTGGATTCTTACATGAAAATTCCTGGCTCTACTAGCGATTTTGAGTACAATACTGACGGCTTGTTTCATTTTTTCACAGAACGTAATGGAAAGTACACTTTTTAATAATTGAAACGAACCTCTCTCCTGTATTCACAGACAATAATAGACAGAAATTATACTAGTACTCTTAAAACGCTGGTAAATATCTGATACGAAAAGGTGATCGAATTAGCTCCACATATTTGGATAGCACTATTCGGAGCAAAATTATCTGCATTTTTTGGCGTCAAGGATGCAAGATCATCCCGATAAGTACAGAAAATGGCGTTCTTAAGTACGTTTGATTCGCGTCACCAACTATAATTTGGATCAGAAGGAGCGTGAATTTGTAAAAAAATAACACAGTAAGATAATATCTTAAAGCAAACTTGAGTTACTTGGGTGACATGTTCTCAGTGGTGACATGTCACGCCTAAAACTGACTAAACACATGTTGAATAAACACGGAAGACAAAAACACATCTTTGTGAATGCCATTCGCCTGTTCAAAAAGTTGAGGAGCTTCTGAACAGCTAGAACTCTCGCAAGAAGCAGGCATATAGGGAGGTACATGACAGAACTGACTGAGCCAGGGAGAAGCAACTTTCTAAAGGGAGACCTTGAACAAGCGAGTTGCATCACTTCCTTCCCTGGTCGGTCGGACACACGGACGGGCTTCACGGACAGACCTGGCGCTCAGCAAGACAACCGCAACAAGAGGAGCCCATCTCTGTGCCAAGGTTACAACCACAAGTCCACATCGACGAACAGGCCAGTAGCCCACGGCACTCCCTTATTTAGGATGCATCAACATCCGAGGTTGAACTGGACATGTTTTCGGCACAAGGTCAAATTAAACTATGAAGGGGCAGAAGCAAAAAGCGTTATGAGCCCTATTAGCATACGAAGTCTACATCATTCAGCAATGCATGCGATAAAAGCTAACCAATCAAACGAAGTCAATAAATTTCAAAGTGGAAGAAGGGCGCAATTTGGCTGGGGACAACATACAAATAACGCGCATTAAGTTACCATACGGTGAATGCCAGCTTAAGATATTAGTTCATACTCAGGCATACCTGCAGTCGTGACTTGAATCGAAGTGAAGGTAAATAGAGGGGACTTTGTACCAACTTCATCAATAATACTTCGCAATTTTTGTTAACTTTTACTGTTGCCTTTGGGCCTACGAAATCTAATAAAACAAAAGCATGAACTACTGAATTTGCAATAGCCACTAGATTCGTCAAAACCACAGGTAAAGGCTTCACTTGTGTCTCACTCCAAAGTGTCTCAAAAATGACAGTGAGCTTTCAGAAAGACAAAAGATGGAAAACCACGAACAGATCTGGCACCAAATCAAGACACTCGAGCAGGTCGTCGGCTGCACACACAATAATCGAGCACAGCACTGTCACAAAGACGCATAGAGAAAAATTAATGGTAAGACCTTCAAAAATACACAACCCACAAAAGCCGTGCAGCTTAGGGAAGCATTTTGCTGGAGGTAACTTTAGACAGAGACGAGGGTCACAAAGTTACCACCGATTACAGGTTCATCGGAAACCTTCCATCCACAAGAAGCTCTCTGGCATTCTACCTATTCAACAATTGGGGGTGCCATGGTCTTAAGATATACTAAAGACCTAGTGGTGAGTTCTTCTACAGAGAGAGGGGTTATTATAAGCGTTACTTGACAGTTCCAGTGGAAATTCCACGATTAAGATTTGACTGATTTGAAATCAACATCTATAATCGATAATGTATCTCCATCTCTCTCTATCTGCGTGTGTGTCCGTCCCATTACTTCATATCTATTACTGAAGAAAAATTATTGAACTGAAACCAGAACGGGTATGCATGCATTACAACCATTGTATTGTGGGTACCAAAGGTACGGATCACCAATAAAATACTCCATTTTTTCCGTTATTAGCTTCGTTCTTTTACACGACCATGTTATCGGTAAATGCGGCACAGAATGGAAGTTCAGTAGATATTCCTGAAAAAATATTCAGATTATGATAATACCACAGGTAAAACTAAAATGTGTATTTTGTTTCATAGATCCTTAATTTTATCACTTTTAAACCAAGTAATTTCAACGGGTACTATCAGGGCAATGTTATCGGTAGATAAGATACAGAATGGAAGTTCCGTATATATTAATGAAAAGCGTTATTTTAAAACACAATAATTTGACCTAAGTGTCTAATACATTCACCTTTATAATAATTTCAAATTTTTCAAATATAAATCGTGGAATTTCAACGGGAACTGTATAGTTATAATTGTATTTAAACTCACGGACTATGAAAGATACAAGAATAAAGTTTTGAAAGCACATAAAGAAAACATTGAGTAAATAATTTCTAGAATTAGAATATTACATCCTTCAAAATCACTAGACCAGAAAAGCTTTAAATATAACGGGTGGAGCAAAAGTCACTTCACACGTTTAAATATTAATACAACAAAACCTAATAAAGGCAAAAAAGCGATTTGGATGTATATCAAACGAAAAAGAAAATCTTGGAATTTTATTTCGTCTCTAGTCTACCAATTAAAGGTTTGTTACTCATGAACTTTTTACTATTATCAATAACCCCAAAATGGCAAAATAAAGCAAAGAACAACGAGCAAGAATATTTGAGTTATTTCACACATAACGGATCCTTAGTTACAGCGCAGGAGTTCATGACATTTAATCAACAAACAAGTCCTACCAGACATTGCATTAATGCAATGATTTCAAAATTCAGAGAATTCGGATCAACAGCTGATAAGGAATGCTCTGGTAGACCGAGAGCAGTACGAAATGCATATGCAATTCAGCGAGTTTCAAACAGCATTCAACAAGATAACAATTTTACAGGGTGTTTCAGAATTAAGGCAACCAGTTTGCATGTTAAATAAATAATTGATAATTAATGTTTGGTTATGTAAATCTTACACTATTTTGAAGGCAGTAAGATGATCTTTCTGTTTCAAGTGTCTAAATTTTGAATTAATACTTTATATAATGGTTGTGAATCGAAATATCGTTATCAAGCTCCACAAAGAAAGCAAGAGTAACGTATCAATTACAAAAAAGTTAAGAATGAACCGTTCAACTGTTTGGAAAATCGTTAAAAAGTTTAAGGAGACTGGTACAACCTCTGATAAACCAGGACAAGGCTGGAAACAAAGTGTTCGGACCCAAAAAAATATCAAAAACGCGCGGGAGAAGTTGCGTCGAAACCCACGTCGATCCCATCTAGAATTGGCAGCAGAAGCCGGTGTTAGCAAAACTTCAATGTATCGAGTGTTGAAGGAGGATCTGGGAAAGAACCTTACAAATGATGAAACGTCATGAGCTTACTGAACATCATGAAAGAATGAGGGATGAAAGAAGTCGTCATTTTCTGAATGAGATAGCTCAAGACGCTCCCCAAACTTGACGTTTACAGATGAGAAAAAAATTGAACTTCAACAAGTTGTGAACCATCAGAACGACCGAGTTTGGAGGGCCTCAAATTCAGTCGAGGGTAGGATTGTTACGAGACGTCAAAATGCACAGTCTGTCATAGTTTGGGCAGCTGTAACAGCTACAGGAAGATCTCCGCTTGTTTTTGTGCCTTATGGGGTCAAACTGAACTTAGAACGATACATTTCTCTTATTTTGGAATCAAAATTGCTACCTGAGCTACAGAACATTTCCAGGGTTCACCATGGACTCTCCAACAGGATTCAGCACCATCAAATGACTCCAACGTAACCCAAACCTGGATTCAGGGGTACATTCCATCTTTCATAAGCAAAATATACAGCCAGCAAGGAGCCCCGACCCAAATACCTTGAACTTTTCTATCTGGCCCATTTTGGAGACAAGGGTCTTAGCTACCCCTCATACTTCTCTCGAGTCCCTCAAAGCAAAACTGCAAAGGGAATGGGAAGCAATTCTACAAGAACAGATACATGCCGCTTGTGATGCATTTGTAAATAGACTTAAAACTGCAGTTCGTAATAAGGGTGGTTTCATCGAATAACTTCAACATTGTCTCGTTTGCTTATTATTTACCTTTGCGTTTCAACCCTTGAAATGAAAATCGCGCATTTGAATTTTCAAAAACCTACCAAAAAGTTCGTTGCCTTAATTCTGAAACCCCCTGTACAGTTGCAAGTCCATTGTCAAGATGCGCCGTAGTGATCTTCGAGAAATTTCTAGTTTGCTGGAACGTTTCCTAGTTGATGTTCATGGCTCTTGTTGAATGCTGTTTGAAACTCGCTGAATTGCATATGCATTTCGTACTGCTCTCGGTCTACCAGAGCGTTCCTTATCAGCTGTTGATCCGGATTCTCTGAATCTTGAAATCATTGCAATAATGCAATGTTTGGAAGGACTTGTTCGTTGATTAAATGTTGTAACTAAGGATTCGTTATGTGTGAAATAACAACTATTCTTGCTCGTTGTTCTTTGCTACATTTTGCTACTTTGGGGTTATTGATGATTGGGAAAAGTTTATAAGTAACAAACCTTTAATCATTATACTAGATACGAAATAGAACTACAAGATTTCCTTCTTCATTTGATATACAATCCGTTTTTTTGTCTTTATTAGATTTTGTTGTAATAGTATTTAAATGCGTGAAGTGACTTTTGCATCACCCGTTATAAACACAACAACAAGATACTCTAACAATCCAACGCGAGACCACTCAATTATACCAATAAGAAGACAAAAGGCAAAGAAAGAATAAGAATCAATAGAAAAAACAGGCACACAAATCCTATTATCATTACTAATAATCGTGAGAACTCTTCACTCAGCGACGATAGTTCTGTGGTAGAATTGAGAGATGCCTCACTAAGCGTCAAACCCACGCACCACAACAATGAACCGTTTGTTTCTCTTTTGCAAGCTTTTACTCATGTAATAGTTACCAAAACATTCCCACTATCATAATTGAAATACTAACAGCCTTTTGACCCATGTAAGAGAATAATCAGAGTTCAAGTCAGTAAATATTTAGTTTGAGTGGCACAATGCACGATGCCGCAAATCGGTAGTGTACAGTCATACTACAACTAGCATAAAAAGTAGCGTAAGCATCTTGATAAGACAAAGAGGTAGATTGAGAAGAAGAAAGAAACTGACGCAAAATTAAGTGCAAGAGGTCGATTGTACAATTCAACGGCTTCCATGGGGAAAGCAACAAAATGTAAAATGAAATATGAAACCAATTTCTGTAACCCCGCAACAGAATTCCTATAAAAAGCGTTATTGATCAAGTTGCAATAAACAACGGATGTCCTTAGGAAGCGCTAAATCTGCAAGATAGTGCCGAGGGTAGACATAACTAGCATACCTCACGAGAGGAGCTTAGGCATCCTACACATCCGTCGGAAAGTTTTAAGTCCCAAGACACATTGGTGGACAGTCCGTCACAGAGTATCCTCTGGGGCAGGGGTTCCCACAACCTTTCCTTCGCCCCGCATCCCTCAAGAAATTTCATTCAAACGACGTATCCCCAAAAATTTATATTTTCCTTAAGATAAATAATGCGAATTTCTAATATTATTGATCAAAAACAAGATTGTTACTTTATTCTTTAATATAATTTGTAAAGGAAATTATAAATGTAGCCCAGAAACATAATAAATTAACATTGGAATAAACCTCAGGAAATTAAACTCTTACTTGAAATAGAACAAATAACTAAGTAGTAAAAAATAGTAATAAATACTACAAGAGCTAGTTCTCAAATGCTTGGAAAATTCCACTTTTTTCATATACAACAAAAATTCAAGCCTGAACTTGTTTCATCGCGGTAACAAACATGTTCAGTTTAGGTCCTAAACTTTAGGAACTACTGAACGCGTTAAATGTATGGTAGGATTGAATCTTTTCAGTTATGTATATGATGGCCACTAAATAACGATACTTGACACTAATAAATAACTTACCTTAACTTAAAATGAAAACAAAGTTAGTCCATTGCAAAAGAAAATAAAAATGGCAACATATAGCCAATATCCAATTATTTACCAGTATTTTTCTCGCACTCCCTGGAATATCGTCTCACACACCCAGGGGGTGCGAGCACCCCAGGTTGGGAACCCCTGCTCTAGGGGAATTAGAATACATACAAAATCGACAACAGACATCGAAGAATAGAAAACCTACAATCGTTCACAATAGAACATGCAGCGTTCTTTAACGGAAAGAGCACGCTAAAACACACAAAATAAAGCACTTGTACTTTAGTATACACTTTTATACGCCTATTGCAAATTGAGATAAATTATAACAGGAATTTTGTTGAAGCATGCACTAAAATTAAAGGATGAAAAATACAATACTAATATATATATGATGAAAAACATCGACCCAAGAACAAGCAGCACGACGCTACGCAGTGAGCGGCAAGCTGCTCACAGCATGCTTCCATCTCACTTCTCGCACAACTGCTACAACAGAAGTGTTCAATTTTAGTAAGTTATTTCAATGTGCTCATTTTGGCTGTACGTGAAATCAAATGCTTATACAAGGAGTTCTGTAACTCACTGTGCATTCGCATAAAATTTTAATAGCAGACATACTGAAGTCCTGAGTTGAAAACAAAATAAGAACGATCCAACCCTGTAGTGATGCTAAGAGGTTTCACTTTCAACACTTTATAAATTTCATGCAAACTCACATCCTCTATATTGAAACAAACTGATACAATTTAAGTATACAGTGACTTTTCGGTGAGACTAAAAATAGTTAAACTCTCGGTTTGATAAACATTATACTATTGTTTTAGAGACCCACAGAATAAACTTACGCTTATATCATTGTTTTTTACTTAAACTGAAACGAGTTGAAAAAATTAATTTACACTAAATCGAATAGAAAAGAAGACTGAGGAGTGGAGTTGTAGACTCAACTTGTGTGACATATTGCACCTGTAACTCCTCCAGACAAATTGAGACGGACAAACAGACAATTTTCGTGTACAGGATGATGCTATCATGTCACTAATTAGAAAACAGATTCACGCCAGAGAAGCAAGTACGCATTAACACATTTGTCTCAATGTGAAGCGATTGCTTTCTTCCGTCAAAGCTCGAAGAACTTCTGAAAACAGTAGCCATGCATTAAAGCTCCTGAATGACTGTGTAATGGAAAATAGTACAATTTCAATGGAAGCCTACACAAACTCATCACATTGAGTTGAATGGAACGTGGGTTGTGTGAGAGGAGGCGCAATGGGACCGGTTAAAGCCGACAGGAACTCAACATTCGTATTCCCACGTTCACAGTTTCCCGGCTCCACAGCACCGAGCCACACACACACACACACACTCGAGTTCCTTGAACTCCAGCCAAGGCCCAAACACACAACGTACTTTTCTTACAACACACAAGTGTTTCCACGCAACGCCAGCTACCCGTTAACGTATGAGTAGCGGTTTCGGAACATGGCTATTAAAACTAGAGCTTTCTATTTCACTTATCCTTAGTTGAAATCAACCTCATTTCTACGTTATATCTATTATATACTTCAACATTTTGTTTTGTATTATTCCAGAGGACTGTAGATGAAGGTCAAACAATGTAAAACAGGAAAAGATACAAATTAATGCGCATGTATCGTAAATTTGGGAATATCGTTCAAACAATATATTTAGGACCAATTTACCGCGCGGAACGCTCTTTCAAATAGAATTTGACGACACTGAAGAAATTTCAGCAATAATTGAAAATCCCAAAGATTAAAAGAGTTAGCATTAAGAAATAATTGTGAAAAAAGATCTTTAAAAATTACTAACAAAAAGAATACGTTGATGTATGACAGATTTGTCATACGAGTAAATAATTCTGGACGAACATTTTACAATGACGCTACTGACGAAGTGAAATATAGGATGGCTCACAGTAACTACCAACTCATGGAATGTTACGCAACAACACGTTATTCAAAGAAGCTGTGCAAACTAGTTCCTAAATCCAATGCAAATTAGAATCACTGAAGTGGTGTTTTACCACCGTAACACATGAAACTGGTAATAAGTGAGCAGGGGTGATAAGAAATGCGAACGTTTAAAAAAGTTATCGGTTTGTATCTCTCTACATAATCTCAAGAAAAATCCGTTCTAAATTTTTAAATATTTATAATTCTGCTGGTAATGATTTTTATTAAAATCCCTAAATTTAACTCTCCAAAATTAGGTTAATTTTTTATAAAGAATCACGTTTCATGTGTTTAAGGCTCCTCCCACAATTGTTGACAATAATACTATACTTCTTTTTAAAGCATCTAGGAATTGAAAAATAAACCTAAAAAACTAGAATCCCTGTACTAGTTTTGCGTATTTTTTGGCAAAAAATCAAACATTTGATTCTGTTGTCTTAAATCTTAAGATTTAAAAATATTCACCATCAAATACACCCTAGTTATAAATTTCAGCTCCCTTAGCTAGCGTTGTTTTATTCACACCTGTTACATAGTTTTTCGAAAGCTCTCCAACCAACAAAACTCAATCCTGTCCCATTGAAATCAATTACAAGGTTACAGACTTCATGAGTCCTTCGATGAGTTACACCTATCACCGCCATGACCATGCAATATCAAGCACAAAAAGGAAAACCATTGCATACAACACACAGCTTTAAATGATCGCAACAGACCGCGTTAGTGAGGAAGGCAGCGGACTGCAGGAGGGACATGAGTGCCGTACAATCAATGGCCGGTGCCAAGACGTAAGAGAGCACACAACAGAAGGCGAGGGTCCTACCTGCACCACCATCACCCCGCCTTCAGCTCTGCTCTCTTAAAAGCAGCAGCAGCGGCTGCAACTTTCGAACAGGTTACCAGGAGGGACGGACGGACGAGGCCTCCTGTACGACAGCGAGGGCTTTGAACCCAAGTATCTGCGGGAGCTCCTCCTTCTCCTCCTCCAGCTGCTGATGAGGCGCGCCACCATTGTCACCTCCCGCGACACCCCCAATATCAAAATACCACCAGCCTCAGCAAATGCAGCAGACTTCCAAAGAGCCATTACAACCAATTTCCTACCGAGAAAATAGTTACCACTTGAACTACACTACATCGAACTATGTACAACCATTTCAGGAGACCCATTACAATAATGAGAATCATAACGCAGCACAAGTAATTTATCATGAATATATTTCTATGCAAACTGCCCCCCCCCTCAACACAGTAAAATTTGGCGCCTATGAATATAAGT
>VCRD01000834.1:3479-21804 GCA_006783055.1 Trinorchestia longiramus | reverse complement strand
ACGACCACTGCATAACCCGCATCAGCGAAAGCACCCAACTCTTTATCTTGCCAGAAAAATCAACACTGCTCCCCAGGGACGAACGATGAGAATTCCAGATTTGCTCAGACAGCAAAGAGCTCCCGGATGTAGACAGTAGCACGACGCTGCATCCATCCGTCAATGGATGGATCAAGATAAGGATTGAGAGCGACGGTGAACACAGCACAGGTGTCCGTTGGCCAAGCACAGCATGCATTACGTACTCAGACATCATGTATCGTTTGCGTGAAGCGAATAAATTTATTTATAAACGCACTCCTAAAAGTACGGTGAAATGCGCACTACTAAAGCTCTGCAAGGCTACGCACAAGTGAAGGCCTACTTTTTATTCATGCCCGCAACATTTTGATAGGCAAGCACATCACAAGAGCGTTTTGGATCTAGGAATACACTGCAGACTGGCATGCACACTCCATACCTGTAATATAACTGCAGTGTAGGGCGTGGGTGATACTCACCAGGCACATTCAGGTGCGGGTACGAGTCACATGCCACAAGTCTATTACCACTCCAGTATCAGAGAACTTCTAACAAAATCTCCGGCGATTGAACTATTCCTAGCAGTAAATTTAGACATTAAAACTTGGAAAGGTTGATATGCAATTCTAGAGTCATTCTGTAATTGAAAACCTTTCAATTAGATGGTAGCTAGATAAATTTTTGATCTCTTTTTCTTCCAGTTATCGTTTTGTCATGATGAAGAAGTATTCGTGATCTACAGTATTTTGCTTTAAGTGTTCACTAAATCTTCCACTTATGCGACACATTCACTGAAAATTTATGTCAGCCAAAAACCTTAAAATTAAATAATCTTCAAAATTTTCTTCACCAACATTACTTTCATTTTTACTACAATATTACTAATACTGTAACAACTACAGTATTGCTGATACAGTATTCATACACTACTAATAATATTATAAGCCTGTACTACTATTTCAAATGCATAACTCATTACTTTATTAAAGTATAGTTCTATTACAGTGGTACCTCGACATACGAATGTCCTAACTTACAAATTATTTAACATACGAATGGTCATTTGGTTCAGATTTCCGCTCATGGAAATCTGAGCCAAAAAACATTCGTATGTTGGGCGGAAATCTGAACCAAATGACCATTCGTATGTTAAATCATTCGTAAGATAGGATATTCGCATGTCGAGGTACCACTGTGCTGTCGGATTGGGTAAAAGATCCGTATGGAAATTTTAGAAGCTAAACTTCGTTTTAACCCATTAGCAGTCATCGTACTATATATATAAAACGTATGAAGTCCTTCACTTTAGTCCAATATTCTCAATGTTTCGTTCTAAAGTTGCGCAAAATTCCATATAAAACGGGCAAAGATAAGTGATAATTTATGCACTATTTCGCTCAGTAGAGAAATAACTTAACCGTTGAAGGGTTAAGACCTAATCGACTTTTTGGCTAGCCTAATATATACAAAACAAGAATAGTTACATTCTGTAAAACCCAATGCTCGTGCACCTGTGAAACTGCTTGAATTTTATAGAAACGCTGCTTCTAAAGTCTACCACACTGATACTGCATGCAACACTAATGACATGAATCTACGTCCAATCGCATCAGCACGGAACACAGAAGACAACGAAGACAGGATAGAAATCAATGCCCCGATGTAAAGCGTGAAGGTACATCACACGCACAGCCAGCCACGCTCAAGCTCTACAAAATAATACAGTGGCATTTGTGGAGCACAAGCTGCGGAATTGCAGCTGTGAGCAGGACTCCAGATGTAGACGCGGCTGCAGGACGCACGTTCATTAGTTGCTGTCGGTGCCGTGCCGTTGCTATGCTCCTGCCACTGCGGAAGTGTTTTCCGGGAGCTCCCGGCACAGAGCTCTCACCATACATGATTAGTAGGAGCAGCTGAGCACGGAAGTTGAACCATCGTAGCATCACCAGCTATAAGCACCTCCTCCACCTCCTCCTTAACCCTTTAGCGACCAAGTGGACAATTCGGTCGTCTTTCACGGTCTTTGGGAGAATTGTTCTACAATTAATAAACAATTTAATTAATAATTAATAAACAATTTAATTAATTATTAATTAATTATTTAATTAATTAATAAACAATTAATTACAATTTAATTGTAATAATTAAACAGTGAGCAATATGAGGTTGCTACTAGGTTTGAACACGGCGGCATGTTACAGCGTCGTTCTTTTGGCTGCCTGGCTCTCAGCGTGCTTCATTGCATCAGTGTACAGACGATCTTCGTGAGCTCAAACGTAGAAACTAGAAAAACAAATTGGTCGCTAAAGGGTCAAATAAAGCTTGTACACTGTAAGAAGACATGCGCTGTGAACCGTACATGCTGTAAGGCTACTGTGTCTTCAGTACATCGTAGAAGACGTGGTTGCCAACTCTAAGCTTATCATGAACGAAGTTATGATACATCAAACTCAGCGTCATCAGTAAATAAAAAAAAGACTATTACAAAAAGTCAACTTGTACCACACTTTTAAGGGAGTAAGAACATACGAAGATGCCAAAAAATTCGAGTAATCCCCATTCTGAATTCGCAAAATGAAGATCCAAGTAATTATTTCCATATCTTTGTCTTGTCTCGTAGGTTAACTACCAAAATCCAGCTCGGTTGTACGATTTTGGCACCCCAGGAAAAGGAATATTTAGCTGGTGGCGTGTTCGTTCTTGTGGCACAGAACACCTCATTTGGACTCAGCACTGATGCTCTTTACTCATTAATACTCATACGAAGGGAATGTTAGTTGTGCCACTTCCATAGGAGCAGCAAACTACACTTCCGCCACTGATTATAGTGGTTGTGCTGTTGTGGATAATTTTGATACATCCGAGGAAAACGAAATAATGAAGCTTATTCACATACTCCCTCCAAAAGATTATGAATCCTACTAACACCCAATAAAGGTCAAGTTCTCTCAGTACAGAGACCAGACTGAAAGCACATTGGGAAGACTGAAAAGTTTATTTTCATGAAAAACGCGGATTCCAAAAGTTTCCTCAACGAGCTCCAATCCCAAACACTTGAAATATTGCCAATTATATATTGAAGCTAATTCGTCGGAAGTAGAGGTTATTGATTGTTAATAGTGAGGTAGAGAAGGATGTGGTGCAGCACATGACAGCAACACCATAAATGAGATGCAATCTCGACTGATTTAGACATGAGGCTGTGCGAGTCTGAGAACACTACACTACCTCCAGCACCACACGTGTGTCAATTACCCCTTCTCACCCATCACGTGCGTTTACCTCATTTTCACTGGAAGAATAGATTTATTATTAATATTATACTGATGGAGGAAGACACGCCTGTCTAATGCGAGGGCTAAACTTGACTAATGAAGTCACCTCGCAGCAAATAAAACGAGCAAATTCAGCAACAAGAGCGCTTCATTCCAACAGGAGTTCACAAAAACGGCTCACAGACCAACATTCTGAGAAGGGAAGAAAATGTGAAAAATATGCTTTAAATACGTAAATTTAGAACCCATTGAGGATCATTTTTACATGGGATTATTAAGAAAAGGAAATATTCATGCGTAGTGCCGTGCCAGGATACACAAACAAACAAACAAAATAACAAGTCTTTCAGAGGCGCTTGTAGACTTAACGTGATTCCCCTCAAGATACTCGCAGTCTTCAGGTCATGCTGAAGGATAACTTATTCCAGAGTCTTCACATATGACGGCAATAAGTCGACTGCGAGACCGACTTGTGCTTCAGGGCTCGATACCCACTAAACATCTGCAGTATTGAAAGAATTTAGAGTCGCTATTAAGGGTAACAGTAATGACTGTCTACATTCTCTATAATAAAGATATGACTAAATTTTTCTTGAAACAATACCCAAGACTTGAGCTTTGAAACAACGAAAAAATACTGAGGATTGAACTCATTCGGACTTTCTCAATGGCATTGTATTCAGAACTGAATCGCAACAACACTCATATGAAGCGGCACTCTTGAGCGGTAAATTATTGATGCAAAAGTGTTGGACGCACGCGGTCCAGTTGAATGGGTCAGGCGGAGTGGAACATGATTGGCTAAAAAATGTTGCAAGTACACGACCCAGTCTAGTAGGTGAGGCGGAGTGAAACATGATTGGCTAAAAAGTATTGAACGCACACGACTCAGTTCAGTGAGTGAGGCGGAGTGAAACATGATTGGCTAAAAAGTATTGAAGGCACATGACTCAGTCCAGTGGGTGAGGCGGAGTGAAACACGATTGGCTAAAAAGTATTGAAGGCACATGACTCAGTCCAGTGGGTGAGGTGGAGAGCCAGGAAGCTATGGAGGCGCAGGGTGAGCTACAAATTGACGATAGCAAGGCCCTGGGAAAAGGTCACACTAAAAAAACGCTTAATAAAGGCTGCAGCGACCACGCCGATGCTACACATTTGGAATTTTGCAACAGTGAACGAAGTCAGCGTCCCGAGCAGCGTTGCGAGTTGAGGATTTTTCAGCTCTTGGAATATGATTTATATGATATCTCTAATGACCGTGGAGCCGGCACCGAAGTATGAATCGAAGAAATGACATGTTCAATGGTCTTTGCCTCAACAATGTTTCAACCGTACCAGAATATACAATCAAACGAAAATAGACAATAAAACAATGTTGAAGACATTCGTGAGAGTAACGATGCAGTGAGTTACAATTTTACAAGCACAGAACAAAAAAATGCTTGCTAAGCACACGTTACCATAAAGAAAAAAGTTTCCCTTCGACCTAAACTGAACTATGCAGCGGTCTATCAGTTAACGTCTCACACCTGATACGATTGTCTAGTTCAGTGCAATACTGACAATAGAGTACCATGTAAAAAAATTAAACCCACTGATTGCTCTTTATTAACTGCGTTTCATGAGTTCCAGATGGACACGGACCCTCAACTCCTTCAGCAAAAATTGCAGGCTTAACATACTCCGTGAATTAAAAGCAACAAATTGTTTTATCTATCTCAACTTAACCGACCACTCTCTATCAACTTAGTTTTGCGAACTTAACCTGCAACCCTGACGTGTATTGGGCTTGCAACACGAATTCTCGGGTCACTAGAAGTAAAGAACGCTTGTCTTTACTGCAAGCCAAGGTGACCAGATCCAACCTCTTGAAGGGCGGACTGAGTTTGTGGCACGCGTCTCAGCATGGGCTTCTCAAAAATATGGGTCATTTCGTGGACTCAAAGATACAGTCATCAAGAATTGACTTCTGTCAGCACGTGTTCAAGCCGTTTGTCTCAATCACAGTGGAGGTGAACCACGGTAGTGGAAACAATTTATCGCCCAAAATAGAACTGCGGAAGCGGAAAAAATTATTGAAAACGTGTTCGCTTGCACCCCAACGTAGCATCATAGTCTACGGAAGGGGAATTTGAACAAGACTAATAAAAGTTGGATAGAAATTGACACGTTGCTGCTCGATCGTTGTTTCTGGTAGACGTACTACAGCAATTGAGGCAAAGTAAGTTTTTTCATGCATCTAGTTACATCCTCGCTCAATGTATGGACCACGGCTGATTGTGGGAGCACTATGAAAAATTATGAACGAAGAAGACAACACAGCTCTTGTAGTAGCATTACGATAGTACTAGCACTGCTGATAATGTACAACTTGTACCAGGCACAAGCCTTAGCAAGACCTGCCGTGAGTTCATATATCACTAAGGGTACAATACTTGCATCAGCCACAAGATGCAGGACTTGCATCAGCCACAAGATGCAGGACTTGTAGCAGGCACAAGGTACAGCACCTGCAATAGGCACAAGGTACAGCACTCGCAGCAGGCACAAGGTACAGCACCTGCAGCAGGCACAAGGTACAGCACCTGCAATAGGCACAAGGTACAGCACTCGCAGCAGGCACAAGGTACAGCACCTGCAGCAGGCACAAGGTACAGCACCTGCAGGAGGCACAAGATACAGCACCTGCAGGAGGCACAAGATACAGCACCTGTAGGAGGCACAAGATACAGCACCTGCAGCAGGCACAAGATACAGCCCCTGCAGCAGGCACAAGATACAGCACCTGCAGGAGGCACAGAGGGCAGGGCAGGCACAGGGACGAACAGAGCCTGAGGTGACAGTAACGGCGGCGCTGATGAGACAAAGTCTCACAATACGCACGAGAAAGCACCGCCGCCTCCTCGACTTGAAACCAATTCATGTCTGGTCGGCTTCCAAATGCATGAATTCCAGGCAACGCAGCACTTCAATCCTAGGTCTCTCCATGTAAACACTTCGACCTATTCCCATGCCGAATTCAGAATTAAACTCGCACTCCACCTACTTTTTTACGAAACATAATAGCAACTGTGAATTCATGTCAAGGGTCTAGTGAATCCGCACACTCAAATTGTATAGAATGCAATCACTATGAGACTACTGGAATAATTGAGCATAACGCATTTTTTCCTCATCAGGTATTGGCTCCTTTTGAACCAATTTCTCATCCCAAACATCAAACTTCTCGAAGTAATTGAAGCCTGATATGATCAGCACTGTGACATCAGTCAAGCACATCCGATCTCATCAACACCTTCGACAAAATACGCAAAAAACGATCCTTTTTTCATTGAAATACCACCAAGTTTGGCAGTATATCAGTATAACAGATTGCCAAATCGAACGAAAGTGCTTACTCCGACTTTTCAAAACAAATTCCACACGTGTATTAACGTGCTTTCAGATTGCAAATGTTTAATGAAACGAGAAACGTTGAAAAATGTCGAGTTCACTTTAGGACGTGACATTTGCTTACAATTTATTGATGTTTCTTTGCATCATCGGAGTCACTTAGACTAAAAAAGCTGCCTTGAACTTCAATTGCAGCCTCACTCCACGAAGCGTAATGAGTGCTGAACAAACTCACTAGAATGACACGTCAATACAGGCAACGGAAGTACTGTAGCTGTCCGCTTCACGTCAGAATAAAAAATGTAACACAATGCACTATGAAGAGCCTCAATACTCGTCGGTAAATAATTCAATTACAAGCAGTGTGTATCTTCGAAAGTCAAAGCTCTTCCCATTGATGCTTTGAAATAAGGATGATGAAGCTGGTCTAGGTAAGTTTACAAGAAAAGAGGCCTCATTTTTATTTGCAGTCAAGCTTTCGTGACGTATTAACACATTGACCGCTACTCCCAAATTAGTTTCTATAACAAAGGTCCCGTGTACCATTTTGGTACACGATGCGGTTAAAGTGTTAAATACTGAGAAACCAAGGCAAATCAGGGCGGTTTAAGCAATGCTAAAATTTATAAAAAATAATTAAAAAAACTGATAAATTCCCTAATTTATGATAGGTACACACAGGTATGACATGTAGATCTCCGCAAAGAAAAATGAGAAGAAAAATATAAATGAAACAAATAAACATTAAACTTGAAGGCACACTGAAGTGTGGAAACGAGCACTGCAAAGTAAGCAGCAGGCAAAACTGAGGAAACCACGGAACACGGCATCTGATGTCCTCCAGAAGACGCTCGTGTTGAGGCGGCATCCTGACACTCAGCATTCGCTAGCAGATCATTTCCATCACGCATTGAAATCGTCAGAATAATAAAACTATACACGGAATATTTCCTTCAAATCTTGGAAGAATAATTATACTGCCCTCTCGGTTGTAGAAGAAAATCCTGCCTTCTTACAGGAGTTTTTTTTACTCTTGTCAAATAATGTCATTTCGATGGTATCATATAAAAAAGTTCTTGATCTGTCATATGACCTTTTTACTCCTGTCAAATAACACCCTCTCGATTGACTAAATGTAGAAAGCCTTGACTATTCCTAACAAGAGAGGCAGTTCATCAGAGCACGTTCGCCAAGGAGCTTCAGAATTTCCCACTGACTGCGTGAGCACCGCCTTTAGCCACCAGTAAATTCACAATGTAGGTCTTTCGAGTTCTGAATCTTAGAACAAAAAACTGCAGTTCGTAGTAAATTTATACCACAATTTTCATAAGATTATTTGGAAATCCAATCACTCGTTGTGCTTCAATAGATGCCAAGAAACATGTGATGAGTGACATAAATGATGGACAATAGAGTCATACGACTGAGTTGCACGAAGGTTATCTCTGAAAACACAAGACCTATTAAAACTCCTTTCACTGACTGCAGCTTCCTGCACCGTGTGTTCCTGGGTCTGGCATGGTCAGTTCTGAGCAATGTTCGATCCTTGAGACACGATCAGGACACTCCACAGCACAACACCAAAGTTTTAGAAGTGATTTTCAACCCAGACGAGCGCCTAGTCTCCCAGATAAACTGAACAATAACTCCATTGACTGCACACCCTTAAGAGACAAAATACAGAGCATCTGGTGGAGTGATGGATGTAATAGACACAGCAACACCCGCTGGTTCCATAACACAACGAGTCTATCACCATGAGGCGCAGCAGCACCAGTGTACAACACAACACAAGGAGGCAGCAGCAGTGTACAAAACAACACAAGGAGGCAGCAGCAGTGTACAAAACAACACAAGGAGGCAACAGCAGTATACAACACAAGGAGGAGACAGCAGTGCACAACACAACACAAGGAGGCAGCAACAGGGTACAACACAACACAAGGAGGAGACAGCAGTGTACAACACAACACAAGGAGGAGACAGCAGTGTACAACACAACACAAGGAGGCAGCAGCAGTGTACAACACAACACAAGGAGGAGACAGCAGGGTAACCACAACACGGAAGTGTGAGGGGAGAGCGAGCAGGTCGGCCTTGAGGCACCCAGAATGTAGGGCGCACACAGCTGTGACCCGCACCTCCTCCACCACCCGCATCGGTGCCTCGCCCTCATGGGTCACTCACCAAATACCTGTATTATACTCAAATGTCTACATCCACAAGCACTGCTACCTAGCACACATAATTTAAGAGCTTTATGTTACACCCAGGTCTATTGATAAGTAGTGTCGATCTCTTAATTGATGAGAAACGTCGTGAATTACTGCTCAAGCCGCACAAAATGGGGTTTACTTAAGCAAAACACTATTTAAGAGTATGAAGCAAATAGCATGAGTGCAATCAACAGAGTTACTATTCAAGAGCCAACTAAAACACAAGCATGAACATGCTGGAGAGAACTCTGTGTGCGTGTGTCTTGTCCGAGGCATTGTAAGAAAATAGTAAGAAATTTCCTTTTCCTGGAATGGTTTCTCTTAATCTGACGCAGCTTCTCTTCACCTGGGATAGTCTCTCTTCATTGGGACAGTCTTTCTTCATCGGGGACGACCTCTCTTCATCTGGAACAGTCTCTCTTCATCTAGGACAGTCTCTCTTCATCTGGGACAGTCTTTCTTCATCTGGGACGGCTTCTCTTCATCAGGGACAGTCTTTCTTCATCGGGGACGACCTCTCTTCATCTAGGACAGTCTCTCTTCATCTGGGACAGCCTCTCTTCATCTGGGACGGCTTCTCTTCATCAGGGACGATCTCTCTTCATCGGGGACGACCGTCCCAATGCTCATGGTAGAGGAACACAAGCAAAGAAATTAAATAATTGTACTTTGCAGCAGCATTCAAAAAAGTAGCCTGGAGAAGCAGAATTCTTCATGACCTATTTTCGTTTATTGTAGGAAGCTCTATGCATGCCTATACGTATATATTACACGAAACACTGACGACCGCAAAATCATCTATGCATGCCTATACGTATATATTACACGAAACACTGACGATCACAAAATTATCTATGCATGCCTATACGTATATATTACACGAAACACAGACGATCGCAAAATTATCTATGCATGCCTATACGTATATATTACACGAAACACTGACGATCGCAAAATCATCTACAAGTGCCAGTTTGCTGTTCAGTTCTGCCAGCTGGTAAACCAGGCAGTGAAGCCACACGCAAAACATATATAATATCCAAGGACTAATTTCATCAGCTCAAAGCTTCAGGATTATTCAAGAAAAAGGGGTATGAAATAATATTTTTGAGCTAGTCCTCAACTTTTAAGTGAACATCCTAAAAAATTATAATTGGGCATTAAAAATTATTAAACTAAGTATATGAACTTTAAATAGGGAAATCCTGTTTTTCTGAAGGAGTTTTGAATTCATTTTAAAATGAGTAAATACCCAGAAAATGATGCATCATATTCGTCTAGAGTAAATGATCAAGAGCCACAAAATGCGTGTAACGAAGCAAAATATCGGACAAGGTCGAGTGAGTTAGCAGTCCCACTTGAATGTGATGTGTGACCCACATACTCCCCACACATGTGCGTGTGCTGTCCTTCTGACTCATGCAGCACGCCAAGCACTTCATGCCCCACCAGTCATCCACTAAATAAGCTTTCTCTCATCACTGAGGATGCCAATAATCTACACAATCTTCAAGAAACAGTAATCGTCACAAATCAACACGAACGGTTTCTTTATCTACACTGTGAAATTTTGATGCAACCTCGGCTTTTAGCTCACATCATCAGTTAATTACGGAAAACTTTGATCAACAATTCAAGTGTAACTCAGCATAACTTGAATATTTTTCTGCTGACGCCCGCACTTAGCTTGTCTGTCGGTGCGTCAGCAGAAAAATATTCTTCTTCTACTGAGTTCCGGTTGAATTGTTGGCACAGAGCTAAGGAGTCCGCACTCTAGGCATGCTGCAATACACGGATTATAACTTTCATAACGTTATGGGAAGCATCAATCGCTATTAATGTGTAACAGAAAAACAAATTCCGCCGCACACAATCACACCGCGACGCAACAGCCAATATTTCAGTGTCAACCAGTACAACAGATCATGGAGTGCGTGCTCGTGAAGTTTTTGTGTTGACATTCAATGCCATCAACAGTAACTACACTTCTCAATTTCACGAGGTAAGTCCAAGTCCATAATAATAGCGAGTTATTGAAAAATTTGAAGGCACACAATGAATTTGGAAAATGCTCTCCAAACTTACGAAGTCTGAGTGTACAAAATGAGAGTTTTCTCATTGAAAACCGAATACAGTATTCGTAAACGATTTTTAAAATCCGTTCTATGAAAAAATTAAGAAAATATAATATAATTGATTAAAACTTAACACTTTCTCACAAATGTCAGGAATTGAAAACTCAATCGAAATGCATGAGCTCAGTTACCTGAACAGTCCCAGTATTGACTCACTTCCAATTTATATGCCATTATAGAAACCGTTAACACATTTAGGGCATGACAACGGCTATAGCCGTCCTGTCAATTTTGAAAATACACTACAGCACAAGTGTTTTACCTCTAATTTGGTCTACAGCCAGTGCATTACATGAATACGGTGTATCACGTACTGAGCATTTCTTTACATGCACAAATATCGATGGCTATCGGCGTTTTTGGACTTTGTGTCAACACTAATGATTGGGTGAGCGCGAAGGAGTTGAGAGCGTCTGTCTTTGATAAAAAGAACGCGTTAAATATGAACAAAATATAACCAACCACGAAATTTGACAATTATCAAGCGATGAACATGTAAGTAGTCTTAGCGCTGACCAAGTATCTAATGCTAAATCATAGAAAAAATTCCGTCGAATTTACGGTCGCACACGCAATTCGATTATAATTATAATGAAGTTTTAGTGCTTGAATGGGAGACAGTCAGAAATGATAGGAAAAGACAGACGAACATTCGGGAAATGTTTCAACTTGATCAACGCAGAATATAGGCTTCACAATCACGCATAATTGACATCCCTCAGTCGTGTAATGTATACAAAAATGAGTTGACAGATGAGAAAATTTGGTTACAGATATTTTAGCCATTTGTTGAAGTGAACTTTGCAACCTCGACGCAACACAACGGTGTGAAGGTTGAATGTTGAGCTAACTAGGTAACCATATCAGTATACCACATTTAGAAGGAAGTTAGATCAAAAGTATGCTAAAGGCCATAAGACAAGGTAAGTTTAAATTGCTAACTACGAAACGTTTTTACATAACACATAACACAATCAAACAAACCACACGACCGAATTCAGGTGCTCATTTCATTACAATAGATCTTCGTAACAAAAATGATGTCCCTGGCTTTTAGTATCCACATCAAAAAAGTGGTCTCACACGTGCTAGAAAGCCTTTACACTAACTCAGCTGAATGAAGGAATATTGGGTGTAATTTGTTATTAATTAATGAGACATAGGTGTCAGGAAAAAAATTGAGCTAACCAAATACATATCTACTCATATTAGACTAGTGGTTCCCAAACTGTGGTACGCGTACCACTAGTGGTACGCGAGGGTCTTCCAGGTGGTACGCGAACACTTTCGAGGTCATGAACAATTTTTATTCTGTTATTTTTTACTTCACAAAATGTTTACTGCCTAACACAGGATAACTTGGCAACGATTTGCAGTTAGCAAATCTTAGTTGATTTGCGTGTTATACTTGTACAATTATGGAAATAAAGTGATATCTGATCGAATTTAGTTTCTCTGGAACCAGGTGGTACGCGGTGACTGTACGGGACCTCCAAGTGGTACTTGATCACAAAAAGTTTGGGAACCACTGTATTACACTAACACACTGATCCTTGATTGAGATGATCAAACGCAACCTTATTATAAATTAATTTATTATTAATTATTGTATGAATTATCATTGGGTGAGGCCACTCACCTTTAGGAAAGTCTTCCAGAAGAAGATGAAAGTGTCCGAGCTTACAGTAGGTCTCAGGGTCTACAGCGGATGATTCTTCATTGCTGGGAGGAGGCGATAATGAATTCAACTTAGTAACAGAATTACTATTATTATTGTTTGTATTATTATTGTTGTTTATATTAGGTGTATTACTGGATAACAGAGAAGAAATGGAAGTGTTGTTGTTACCACTCGGTATATTATTGTTCAAGTTATTGAGGGAAGACATTGAATCAATAGAGTTGGAACACATGAGTGAGTCAAGGGCAGCTGTGGAGGAGGCCAGGCTGCTCATGCCATCATCTGCCGTCTGAGGCTCAACTTTGACATTGGCAAGCAGTGAGCTTGTGTCCCCAAGCATGGATTCCAAGCCAAGACTGTCCGAGTCCCCTCCTACTCCACTCCCATAATTACTGTTGGAGTTTGTCCCACCAGCATGAGAGTTAGCAGCAGCCTCTGTGAGGGTCTCTATGTTTTCATAAATGGACTCGTTTGTCTTGGAATTGTTGGCCACAAGGATGATGCGCTCCAAGCACTTGATGGCTCGCAGCACGATGCTCTTCTTCTTGGCATGCTGTGGCTCATTAAGTTTGATGAAGCCAAACTGGCGGCTGCAAAGAAAAAATGCATGCATTACTTACATTTTCCTCAGGAAAACTGTGGTACTTAGAGACTCATTACAAAATGATCAACAGTTCATGAATCAAGAGTTTCTGAGGATTACACAAACTACAAAACACCAATCAAAATGAGAACATTAAAAAATAAATATTTCCTATTACATAATAAGCTTCATGCTACTAAGAGAAACCTGTGCACAACTTCGTTTACTGTTTGACAATGCATTACACATACTATGCCTTTAACTCAAAACTGACAGTAACTTGCAAAGCTATAATAACAGAGGTTGTACCACCAGTGAATAATTTTGCTTCAAACTTATCGAGTGAGTGGTACAAATAACATTTGAAAGAGTTCACTGCACTTCACACTTATAGAACAACCAAAATGAAACTAACATACTAAAATAATATTGGTCATCAATGATTGACTCATTTTATTCATATCATAGTTTCAGTGAGTGGGGTTGTACTGAGAGTTTCTACCTCTGCCTGATCATACCTTCATAATTCAGTATTTATTAATTATATTTCCATGTGCTTCCTGCACCATCATAGAATGCCAAATAAAAAAATGTGCACTGGATATGCTGGCACATATTGATAATGCATCCATTTGTATGATTCAAGATATTTTTTAAAAGGTTAATGCTAGAGTACCTAGAACACTATACACTCCATACATAAGACTAAACTAGACTCAAAATCCCCAAATATTTGTACATACTTGTATTTGATTTGCACAAGTAGCTGATGCTCATGTACGGGAACATAACTTCCTTTTTTCAAAGCAAAGCAATTTAAAAAACAACTTATGTTGTTGCACCCTGTCCATTACACTTTCACACAATAAACCCCATGAGAACTATAAATTTATTTGCTATTTCCAACCCATTTTACTATGAATAGATAGTGAAGGCCTGAACTTTGACAGGTGAGTATGGATATTATAAGGATGGGGAAGCATAATTTTTGGCAACCCAATGCACTATCATGAACCAAGTACTAGCAACTAATACATATAAGAAATCTTCTTAGTAGTAGTTTGCATCATTTTATATGTCAGACACATCCCATAAAAGTCATAACTGAAATTTTGTGTATTTGGTTCATTGTCAGAGATGCCACAGTTAAATATAAGTAAAACCACTCACACCTTTAATAAGAGAGCATGATCACAGCTATATATTAATGAATTGCAAATTCATTAGCACATCCAATTCATCTAATGGTACATTAGGTTTCCCAAAACATCAATTTACTCAGCATGCAATTCCAGGTAAGTTTTCTGATATCTTATCCAATTATATTATCCCCTTTTCTATGAAGATTTTAGAGGTAATTATTCAAGATGTTAGGACTGATGTGAAACATACACAATTAAGCCATTATTGATGAGAATTATTTTCTGGATGTGGCTTCAAGGCCAACTGAACATGGTGCAACCAGCATATAAGAACCAAACGTGTTCAGAAAATGTACAAACTTTCTATTGAACCAATCAACCCACTAAAATTAATATTTGATGATGTAGTTAAATTATTTATGTATTTTTTACTCTGTTCCAAATGGAACCACTCATCATTAATGGGTTAAACAAACAAGTTCCATTTTGAATTTAATTTGAAGCCACAACTTGCTACAATTGAAAGTCTGTTAATAGGAGAGAGTAGAATATTGTTCATTGAGTTTCTAACCAACATCATGTATACATGGCTAAATCTTTCCTTTACATATTATAGTAGAATTCCTTTGAACCAGCAGTCACTGGCCAAGCTTGATATATTTATTCATTATGTTTTTTTTTCTTTAACTGCTTTAAGCAATTGATAATGTTTTCCTTTTATGTCTAGCGTGTCTATGAATTGTTTGTGGTTACTTGAGTGATATTAACTGGCAAAATCCCATGGGTGCCAGTTAAAAAGGCTTCTACTGTATGTAGTTATAGCATATATACACTATAGCATTTGATTTAAATTAGATTAATACAGTTCTACCATAAAAAGTTTTTGGTATCAAATTAAATAATTTTCATACATAACACACATGACTTTAACATTTGAAAATTCCCCTCCCTTAAAAAGTAAAAATTCATGCAAACAATTTTCCAGTGGTTTAGTGATCATATGAACAAATGATATACTATGAGATTCACACTTTATGATCTTGAAGGTTTTCTGGTGTGCAAAAATTCATTCACTTGCCAAGTCTTCTTGAATGAATTCATGCCATTTGAAAAAAAAAACTCTCTAGTAGGTCAATTTTCACAGAGAACATTTAACCCATTTACGCCGAGCGTGTTCATATGAACACAGTTGTTTTTGTACCCTCACAGTTTTTGTACCCTCTCGTGCCGAGCGTGTCCATATGATCACGCCTCATATTTCAAAAATTATATTTTATACAACTAAATGGATGTCATTTTTGTTTCTTTTACATCCATTTTACCCTTTATTGAAAGTTATAACAAATCTGAATACATTTCCTATTCTCGGCGTAAATGGGTTAACTAATCCAATATATTTCCTAAATACTGAAAATTTTCATCATTTCTTTCCAATTTATGGAGAACATGCAAAAACACAAACATGTACCGTCTTAATGAGAGATACAAAATCAGAAATGAGGAAGTATGTTAGAAGTAGACCAGTGTTTCTCAAAATGGTCCATACCACCCCCCTGGGGGCATTGAGGAAATACAAGGGGACGGTAGGAGGGTACGCCTTGAATGGGGGTATATCACTGTATAATATACAGTAATATAATCATCAAGGAGCAGTGGAAAATCAAATAGTGTCCTAAGGGAGCAGTGATTGAAAAAACTTGGAGAAACACTGAAGTAGACTGAGGTTTGGAAGGATGGAAAAAACATCCCGTAATAGAGATATGATTTTAGAAAGAAAAAATGTGTGTATACATTTATTATACACTTTAATTTTAAAAATTATTCAGTGTTATATATAATTATGAAAAAGGTAATCTCTTAAATAGTTTTGTATAAAAACAGTACTTTATATAGTAAAAAAAAACTTCTCACACTGCAAAAGCATTATATATGAGAAATAAAGTTTTAAGTACGAGTTATGCCAACCACTAACAAAAAGGTATGAGGAAATTTATTAATTGTAGCAAATTTTTCAAAATATATTATTAAGAAGTTATATTATGAGGGAAGTGAAAACTTTTCTTCATAAAATACAAAATGGAAAGTAACTTTGAAGCAGATTTAAATTTAAGTTTAAATTTTACTATTTTCTTCATTTAACACATATTTAACAATTTGATAAATAGATGTGACCCATAGAAAAAAATATTTTGGTTTATGAAACAAATACAAGTTTATACTTTGTAAGTGTTATTTTTAGTGATGCAGTATTGCTACCAAAAGGTTGATTAATAGACAAACTGAAAATGCTCTCTCATGAAATACGTTTAATTGCAATACTGACTGCAATGTATGTCTAAAATGGAATTTATGAAGCCTACCCAACTTTTCTTTGGATCATTTATTTTTGCTTAACCTGTAGTTTATACAGTAGATACTGCAACTATTATCAATTATGCCACAAAGCAAATTAACTGAAGTAAAGCTCATGCAGGCATCTTGTTTAGTCAGGGTTACAGTCTTGGCTGCTACAGAAACTACACACAACAATGTTAGTAACATCCAAACACTATGCATGACTGGAAGAGCTCATGTTAGCTGATCCTCTATGTATAATCCATCCAGGTCATAACTAGTTCAAAAACTTGCACTTCTTTCTGAATACACATTCAATTTAATATCAAATTTAAAAATTTACAATATATATCTGTGTGTCAGGCATATTAGGAGTACATTAAGCGTTAACACTTTGTTTTAGCTTCACAACATAACATTAAACTTGCACTTCCAATTAAACATTCTGAATAGACCACATGCACTTGTCATTCTGACAATGATTTGCAGCATCATCCATGAGTCTCTCAAAGGAAAGCACAGCAGTTCACAAAAGGTTAGAGGTACAATATTTGCATATCTAGATAATAATTAGAAAAGGCACCATAATATATAAAAAAACGACGTTTTTTAGACTTTTTCCATAGACATGAATGCATACAAATATAGTTTGGCCAACTCGGTTAGTAAAAAATATTCACAAAAATTTGAACCCTGCACAACTAACCTGTCCAACTCTGAAATAATTTGCAGCTCTTGAGCACTAAGCTCAAGGTCTTCGTTATTGCTTTGATCCATTATTAATTGGAACAGCTCATTATAATAAAGCACAAAATGACACTAATCTCGCGACACGAAACACGCACCGCACTTCACAACACAGCTTCACATGTCCATCTGACGAAATTTGTAAAACGAAGCCAGTGCTGTACCCTAGAACGAACCTAAATTTACCCTAAATACTGCTCACGACACTTCAACCTATGCGGATTGACAAATTATTTCGAAACAAAGATCTTATTCCATGATAAATAATCCTAAAATGAATCATTTAAACTGCCAGATTAGTCAATTAGAGGATTGCTCTAGGTTGTGTCATATGGTTCACAACACAGTTAACCAGAATTTATCCAATTCGTACGCTGGAAGTGCTGGCTAATTCATAGTCATGGCTTATACATGTGTAGGTTTTACTTATTTCAATTGAATTTCTCTATTCACTAACTTATTTCGAAGCTGTTTATATGAGCTCATATACGTAGATATTACAAGGATGCTTCAGATAGTGAATGGATATAGCATAGATTTCAAGTTGAAATTTGGTGAAGATAGAATTAAAGCTATGGTTGAATATGGGAATAAGACTGGCCGAGATACAGAATAGAATATTGGAGAATTTAAAATAGGGAGTAATAAAGAATACAAGTATCTATTAGGTCTTTACAAAAATAATGGCCGATTTCAGAAGCATGCATTTAATCCTTGGTAAATGAACAATAGAGATGTTAAACTCAGTCTAAATATGAACCCTGAGCAACTATGCATCTCTGCCATTGGACTACGAAA
>VCRD01000833.1:136415-201453 GCA_006783055.1 Trinorchestia longiramus | reverse complement strand
ACATCCCTGAAGGCGTGGAGCTGCATGGACCCATCTCCGAAGCTCCAATAAAAGTGAAACAAGAAGAAGAAGAAGAAGAAGAAGATCTGGCCCGCGATCCAAGTCTGTAAGTCTATCAGTCGGCAAGTGCTCGAGATCGGTTGCAAAAAACATTCACGTCGGAGAGCTGGTGAAAGTGTCTCGCGTTTTGATTGGAAGTTTTTGGTGACTGGAGCAATTGCAAACTAGCGTGCTACTGTGACTTTTAATAAAAAGGAAAAAGATAAAAAAAGATCAATCAAAGCAGAAGAAAAATCAAGACTCGTATGCCGAAGAGAAGACATAAGGAGGGCAATGGCTCTGTCTCCTCTTCGGGAGAAGAAGCTGAAGCCTGGCCTCCTTTACAAGAATCTTCTCGCCCACCTTCAATATCTCAAACTGCATTAAATGAAGAAGAAGAGGGTCTATTGAAGGAAAGAAACCCACTGAATTTGGAAGCACCAATGATGACATCAGAAATTATTCAGCCAGAAACAATATCCTCCACCAACAAAAATTACTCATTTTACTGGAAAAATCAATTTGAAATACCAAATTTTGAGGGATTTAGTGAAAGTCTACACATAAGTTCAGAAGAGGACAACCCAATCATACCAAGACAAAGGCCAAGAGAAATAAACACAGACAATTCAACATCCATTCAGCCAACAGTGGTTTTGGTCCAACCAGTAGATGATCTCACTAACAAAAGTTTCCTTTCAAATGAGATTAAACTTGCTAAAGCACTGGCAGCGTCTACTTTTGGGAACTGGGGTATTAGCAAGATCACCAAAAACCTCGGTAGGAATTTACTTGTAGTCACCATGGATAGGCATTATGAAGACCCCTCAGAACTACTGAAGATAACAGAGATAGGCCCTTGGAAGGTCAAATGTTGGCTTCCAGCTAGCCAGAGCACCTCTGTGGGAGTTATTGGACTCTTTGGTGAGGACACTTCCAGTGAAGACCTAACAGAGGCACTGAAGGAAGCAGGATTTAAAGGAGCTCTGGCAGAACAAATCTTCAAGGGCAAGGATAAAATCAAAACATCAATGTTCAAAGTAATTTTTGATTCAAACAGTCTACCTCCATATGTCAGAATAGGTTACCAACAATACCGGGTGAATACATATATTGGAAAACCGTGGCAGTGCTACAAGTGCTAACGATTTGGGCACAGTGCTGCATTCTGCAGGTCTGCTCCTTGCTGTGTTGTATGCAGTGGCCCCCACACCAGTAATGAGTGTAATAAAACCACTGGATGAATTTGTTGCAATTGTGGTGGAAACCATGCAGCTAATTATGGAGGATGCCCAAAAATAAAACAAGTAAAAGAAGTAGAAAAAACATGCCAAATACAAAAGTTATCTTACAAAGATGCAGTAAAGCAAGTACTTAAACAAACTGCAACACCAACATCTCAACCTCAATCAGTGCTGCCTACTACCACAACTCTGTCAAGACATCAACCAGACTCTGGAAATCTACAGATTCCAAAAACACCAAAAACCAAGACTCTTGGTACCCAAACCATTGATGAACTCCAAACACCCGCACAGAAACACGTCACCATCAACCAGCTGTTGGATCTCCTGATTAGGATATTTACTGATGGGAGTCAAAAAGATGTTCAGTTGGATGCACCAGAGATGGTACACATAATTGCTGCAGAAACATTTCAACTTCAATCTCTACATGCTCCATCAGAAAATTCTTAACAACTCTTGGACCAATCTCAATGCTCTAATATGATCTCCCAAAAGACTATTGAGGAAATTTCAAGAATCTTGCCTCCCATGGATATAACACCTTCTCCTGTCATTGGATGAACTAACCCTCACAAAAAAACCAAGCACAATACTGGGACTCGGACTAAAAGTTCAACTGGAAAACTCCATAACAACAACACAGCCTCACAAAATTCTACTGGCACTGAATTCACCAATAAAACAGCAAAATGGATGCACAAAAAGAACTAAATATATATCAGTGGAACTGCAGAAGTGTTCGCAATAAACTAAGTCACCTGAAAATTACACTTTACACCCTCAAGCCACACATTGTGTGTCTATGAGACTTTGCTTTCACCAAATTTTGAACCACATTTTGTTGGGTACACAGCAATATACATGCACAGAAAAGATGTGCATGCTGGTGGTGGGGTGGCAATACTTGTTAGGAGTGATGTCACCTACACTGAGCTTCAACTGACAAAATTTTTCCCCAGTTGTCTTGAAGTTTTGTGAATTAACATCTACTTGCAAAACGGTACTCCACTTTCTGTGCTCTGTGCCTACAACCCGAACAAAATAGTAACTACAAGGGAGCTAATACACTACACAAATCAGTTGCAACCTGCCCATGTTGTAGTGGGAGATTTTAATGCTCATCATCCAATGTGGGAACCTACAAAGCCGGCCAACACCACTGGTCAGAATATAGCTCAAAGATAGTGAACATTGTGAAATGCTTATATGAGAATACATATGCAGTATACAGGCTGGGAAATTTAGTGATGGGACAGGTGAGGAGTGTAAGGGGAGTGAGACAGGGTTGTACCCTGTCTCCCCTATTGTTTGGCCTCTATACAGAAGAATTAGCAGTACGCCTGAAAATGAGTGGTTTTGGACTGAAAGTTGGAGAGGAGAAACTGAGTTGCTTGCTGTATGCTGTTGACATTGTTGTGGTTAGTAAATCAGAGAAGGAACTGCAAATGATGTTGGAGATTGTAAATGGATACAGTACAGATTTCAAGGTGAAATTTGGAGGAGATAAAAGTAAAGCCATGGTTATAAATGATGATGAGACTGTCAGAGATAGAGAGTGGAATATTGGAGAAGTTAATACAGACAGAACTAAGGAGCATAAGTACCTAGGATGTATGTTGAGGAAAGATGGATGTGCAAGAGCAAAAGGTGAGAAATTAGCAAAAGCTATGCAGTGTTGGGGAAGACTAAGCAGTGTGGGCAAGTATAAAGCAAACAAGTATGAATATATCAGAGGAATTTGGAAGAATGTTGTGTCACCTAGTGTTATGCTTGGTCTGAATGTCATGGCATGGAATGGAGACCTTAAAAATGTGGAGGTGCTGCAAAATAGGATAGGGTAATTGGCATTTGATGCCCCGAAATGAATGACTGTGAAGCTATTAGAGAGGGTCTAGGGTGGAGTCTGTTTTCTAAAAGAAATAGTAAACCCACACAGGAAAATTCATGTGTTTTTATTATTTTTTTGCTTCACCTGCCAGTGAACTGGGCTTTGTGAAGGAGTTTTCACATTGAAGGATGTGCCTTTTGTATTCACAATGGATACCAAAAAATACATGTATACCCTACCGAATTTCCTCCTATCTAAATCCTTAAGAGCGTGAGAGAGAGACTGCAAAGCAAGCAACAAATTGTTTATTATTATATAGTGGATGGTCAAGGCAGTGTCAAATTATAAGGGGAGAATTGAGCAAATACTGAATGAAAGGTGGGTGGGTTCAACAAGTGTTTGAATGGAATCTGAGTGAAAGTCTGTGGGGGAATGCAAGAAAACTAAGATTGCTGAAGATTGTTTGTGTCAGAATTGTAAGACCCATGGATGATTGGTTATTGAGAAATAATGGTCAAGGTTGGAGTGCCATTGCGAAAAGAGAAAAAATAAATTGTCAAACTAATGAAAGAGTGTAGTTTGAGCAAATGTAAACATACATAGTTTGACTGGAAAGACTGCTTTAACTTGGTATTCCCATAAAAATGTACCAAGGATTGAAATGTTTGATGATGGAATTTTGGCTGCCAACTCTTGTTTGCTTTCCAATGTAAATCACCAAGTGTGAATAGGAGCACATGGAGGTGGAATGAGGGGAATAACAGGTTATGTTTGCAGTGTAGAGTAAACAATTGAACATCTAGTCCAAGATTGTAGTAAATATCAGTCTGAGTGAGAGCTATATGGATGGGGTTGGTGAGGAGTATGGAGAGAACCAATGGAATGCCTGATGTGGTAAAGGTGTTTCCCATATGAGCTATCTGGTATGGCTGGGTGTAGAATGCATGATTGTTATGGCTGCAATGAAGAATTTCCTAGTGCATTCATCTATTAGGATGCTTCAATTTCGAATAGTCAGTCACCTGGATTAGAGTTTGACCACTTGCCAAGCATAAGGGTCTGCTTTTGATGAGCTGGCTGTCCCAGTGATGTCCTTACTTGACTGATTTTTATGCATGGAATCTCTTAGGGTGACCCTTAAATTATCTTAGATGAGCTTGGCACACATGCAAAAAACTCGGGGATGACGCTCTGTTGTATGTGTATATTTTAGACAAAATTAAAGGGTGTAACAAAGGCCCCAACTGCCATTGGCCCTTGGTTTCTGTTTCAGTTGATCAGTAAAGTAACAATCAAAAGTAAATGGGAGTCATCTCCAAAGCTCCAATGAACACAAATCAAGAACAAAGACTCATCTTCAAAACTCCAGTGAACATGATTGAATAAGAAAGATTTGTTTTTGTGTGATTTGTTGAGTATTTTTTGTCATACTGATTTTATTATTTATATTCTATTTGAAGGGGATTATTACTACTTTTGACTCTTCATTCTGTTAATTTGCAGAATATCAAAGCAATATTCAAAGAATGGAACAGCCTAATGCTGATGGTAATTGTTTCAGGACCATTCCTGGTGGCGATTTGCAAAGCCAGTCGACCCAATTGTATGGTGTACCTCATAGTAGGAAATTTAAGCTAATTATTATGCTGTTGACAGTGCTGAAATTACTTCATTTGATACTGCCACCAGTTCTTTGTTAATGTAATGATTTTCTGTTGCCTGTAGCTCACTGTAATGTCAATCATTTTTGTTTCAAGTTTAACAAGCACTAAATCATAATTTTTTATTCAGTGCATACTATGATGCAATTTACCAATTTTGCACTCATCTTTTGTTCATTAACATGCTCCATATGCTTATTTTTGATGTTTATTATGTTGGTTTTCTTTGCTTGTGCGTTGTGATCGTAACTTACTTCATTGTTGTACAGTTATGGTACAAGGAGAGTCTTGCAGGACATACAAGTAGTATGGTGTTTTCTCTGTCTCATATCCATTAATTTCCTTAGGTGATAGAATTTTCTAATTAGACTGAGACATTAGTGAAATTTAATGAGTCAATATTGTTTGATTGGAATGAAATTACTGTATAGCAATTAAATTTATTTTCATGCATGCAAGTGCATAAACACCTATTGGAGGTCCTATTCCTATTTCTCCTATTGTAGTTGGGAGCCTAGTATTCCTACTATGACATATTTTGTGGGAATGACATTATAATTTTCAATATAATGGTTAGTTGGTGATTAAAATGTTATTGAATAATTGGATGCCTAAACTATTTAAATTTTATTATAAAATATTATTTTGAGAATTAGAACACTCTTTGCTACATTTCTTCAAGTAAAATAATTAATGATTTTAAAAATGTCTGAAATGTATTTTCATAAGATCAAATTGCCTCAATCTTTTCATTCTTATTATAAAAAGTGTAAAAACTAGTAAGTAATCTTGTCATTCACTTTAGCTAGTGTGATAGAACTTTACCCAAAAGTTTTCAAACTCAACACTAGAAGGATCCAATACTAACATAGAATGGTCTAACTTAACAAAGATTAATCTCCACCAAAGGGGGACCCAACTTTAAGTTAAGTGAATCAATCTTTCTCTAGAGTGATTAAACTTTGCTGTAGTATAATCCTACTCTATTCAGGGTTGATTTACCTGTACCCAGAGTTGATTCTACTGTGCACAAAAGTGAATAGTAATTATAGGAATAGTGAATCAAAATTGCAATTAAGTTTACTGAATTGAGTAGCAGTCATTGGATTACTGAAATTGAATCACCACGATTGTCATTAAATTGCTGGAAAGTTCAACAATATCAACAGGAGAGATGCTCATAATCTTACACTACAACTTGAGTGCATCAGTTTTAGTATAATAGATTTATCAGTTTGAATATACTTCAGTATTTAAAATTAAAAGTAAATTTCGTTTGCAAACTAAGAAATTTATGAAAGGACTGCATTGAATGTATTGATTAGTAAATGGTAATTAAATTCAATTTCTTTAGTTTATGGCATGGGACTTCAGTAGTATATGGTGTGGGACTTCGGTAGCATATGGTATGGGACTTGGGTTGCAGCCAAATAATGGACAAACAGCTCATTCCTGTGGCCATCTTCTATTCCATTCTATTGAACCAAATGAAAAACTAGAAAGAATCATTATTTAAAAAATTAGTTCTAGGATCATAGGTTTCTAAACTCCAGTACATCATATAATTGTAAATTGAATTAAAAATCTATTCCGTTCAATAATTAAACTTTTTATATCAGAATAAATTTGATTGTGTTGAATAGTTATTTCTCAAATGTTGTTCCATGTTAATGCAAACAAAAGTAAAAGGTAATTTATGGACAAAATACTTGGCTAGTTACCTGAATGTGTGGCCAGATTAGAGAAAAAAGTAGGTACAAATCATGTCAGAATAACACATTTAAATAGAATCAGAATCTGTAAAAATGTTGGTACTGTTCCATCATCCTAAAATGGAAAGTCTTGGCTTTCAGTGCATTCAGTGTTTCAGTTCGCAAATTATGTATGCATTTAAGGGGTTTACTTTGGCTACTTAATTTGTCAGGTTTTCCTTAGATGGTCTTTAAAAGTCAAGAAGAAATTTCAATAAATGTGTTTCTTTATAGTGAAAAAACTCAACTGAAATGTAAATACTGTGCCAAGATGTTTCAATCTCAAAATTGACTCCAGAGACCTATCAAAGTTTTCCCACATTGCTCTGCATTGCAGGATACCTCATAGTGCTCCAGCTAAATTATCCAGCTTACTGCAGTTCAAATATTTCAAATGGTAGCAATTTTAGGAATGAACTGCTTACTCAAATGAACAGTTGATGTCTAGACTATTTTAACTTTGGGTGGGAAGGCACTATTTTAGAAGAAATAGTGATTATAAATTTTTATTTGGCATTTGATAATAAATGTGGAACTTTTGACAAAGTGAATAGTTTCTATCTACTGAAATTTCTCAGTATACAGGAGTAGCTCCAGGTGCAAGTTTTCATTCTGTAACTTAGCTCATGTCAATTTACTTGTTTGTCAAATGCATTTTCCCTCATTGAAATTAACTGAAAGAGATTTAATTCATTCCAGCCCTTTAAAAGCAAAAACTAAACTAACACAATGTGCTCCTCAATTCTGTATACATATTCCATTGCTAATGACATTTTATCTATTGCTGTGATAAACTATCTGAATGCTTTAATTACATCTTCTCTGTAAAAAAACTGTGTGATAATCAGTAAGAAAGATACCTGACAAAATCAGGTGGATGTTTCAAAATCTAATTCACGCTCTAAAACTGTTTATTTGAAGCTTGAGAAGTGTGAGGATGTGCATTCTTGAGCTACAAAATAAGGCCATCTACTCTGGGCTGCTTTTTTCATATTTTCATGCATGCATTTAATTTCTTGGCCATTCAATGTTTTTGTTACCGTTTAACCTCATGGAAAAGAATAATCCAATTGAAAGTCTTAAATAATAGCTAATTAAAGGTGCAATTTTTCATGTGACGACCTAATATTGCTCTAACTCCATAATGTGCCAGGTTAGAGGTCAGAAGCATCCAGTGATGTGTTATCCTAGTGTTTTTCGTAAGGGGTTTTAAACCATTGGGATACTAGTTAGGGTTTTTTAATTGTTAGGTCTGGTAATTTTATGATTTAAATTAGTGGAAAATGTGAACTTCTAAATGTATGGATTTCTAAGCTAGTATTATTAATGTCATAGTAATATAAGCTGGAATTGAGGCTTGAAATATTTTTTATAATATTATGTTCTAGCTACCAAACTCATTACCTTATTTTACTAATTGTTTTTCTATTGATTTTTTCTAGAGTAGACTAATAGTTTTGTGCAGAAATTGGTAAGTGCTGGTGGTGGTCGACCACAGACGACAATAGTAGCTTAATTGTCACACTCTTCAGAGACTGCAGTGCAAGCTATTGATCCTGTCTGGTAAAAGTCTGATGAAAAAGCATGGTAAGGGAAACGTTAAGTTTATGTTCTTTGTGCATTAACACTTATGTCCTGAATTGTCAGGTTCTCAGATTTTTAATATTTGAAGCATAAGTAATTTTAAAATAATTTTGCTGAATTATTATTATACTGGCTTATGGGTAACTAAAAATATTCATATATGAACTATAATTCATTGTAAATGTATGATATTTGAATAGAAATGAATTGCACACATCTTTCACGCAGAGAGTTTCCAGTTTACGGCATTTCGACTTACGGCAACTCACCGTTACGAACGAGCGCACAAAAATCCTATTGATATATATTCTGCTTTACGGTTATCCATTCCATTCGTAACATTCGTTGTACTAGTTGTTCTGCTAGCGAGGCTGAATACATGGAAACGCGGCGCGTTAACGAAGAAGATACTCAGTGCGCCATACCATATTCCAGTTTTTACGCAGTGGTGAAAACACGTGGTGCATTTGTGGTGAACCGTGTGAGTTTGTATGGGTGCATTTTTCGAACTGCAAAAATGCCAGACGTTTGACCTATTGCATTAGTTGATAGTTATTGATCGAAGGTTTTGGCTTGGTTAACTGCTTTGGATTGAGGGACTGTTTTGATAGATTCAAGGAGAATACAGGAAGTTTGGTCTCCTGTATTTATTTCTAGGTGAAATCAAATTGGTTCCAAAAAAATTCACACACAGAATGGCTGGTCGTAAGTATAAGAAGGCAGAATCTCGTAGCATGATTGAGTGTATGACGTGTAGGTTGTGCATGAATTTGGAGTTGTGCAAGGGCTTGACTGGGATAGTGAAAGTGAGGGGAATAAATTAGTGTTTGATTGCGGGAGGTGTATGGCGGTTGAAAAAGGGAAGATGGCTGATGTAAACGTGAAGATGAAAAAGGAGATTAAAAGGCTGAAGGCAGAGGTTGTTTCAATGAGGAGAGAGTTAGAGGATAAAAGGAAGCTCAAAGGAGGATAAAATGGAGAAGATGCAAGGAGTAAAAGGAAGGTGGTTTGTGACGTAAATGATGATGCCAGGTGCGTAAGTGAGAGAAATAGACGGAATAGAGTGAGAAGATGAATGGTCTTTGGATAAAAGTGGGTGGAAGGAAGATAAATGAGATGGATGTGATGAAAGATGAGCATGATTGAAATAGAAGAATATAAGGTGCAGTGAGACCAGTGATAAGAATGTGGAGATAGCATGGTGAAGTATGTTAGTAGGGATGTACGGATGACTGGAAGTAGTGGATGTACAAGTTTGAGAGAAAAAGGAGTAAAAGAAATTATGAGTATGCTGAAAAGGTGATTGCTGACATGGATGAAGGCATGGTGATAGTACAAGGAGGTGGAAATGGATTGCTTGAGAATGGAAGCGAAGAGACAGTGAATGCGATTCTGAAAATGGTTGAAAGAGCGCGAAAAAAGAATGTAAGAGTGGCTGTCACAAGTTTGTTGAGAAGACCGGCATGTAATGAGGAGCGTGAATGATTGCACAAGGAGGTGAATAGAGATTTGCATCAGAAGATACTTATTATGAAAGCAGTGTATGGAGGCGAGAAGTCTGTTCCAGCATTCTGGATATTGATAGTCTGATCCAGGCTGGGTGTTTCTGGGGTGATGGAGTCCACCTTTTGTAAGAAGGGGAGACAAATCTCTCCCAGAGATTCATTCGCTGGATCAAGGCCACCCATTTCCTCATGGAGGGTAGAATGGACTGAAAGAAAGTTGATGCAAAAAGAGTAAATAAATGTGCTGGTAATGTTGTAAAGCTTGGATGCATAAACGTGCGTGAATGGAAGGTAGGAAAGTTTGATCACCTGGCTGAAGAATTTGAGTGGGGAAGACTAGACTGTGCAGGTAAAAGACTCAGATGCGAGATAGGGTGAGGTTGGTGTGTAAGGAAAATGAATATCAAATGATAGGTGAAGGTTGTGTTATGTGGCAGAAAAAGGTGGAAGAGTAGGACTGATTGTGAAGAATGCCTTAAATTTGAAATTGGTAGAAATTTGTGTTGGAAATGAACTTGAGAGTGAAGATATTTTGGTAATGAGATGTGAAAAAGTGCAAGAAAATGAATGCATCATTCTAGTTCTGTGTTACATGACAATTATGGGACCACTAGCGCAGGAAAAGAATATGAAGAAGTATACCATACTGGAAAGAGTAGTGCAAGAATTTAGCAGGTTCCCAGTGATTGTAATGGGGGACGTGAATGACCATGTAAATTTATTGATTTTTGTGAAGGAAATGAGTTTGAAAGTTTGAATGTCACAATAGGAAATGGTTTGCATGTATGGGAGAATAAGAATGGAAAACAGCAATTGACTATGAGTTAGTGAATCATGAAGCAAGGTGGCATGTCAGAGAAATGTATATGGATGAAAATGAATTTGATATCGATACTGATCACCGAATGTTTGTTCTCAAGTACAAATGGGACGGAAAAAGGTTATGCAAAAGATGAGAAGTGTGAAGGAAAAGTGGCCTTTGAAAGAAGCGTGCTGGGAATAATTTGATAAAGAGCTTAGAAAATGTGTATGGAATAGAAATTGATTGTAAATGACCTGAACAAAAGAAATGACAAAAACGTTGAATGCCACTGCAGAGCAGATAATTGGGAAAGTGAAGTGTGGAAGATTTACTAGAAAATCTAAGTAGTTTACAAGAGAGATAAAAAGGAACGAACGAGAAGGAAGAGTTTGAATAAGAAACAACACCAAATGCGAAAACTGTGAAAACATAGGGTTGCGGAAGGTGAATGGCAGGGTGCCCAGGATAAACACAAAGTTCAGCAAAAGAAGGTAAAAAGAATGATATATGAGGCTAGAGTGAAAAATGAGAATCAAAAAGTTGGAGATCTCAGAAACAAAGGTCCAGATGGAATTAAAGAATGGTATAATTTTATACAAGGCAATAATGGAGGTAGTGAAGTACAAATCCATGAATCAGTAGTTGATGAGTGCTAAGTGAGTGATGACAGACAAATGGTGAAAGCAGTTGTGGACTTTTGGGAAGATATTGATGCAATGAATGAGCCATTGATAGATTAAGAACCAGTAACTCTTCAGATTGAGGAGTATGATTTAGAAATAGAAGATGTAATAACATGTGTAGAGATTGAAACATTTTTAACCCTTTCGCTACCGTTGGGTTAATATGTTCCAAAAAACTGTAAAAATCATTCCCTTTAGTCCCATATTCTAAATGTTTCGTTCAAAATTACAGTAAAATTACATCGAGATTAGTAAAGATAAATGGTAATTTACGCAATATTTTGATCAGTATGAAAATAATTTGGGCGTAAAAGGGTTAAAAAAGGTGAAAAATGGGAAGGCAAGTGGTCCTGATGAAATTCCATATGAGTTCTACAAGCATGGTGGTGGGCCACAATATAATTGAAATGTTGAAATGTTTGTTTGATAACATTTGGAGGAGTGAAAAATTACCAGGTAAGTGGAATAAATGTAATGTAGTTTTGTTGCATAAGGGTGAACATAAGAGTATGAAAGAACTAAAAAATTATAGACCGATTGCTCTGGCTGACGCAGTAAGATTTTTGTGGAACCGTAAATGAAAAGATGAAATTTGTGGTGGAAGAACAGAATGGTTTTGGGAGAGAAAGACGTGGCGGAGATAATTTGTTTGTGGTGAGTGAAATAATTGAAAGCAAGGAAGGAAAATAAAAGGGTGTATCTTGCATTTTTTGAATATTGAGGTGTATGATAGAGTAGACTGTATGAGGTTGCTAGACATGGAAGGAAAAATTGGTTTTAGTGAGAAGATAGTGAACATTGGGAAAAGTTTGTATGAGAATATATGTGTAATCTATCGGCTGGGAGATTTAGTGACGGGACAGGTGAGGAGTGTATGGGGAGTGAGACAGGGTTGTACTCTGTCTCCCTGACTGTTTGGCCTATATACAAAAGAATTAGCTCCCCGCCTGAGATTGAGTGGTTTTGGACTGAAAGTTGGAGAGGAGAAACTGAATTGTTTGCTGTATGCTGATGACATTGTTGTGGTTAGTGAATCAATGCAGGAACTGCAAAGGATGCTTTACATAGTGGATGTATACAGTAGAGATTTCAAGGTGAATTTGGAGGAGATAAAAGTAAAGTCATGTTTATGAATGTTGATGAGACTGACAGAGATAGAGAGTGGAGTATTGGAGAAGTTAAGATAGGCAGAACTAACGAATATAACTACCTCGGATGTATGTTGATTGAAAATGGATGGGCAAGAGCAAAGGGTGAGAAAGTGGCAAAGCTATGCAGGGGTGGGGAAGACTAAGCAGTGTGCCAAGTATAAAGCAAACAAGTATGAATGTGTCAGAGAAATTTCGAAATTTTTGTTTGGCATGAATGTTATGGCATGGAATGGAAGGGACCTTGAAAAGTTCGAGGTGCTGCTGAATAGGGTAGGGCGTTTGGCATTAGGTGTCCCAGAATGGACTGCTGTAGAAGCTATTAGAGGGGATCTAGGGTGGAGTCTGTTTTCTGAAAGAATGGTAAAGGCTTTGTTGAATTATAAGGTGAGAATTGAGCGAATGGAGAATAAAGGGTGGGTTAAACAAATTTTTGAATGGAATCTGAGGGAAAGTCTTTGTGAGAAAATTTGTTGGGGACATGCAAGAAAACTAAAGATTCAGAAGATAGTTCGTGTTAGAATTGGAAGACCTATGGACTATTGGTTATTGAGAAATCATGGAGGTAAAGGAATGGAGTGGAATTGTAAGAAGTGGAAGAAAAATTGAAAAACTAACAAAAGTATGGTCTGAATAAATGGAAGCATAGTATGATTGGGAAAACTACTTGAACTTGGTATGCCAGTAAGAAGGTACCAAGATTTGAAATGTTTCTTTCTTCTTTACTTTCTTTATATTAGCCTGCTCTTACAAAGATAAGACTGCATAGACATTTACTGTTTTTGATTTACTAGCCCTAATAAACTGTTCAACAAGCCCAAGTCCGAAGTATTTGTGATCTGGGACGAAAATATCCTTTTGGAATTAGGTCATGATGAAGCACTCTGGTCAAAATGGAAAGAAAATTTTTAGGACACTGAGTAAGTTGAGAGGTATCAAGTTCTGGTGCGTTTCAAAAAGATGAAGCCAATATAAAATCATCTCACTCCAATTGCAGTCCACCCGTGAATAAAATGTTTACCACATGTAAGGGCTTAGTATATAAAAGACAAGCACTAGTTGCTACTTCATACATATGAGCCACCCCTACCTTGGGCATACTTTTGCTATTTTTTATAGAAAGACTTATAGTCCCTATTAAGTTAAATATGTTATACAGTAAATCTATCTCAAACTGCAGCAGCATAGGCTTTTTCCACAACTTTATAAAGGTATTCATAAATTGATTTATACACAAGTTTCAGCACTGCCACCTTGGCTCACGGGGGTGTGACATTATTTGAATGGCAGACTGAGGCAATGTTGAATAGGTCACTGAACACCGAAAGACTTTCTGCTTAATGTTTAATCTGCCAAGATCCTCAGATATTAAACTTTGCATTTTCTTGTGGGCAAATACTGAAGACTTAGTATTTGCATCTCCATTAGTGATCAATAGAGATGATCTCAAAACTGAATCACGGCAGTGGTGAGTGTCCAAAGACCCTGTAGGGTGTTTAGAATGAATTGAAATATCTCAACCAGGCAGGTTGAGAGTATAGTAGGGTCATTCTAAATCAAATCACTACAAAAATAAAAATTAAACCACCATATCTCAGATTTTGATGAGAATTGGTGTATGGAGTTATCTTATAGCCAAAACCCACTGGTGCAAATTTTAGGTTTCTACAATTAATAGTTTTTGAGTTATAAGGGGTGAAGTTTAGGGAATGTTGAAAATCCCCTTTGAAAAAGTGAATTTATATTCTGCAAGATATGTTCGAAATATAACATGTTAGATATGGTTTGAATCAGAATGAGCAAGGAATTCAAATATATTGTCAAAAATCTTATTATTATTAATATAAGAAAGTTGTTAAATTTTACAATACAGTGTTCCCTCGCTACTTCGCGGTTCGTTTATCGCGGATTCGCTATTTCGCGTGTTGTCGAAAAATATTGTTTTAAAGTATTTATCTCAGTATTTTCGCCACTTTGCAGGTTTTTGCGGCACTCATTCTGCCCATACATAGTACGTATCGTACAGTAATGTGTGTATATAATGAATTTTGCCTTAAAATCACAAAATGTATAAAAATATATTTTAAATAATGATTCAAAAACTAAATGAATATTATAAATCATAAAAACTACGATTTATTTTAAATAGCGTGTTTCTTCAGCGGATGAATACACCAAAAACGAACAGTAGGATCTGCGAAGCGGCCGCTTCAGACGCTACGTGCCGATGTGAGATTGTAAATAACACACGATTGGTTAACTGATGGAAACTATCAACCAGAGAATGCTGTTCTGTATCCCATTCGCTGATTGGCTCAATAACCGTGGCATCTTGTTTTCTTTCGTTTGAGCGGAGCATCCCATCACCGCCCTTCCATTTCACGTTAGCATCGGACTATTGCGTGTGCGAAGTTATAAAATAAGATTTTATTATGTGCGTGATATTAAAATAAATATAGCGTCCCTACATCGCGGATTTTCACTCATTGCGGATGGCCCTAGAACGTAACACCCGCGATGAGCGAGGGAACACTATATTTTACTCCCTACTCCCACAAAGATTTAATCCCCCAATTTTCCCCAAGTGCAAACACTTGCAGAGAAATCTTACATCAGTGCGAGAAATTAACACCACTACAGCATCATTTCCTTAATCAACCACTTGGAGATATTGCCTTCTTGAGATCAAAGAGCATGACTAGCGCTTCGATCAACGGGAGGAATGTCTGATTTAGTACTGATTGCCTTTAAACATTACCAGCGTGTTGACTGGAAGCACTTTGTCAACCCATCAGCAATATGAATTTTATCAGTACATTCTGCACCCACACAGCACTGCACCGCTTTCTTAGGGTTAGATTCAAATCTGCTGCGCCCGTACGTATGATGATGCCGATTTGATTGCCTTGAATCAATCAAACAGGAAGACGAGAGTGAGAGACCCACCAGCTTACAAGATAAAAATCAATGGATTATTTACGGCACGCATGATAGATGTCACTATACTCACCACACATTGCCAACTATAACATGTGATGCCAATAAAATATGTGTACATAAAATTTGCATAAAAGTTCCTTTGGGAGCTGTTGCAGCTTATATTAGAATATTTTGACAAACATGAAAACACTTGTAAAAAATGTTTTCTATCGATGGATAGCAAAGTTTCTGTATAGAGCAGCTTACCTCCCAGGTTGAGGATAACTTTTTATCTTGCTACCCTCATCTTCCTTCTCTACCTTCTGATTTCAAGTTAAGGTCCTCACTTGTGTGGCCTCTCTTTGCAATGTACCTTCCTTTGGCCAGTAATATGAAGTCCTCTGATATTTCCCTTCATTGTAGACAATCCCCATAGGATTTTCCGCTTACTAGACAACATTTTTCTTTTTCATCTTTTAATTAAGATCGACCGTTGGCAGACCAGCTCTCATTGTTTTTTTTGTTTTATTTTATTCGTCGGAGAATCCTGTGTCCCTCTCGAAGTGACACTATAGATTTACTCGTTTTGATGTGTCGGTGATTAGCCATGTAACCTATACTACGCTCATTCTGTTTGCCAGTGAGTTTTTAACCCTTATTGTCATTCTTGTAATCTTATCATTTTTCCTAATTACAGTATTACGTCTGAAAAGTCCTTATTTATTCCAAAAAATATTATTCTCATGACACTCAAATTATGAAAGAATATACCTTATCACATTTTTACCTTTCACCAAAGTGATATCATTTGAGAGTAATACATTGCTTTCAGAGGAAGAGGATTTTGAATTCTCTTGTTCTCAAAGTTTAACTTTTTATGGTATACGATCATTTAGCTTGATGTATCATGTAGGCATTCAGCTTAATGCATCTTTTGAGTATTCAGCTCAATACATCTTTTGAGTGTTCAGCATAATGCATCTTTTTAGTATTCAACTTAATGCATCTTTTGAGTATTCAGCTTGATGCATCTTTCGAGTGTTCAGCTTAATGCATCTTTTGAATATACGAGTAGATATACCACAAAAATATTCTTACCATTCCAGTGTAGAAATATATGAGTAAAGAGGTGTGTGATCACTGGTTTCAATTTCTGCATTTTTTGATTATTTATAAGTTTTATTGTGAAAGATGTGCTCCTTTGCATTAGACATGTAGGTATAGAGTATGTACTGTGTACTCGTCTCCACCAGGGACAAAATTGCAGAGCATATGATTCGAAAGTAAGCTGGTTTCTCTGTCCTTTTCATCAACTGAACTGCTTTGGAATAGATTTAATGTTTAACCAAGCACCAAAGATATCTGTATCATACCTTTGAATTTTGCCATGAGATGCATTACTTTTGATTTGCTTTTTACAATTATTTATAAATTTATGTGAACAATGTTTGTGCCAGAAATTTTGTCTCACCGTGTATACAGTGTATTGATATACTTGTACCTTCGTGTGTCCTGTACTATACAACCGCTGCATGCTATTTGTACATACATACTAATATTGACCACATGACCAATTTTGTGATGTGACCAATCATGTGATGTTGCCGCTCTGCACTTGAGAGAGATCATATGCACAAAATAAAGAGAAATGACAACATAATCAAGTTTTACTGAATGAACATAATTTATGTTCCTCTCCATTTTATTGACTGCACGGGTTATATCAAGAATCAGAAAAAGCTCTTGTCATGGGTTAAACTCAACCAATTTTTTGTTATCATTTATGATGGCACAGGGACACTATTAATGATAGAGCTTGAATAATATCCTGGATAAGACCATTTCTGTGTTCATTTTATTATTGGAGAAACTACATAGCCTTGCAGAGAGGACTGACCCAGGCAGACACTGGGTGGATGCTGAAGGAAGAAGCAAATTCATTGAAAGAAGCAATGAAGTAAATTAAGTTATATACAGTTACAGTATCCTAACTACCTACAGCCAATACATTTCATTTATATTGATAGTTCAGTATCATTCAAGTATCAAAAATTTTGAAAAGGATCCAAATTCTCTCTTACACTAAAAAATATAGAATTATCAAAATGTGTATGTCATGAATTTAAAAGAAATAATTTAACAATATCTCTATGGAATTTCCACAGGTTTTTACTAGTGATATATGAAAGGGACAAGACTAAGGTTAGTAGTCTAAATGTGTCACAACTCTTTTTTTTTTTTAATTCTCAGAAAAGCTTCTGAGAAACCTAAAGTGGTCCTGGGTAAGGTAAAGATATAAAATATGTGTACAAAAGTACTGAAAATGATTAACAAATTGCATAAAGAATATGTTGATCATATATAAAGAGGGTTCTTGTGGCAACACCTAGAGATTTGAGATAATTGTCATGTCCTACTATGGCTCCTGAGGCATATAAGTGTGTTACAGTTTCTAAAATCTTGTTTGCATGGATGAAAAAATGTAAGAAATATTTTTACTACTAAAATATGATAACTACATTTTGGATTCCAACAGAGACTGTGAGCTCTAGACAGACAGACATACTAAGAAGGTGCTCATGTGATTGTGTGGGCTTTGGTGCTGATCTCATACATTGGTAATAGAAACTGATAAGAGTTCCTTTCAATTTTGTGTTTTTTAAACCTAAAATCTTATATCAAAATCATTTTGAAATGATTTAGATTTCTCTAGTGTAGGAAAGACTTCAAAGCAAATCTGGTCTTTCCAGCAAGATTTAGCACATTCATACATGGCCAAAAAATTTAAGACTGATAGCAGCTCATGTTCTGTGGGTCATCTTGATGAAGACGTGGTTCTTTATCATCAGTCTTTAGAATACTAGAACCTTGAAAATCAGAACTTAGAGGATAACCTAAAATTCTTTGAAGAGTTAGAATTGTCTTTTAAAGGTCATTAGGTACACATGCTGTAAATTTGTAGGTTGGTACATACTTTGAATAACTGCAAGGTAAAGTTTATCTATGGTCATCTATTTTCTTCATTGTAAAACATTTGCAGTTTTTTTAATTAGTGTTAACACAAATTTATGTATTACTTGTTATTAAATTCTTTGTATGTGTACATATTCACTGTATACTACTTTATTATATCTGTACATTTTTAATTGTTCATTACAGAGCGTGACACTACATACAGATGTAGGAGACTTGAAGATTGAGTTGTTCGTGGACCCGTGCCCCAAGTCATCTCACAACTTCTTGGCCCTCTGTGCTTCTGGCTACTATGATGGATGTCTATTTCATCGAAATATTAAGGTTAATATTGTTCTATTTTATGTGAATATTATTGAAAGTTTTCCAATTTTTCCTGACCATATCATTTTCTTCAGTTTTTTGATGAGCTGTGTTGTAAATTTTATAACAGTCTAACCAATTGTTTCATAGTCATCAGTTTCAGGAGATTCTGATTTCCAAAACTATGCTTTCACTCACCAAAACTGTATCGCCCTAATGAGCATGACTGTAGATCTATGTGTAATCCCTATCAAAATTTCACTAGTTTAAAGAAAAATAAATACAGAACTAGTTAAGACTAGGCTAAAATTTACAAACATGGTTCAAAATAGCATAGTACTCAGGCACAAACGTAACCTTGGCACAAACTCGACATTTAAAAGGTTACGAATGCTCATGTTAAAGATATATTGTTTTCTTTAATAAATATTAACTCTTAACCTATAGGTAGTCCAAAAGTTTCCTATCCTTATTAACTCTTCACTGATAAACATGGTAAAAGTTTCTTATCCATACTTTCAATGATCACCTGTGTAAGGATACATCAGGGAAGGAAGAGAGAATAAATGCACGCACTGCCGGGGTCTGAATCACAAGCAAATCATTCGGGATGTATGCATTACTATGTAAATATGAGTAAAAGTTATGGCATTTAAATGTGAAGGTTAACCTAGAAGACATTAAATATGCCTAGTAAAACATTGTCCATATTTTTATGTTTTTTTTATCAATGCTATTTATGTTTCAAACAGTATCACTAAATCTAAAAGGAAGTCTACTCTGGTATGAGATTTTTATGGCCATCAATTTCCATGAAATACGAAGTTAACTTGTGTAATTTTTTCACTAATAAAGCGATAATTTGCACTCGTGATCTTCCTATCCAACTATATAAGTTTACTAAATCTAAACCTATATGAACTTTTAAGCATGGAAAATGACTACTCATCTTAGATAGACCAATCGAAAAATTTTTTGCTGTGCAATTAACTCAAACAATTTAATGTTTATGTAACCAATTTAACATTCTCATTAAAAAGACAGAAAGACGGAGCTTTTGAGACAAGATCCGTGTGTGAAGCATCCATTTAGTTTGTGTATGTTGCCAGTTAGTGATCAGTTACTTTAGTAAAGTTGTGATAATTGGAAATTAATAGTGAAGCTTCATAATTACAAATGGCCATCTATGATTTATTATAACCCATTAAAGTTTTTCTAGGTGATAAGTTTTCTCCAAATTTTGTGAGTTATTAGGAAAAATAGTGAGTTACAATAATAAATACTCTTCATATGCTTAATACAGGCATTAATATTCAATAATAAATTATACTTACCTACTCTTGGATTCTAGTTCATAAGTTATATTTTGTAGGTTTATATACTGTAAATGTGCTTTAAACAATTGACATAATTGCTCATATTTGCAGATGTTTTAAGACAAAAAAATTTGTAGGGATGAAATTGAAAACTTTTTCCCTCAAAAATAAATTTCCTAACAGGGCTTCATGGTGCAAACGGGGGACCCTACAGGAACGGGCAAAGGTGGCTCATCTATCTGGGGATCCAAGTTTGAGGATGAAGTTAGAGACGACCTCAAACACAACTCACGGGGAATTGTAAGTGTTTTATTTGCGCATTAATGCTGCCAGTGAACAATTTATTGCTTCAAATTACCAGTACCTCCTCCTTTTCATGTTCTGTTAATAGACGATCTTATCTACTTGAATTACTAATAGATGAATTACAATGTGCATAATGAAGATCTTCACTGGTGCTTTATGGGTCATTAATATTTCATCATTTTATTTGTGAAATTATGTCGGTTTCATTAATTTATGTAGAGTGACAGAAAAATGCCGGTTCCTCTGTTCGTGGCGAAGTAGAAATAATGATCTATTATTTGTTAATAATTGATTTTATGACGAGTCATTTTCCTTCAAAAATTTCGTAAATCTTGGTTTCAAATGCATGGTTTTTCTGCATGCTACCTTTCTTCCGTTATTTCTATTTAACATGACATTCTGAAACGAATGAAAAGAAAACATATGGTCGCCTTCGGAGGGCACTTGACTTCCTCATGAAATAATTAAAAGGTTCGCATTCTTTATGGCAGACGTGAGAAAGGGTAGTAAATACACACAGAAAGATTGACATGTTTATTCTAATGGTCACGAAAATAAGAAATGGCAGCAGTCTACCGTATTCTGGAAGATGAACCACAAAATATTATACGCTATTAACACAGATTAATCGTATTCCCAACTGCTGAGTGGTTAGGTACGACACTGAACAATCAAAATTCAATCAAAGCCTTCACATCTAAAATACGAAGATTTTCCCAGTCGCCGACTTATTGTACCTTGAAATTACATTACCCTTGGCACTTGTCATTCACACTGGAGATTCGGCACTGGTGGCGAGAATGTGAAGATTTAACACTCGTAAATAACACCTACAAGTAATGCCCTCTGTCTTCCTCCCATTACGGAACTAATGAAATTAGTCGCATTTCACGCAAATGATTGCTTATCAGATTGACAGCAGGGCATGTATCCCTGCTCTATAAACCACCTAGGTGCTGCAACAATGCACGACTAAGAATTCCCTCAACGCACACGTTTTAGTGCACGTGTGAGATCTACTGCCACCCGTTAGGTTGATGGTTTTAGTTTGTCGCTTGTCCTACCCATTCCTGGGCGTCAAATTTACCCTACATGGCTACAAACAGGTCACGCACCTCCCCTCGCAAAAATCTACCTTCAAGTCTCCCCGACTCTCAGCTTCCCTAACGTTTTATACGAGCTTACTTCTCCCTCTCGTGGTTTCCCCTTTCCAATGTTCCTCTTTTTCGTTCAATAGTGTGAAGTAGGTTTTTAAACATCTATGATGTTCCGTAAACTCTGGGATGAAATCGACCGTTACAGAACAGCGTCCTTCTCGAAGAGTCACCAAGGTTTCTCCCATAAATTTACTTGTGTTTGACGTGCGGTTGAGCCATGTAAGCATATACTGCACTCGTTCTGTTCTCAAGTGTGGAATGTTAACCCTTTAGCGACCAATTTTTTTTCTAGTTTTTACGTCTAAGCTCACAAAGACCGTCTGTACACTGATGCAATGAAGCACGCTGAGAGCCAGGCAGGCAAAAGAACGACGCTGTAACATGCCGCCGCGTTCAAACCTAGTAGCAACCTCATATTGCTCACTGTTTAATTATTAGAACAATTCTCTCAAAGACCGTAAAAGAGGACCGTATGGTCGTTTTCGTCGCTAAAGGGTTAATTTTCTACTTGAGCTTTGCTGGCCGCTTCGAATTCTATCTACCCGTCTGATCGATTGTTTACATTTCTTCCCTTTACTGTGGCGCTGCGCGCTACTCCCCATGTATCGTGTGACACATTCACATTACACATACACATGATATACATGTATGTATCATGACAGGTTCCAAGAAAATGAATGCAGTTTAACACTTTGTTGCATGTTGTAAAACACTGAATTGAGACTACAAGTGAAGCTTTTGTGGTTCTTCATTATTTATTTCTAAGCAGGTGACAACACTTGCTCTTTTCCCAAAGTATCCTGTAAAAATTGTAAAGGGGTTTCAATTCTATTTTTCTCGCCATGTTGATATATGGTAAATAGGTGATATAGCATGAATAATGAAAACCGTAGTCATTTTCAAAGTGTTACTCAGAAAGACGGAGATTACTTGTTGCTTGGTTATATATCGGTTTTGGTGTACTGCCTTCAAGTTTGTAGGGAGGAGCTTATCAACTTGGAGCCATAATTTTACTTATCGCACGCCTGCCTCTCGTCTCGGATTTCAGAACGCGTTTTAAGTAATTCCTTATCGCTCACCTTAATCTCAGACTGCCTTTCCCACACCCTGTACTCAGTTCCGATGTTGAGAGAACCTATTAAGATTGTATGTGCGCATTTTTGTTAATGTGACTCACGTTCGGGAAAATATGATTAATACACAGGTGCTAGCTAGCTGTAAGTTTACTCAGGGAATGATGCTATAGTGTATACACCTAAATGCATTACCATATAATGTAAGCTATTCGATGAATATATGACATAGAGGAAGAAGCTCTTATTTCACTTTATATTAAAATCATCGAGATAGGGTAAGTTGCCCTATCACAGTTACATTAATGTAACATAGCTTCCCGGTAGATTTCACTGATTTGGAAATTGTTTGATAAGTATAAGGTATTGTACGTATGTATTATGTATTGTATGTACGTATAAAATTAATTGTATGGCTCCTTCTGATTTTTACAATTAGGGACTTCATTTTTCCGTTTTTCACCTAAACGTATTGGATTAAACATGATTGAATTTGTAGTTTAACTCTTTTTATTCATATATTACACTCATTCGTTCTCTGATTCTATTATTTTTTATTTCTTATTTATTTGGCAATGATACACAAAAACAAGTGTTTTAATATTCTAATTTCTTGAATACTTTGAGGCTATATATGTCTATCAGCTCAGTTTCTTCATATAATACCACCTTCCGAACTCGGTTCCTAGTTTTTAATTTCCTCTGTATAAATTTCTTGATTTTGGTATGCACTACACCATGTTTCGTCTTCTGCTGTAAGCTTCGCCACACTTCCGACGAGCGCTAGTTTTCTCTTTGTTTTTTGGTTGCAAAGAAAAATTGATTGCAGTTTTCTTTATTGTATAAGTTATGCAATAAAGAAAAGTGTAGGTCATGGTACGCTTTCTGAACTGGTGCTAATACATGAACAACTGGTTAGAATAAAACTCGTTCATATGGTTAATTTGTTAGAAGATTGAGATATATCTTAAAATAGAAATAGTGAATCATAGCAAGTGTTGGGAATTTCTTAGATTTTATTCTGCAGTCTTGAGGTCGTGCAGAATTAATGAACGCATCGATCACCAATCAAATTCATTGTGCCTAAGTACAGGAATACACGTTGTAGTAGTCGGCACCAAGAAGCTAGTTGGAAAAATAAGGAAACAAATAAAGCCTGAACAGTTGTTCAGATTGTTTAGGTTTGATACGATGCTCGTATGAGTGTCTGAAGAACAGTAGTGTGGCAGTCGTGAAGTAGTTTGTAAGGCTTCCATTGTGGTCCCAAAAGTTAACTCATGCGAGGGCCTATATTGTGTAGAAAAATATTGCGCCCTGGTCAGGAAGTTCGAGCAAAATTTTCATGGTACATGAATTTTATTTTATTTTTATTTGTTTAGACACTCCTATGTCCAGTGGCCGTTAAAATGAGAGTTTAACAGTTTGGGTTGAGATCGGTACGTGAAGCTTCTGATTGGTTTGTGTATGGCTAGTGAGTGATCAGTGACTGCAGTAAAGTTGTGTTAATTAGACATTGATAGTGATGCTTCATAATAACTAAGGGCCAAGGACTACTATAAACAGGACCTGCACCGCCATATAGCTGACTACGCTAGCGGAGGCCATTGCATTCTTAGTAACATAACATTTTCTATCGGACAAATTGATCAAAAATTACTTCTTTCAAGCAATAGAAGAGATAATGTTTTACAGTGAATTTTAAATGGTTTAAAGTACTGTAATGCTTTGAAATACCAATTTTAATCGGACTTAACATGTATTATTGTATGAGCTTAGTGGCCACTTTATAGAAAGCCGAGTTGCTGCAGTTTTAGAATTTACAAATGATTATAGTTAAACCTTTTCCAATGCAAACAACTAAACATACAAACATTCACGCATATAAACAAACAGACATAGAAGCAAAAACTTACCAAACTGCAGCGATTAGTCAGCCAACCGGGCTTTCTTTACAGATGTCTGAAGAAGGACTGCCTTCTTCTGCTGGTCTTTCTCTAGGTTGTGGAGTCCATTCAATAGAACATTTGCCAGACGATGGAACATCTTGGGACAGTCAATGTCAATTCCACTGAAATCATCAAACTAGGTCCTTTGTGCAGCGTCTTCATCATGACACACAGCACAGAAGTGGCCTTACAGTCTCAGTTGTTCTCGGCCATGCCACTCAGCACCCCACTAGAAAATTAAACAGTTGGGTGAATCTATATTTCATCTACCAAGAGAAACACATTCTTCTGCTGCAGTGTCTGGACTTTGTCAAATGTTTCCCTCAGCACCTGGTCCTTGTCAATAGATGAAGTGATGTACTGCAGCTTGCGTTTGCATGGCAGCACCAAAAAGTCTCTGAGCTGTTCATAATTACACTTTGGGTATGATTGAAGAGCAAAACAATAATCATTCATGAAAAACTGCTTCTGTAATAAAAGTTCCAACTGACGTGTCAGAAATACCAACTTTTTCTCCTTCTCGGTGTCGACGCAGGCTGATGTGTGAGCTTGAAGAAAAGTGACAACATTTTGGATCGTTCTGTCAAACGGGATGTCATAGTGCATTGCCTAGCGCACAGTTTCGTCGAACTGAGTATACGATCTCAAACCATTGTTGGGATGAAATGTCTTAACACGTTGACTCCGATTGCCTGATTGGTGTAAAACTTCACTTTGTACGCATAGTCACTAGAAGGATCTGAAAAAATTACAGAACCTAACCTACGTGGTACACATACGTACCACTTCGGAGTCAACGTGTTAAACAGTGGTACTAATGCCGTTATTGAACGCACTGAGCGTTATTTGGGAACACAAAGTGGGCTTTTTTTCGACAATCACAGACAGGCTGCATTCACTGAAGTTGTCGGTCATGAACAAACACACAAGCCTTTATTTCAAGCTTGAAATAATCAAGTTCTTGTACTGCTGCATGTTACGTTCAGGTTTGAAAGCATCAAATGAAGTAATCTTATCCTTCTGAAAAACCTCAGTTGTTGGTCTTCAACTTTCGCCGGGCGAGGTGTGAGTTTTGGAGAGGGCAGACATGAAGCAGGCACATTGAAGATACTGTGCGGCGCCTGTTCTCTTTATTGTAATTACCTCGACAGTTCACAACCCCTCACTTGTTCGGCATTTTTAAAACATATAATTAGCAATAAATTTGTAAATAAACGGTATCCACTTAGAAATGCAGCAATATGCCTCGAAACAAACAACAATCTCCGATTCAAACCGAGCGACAGACTACGACAATGTTCGCACTATGACAGATGGAGGATAACTGAACTCAGTGAACTGGCCTCCTCTACAGCAGTCAGCTATATGGCAGTGCACGTCCTGTTTATAGTAGTCCTTGCTAAGGGCATAATTTCTCGCCCTGCAGATTCTGTCAGGGAATTGCTTCAGACTCTTGCTCGACCGTGTTTTAAGGAGAAAAAACAAATAATATATATAGAATTTAATAAACATGATTTACAATTAACAAAAACAAAATAGAAGGTCGATAGATTTTCTACTTAATGAACAAGTTAAATTACTAGAAAGCTTGCTAGCAGCAGAGCAGTCAGATTCTGCAGAAACAGAAACTATGCTCAGCCTATTAGGCGCGTTCACTGAACATGAGACTAACTACAGCCGTCCATTAAGCTTCCTACTCTATCGGTCCTATGCTGAACAATACCTTAACGAACAGTTCTAACTAATGGAGAGCTTACTGGCGACAGAATAGTCAGATTCTGCAGAAACAGAAACCGTGTTTAGCCGGCCCCGAAGGCGCGTTTACCAAACCTCTGACGGACTACAGCTGCCGACTTAACTTCCTAGCCTATCTTACCTATGCTATCAAATCTACATACTATACTGCTACTCTATGCTGAACTGATTAGGGTAAAGGCGCCGCCGAAGAGGTCAGGCCTGATGAGAAGAAAAAACGGTTTCTGTAATCAAGAATAAACAAATTTCACAAATCTAAGTTTCAATATCACAAAGTTGCATACTCTGCAGCACCTAAGTCCCTTGCCGGTTGCGGGACAGAAGGATTGCACACTGAAAATGTAAATGGGAGCGACTGATCAAAAGAATGAAGAAAAAGAAATTGCGTGGAAGAAAGACGGATTCATCTACTGACCATGACAAACGGTCATCTGCGACTTGTAAGTTTGATGTCTATTTGGGGCATTTATAGTTTCAATGAATTGTTTTACTCATTTGCATGTGCTATTTTCTTGCGTCGTGTGAATGCGTGCGAATGTAATAGCTGGTCTCATTAGTCTCTCCAGTGTGATCAGTAATGTTTATCAAAAGTGTTCATCTATAGAATGGAAATGATTTTCAAAAATAAGTATGGGGATAATAACTTGGTTATACTTAGTTGTAGGAGTGGGAGATACATAGGCTATCTTTTCTGGTAGAGAATGACTAGAGTTCTGGTGAGAAGGATAATGGTGAAAATTAAGCCGAGACAATCGCTGGTTGAATGCATGCGCACTAGCGTTGTTGAAAGAGTGAATGACAATGTTGAGTAGTTGATGGTATTGTCGAGAGTCTGTCAAAATTGTTAATACTGAAATAGTGGGACCTTTTCGGTTGGCAGGAGAAGAGGTAACCAGAGGTACCCACTTCCAGCTACTGAAAAATGACCTACAGCCATTACAAGAAGCTCTGGTCGTTCATATGCAAAATATTCATGTATCATAGTGTTTCATTGTATGCTAAATTGGGTAGAACAACGGTCGATTAAGGAGCTGGGCTGCACATTCTTTTGATTTAAAGCCAATTGAAAATGTATCGAATACAATCAAGTGAGAACTTTTTGATTCTGGATGTGAGTTTAGCTCAAAAGCGTTTTTTTAGTTAGGTATTTTGGCACTAACGTGCAGCATTTAATCATCAATTCCTACTTTAAAATAAGGCTGGGATAAAAGATTTGCTTTAATATTATCTCGATATGGTGCTTGTGTGGCTAAAACTTTTTCAAAACTCAGTTTCATTTCAAAACAATCAGAACGAAGGTACGTGAAGGTCCAGCCCACAAAACTGCCGAACGGTGTATAAGTGCGAATCCTACTAGTGCTCTAATTGTTTCAATCACCAATTATATTGTTTCCAGTTGAGTGCCCCTTAAAACCGGTTAATTTTCGTATAAAGTTTACTTCTCAGGTTGATTAAAATGTGATGCTTTCTGGGAGCAGTTAAAATTGGTGAGTTTAAAACCTGTGGAATAATTGTCGCAACGACTCTGCGTGGCAAGAGTAGTCAAAATAGGCAGAACAAGCAAAAAATGATTACATCAAGCGAGGGCATTAGCGAGGTATACACATAGCGGTCGACAGCAGAAATTTACAATCGTCGTCTGCGCTCACCGGGCAACCTATGTACATGTGGGATGCGCGTCACGTCCTACTTCTTAGGCGTCAACAGGAACTCGGCTGGTGCTATTGCATTAAATCTCGTGAACGGAGTTCCTCGTTCACTCATGTATTTAAAAAGGACCGTTATATCATGCGTTGCAAATAATTTATAGATGATGTATTAATTGTATAAGCTTATCTCTCTAGAACGAGGAGACTGCGAGTACAACTCATCGAGACCTATGAGTATCTCTATGGCTTCAACGATGTTACCCTAGAAGGGCTTTTTTGACGGAGACGATAACGTGCGAACCGGAAATAAACTAATAATGAGAACCTACACATTATCCCAGGATCTTAACTTCTTTCCAGTCGAGATTACCAGAACCTGGAATCAGCTACCCGAAAAATATTGTTTCTGCCGTCACTGAGAACGCATTCAAAAATCGTCTCGAAAAATTTTGGGAAAGGAACCCCCAATTCTGTAGAGTAATAATTCCATAACCCTGGGCCTGCGTATGTATTTTTGCGGTCTGTTAGCGTGATTGAAATGCTTGTAAGGGATTAAGGTGTACGCACGTGGTTGAAATATCTATGTTAAATTGAGGTGCATGTGCCTAATTGATACCTTTACGTTAGACGGCGTGGGACTTGAGTAGCAGCCCAAGAATGAACCAAACGGCTCGTTCCTGTTGCCATATTCTATTCTATTCTATTCTGGAGCGACGAAGTGGAAATATGAAATTAAGTATAATTGATATTTTTTACTAATACTTCAAGCTATTATCTTAATTTTCAAATGATTAACGTTAGTAATTGAAGTAGTTTCAACGTTGACTCTGAGGTGTTAATACAATGCCATTTTTCGAACAACATTACTACTATTAAAATTACGAGAATTATTTTCAAAAATTAAACAGTGATGACACTTACTGTATTGAATTCACAAAGCATTTCGCATCGTATCTTTACTATTGAAACTGCTTTGATTGGACATCAATCATACATTTGTAACCTCCAGGAGTTTGGTCTTTCAATTTGTTGGTGTAATGAGGTGCACAAGCATATTCGAACCCTGGTTCTTTGCTTATTACCTTCGTCACATTCTGTTAAGTACTCATTTGTTGCTTCAGGTGAGCATGGCCAGCAACGGGCCCGACACCAACGGCTCACAATTTTTCATCACGTACAGCATACAGCCGCACCTCGACCTCAAGTACACTGTTTTTGGGAAGTAAGTTGTAGTGACTAGGGGTGGAACCGCAGGGTTTATTACATAGGTTTTGGAATTTTTCTTACATAGTTGGTGTCGTCATATGAATGCTGTGGTGATGGTACTAAATAGTTCACTAGCGTCTGTAGTAGTGCGGTAGTGATAGCTGTTCAGTAATAGTAACGTCATAGTACTAAGTACTATTTGAAGTAACTACGGCGACTATTAGTTAAATGATACGACGACTATTGGTTGAAATGTTTTAACTCATTTTTTCAAATTATAGTATATTTTAGTGAATTCATTGCTTCGAAAAGTCATTGCCTGCAATTTGTTTTATTCCCTTCACCATCCCCATATACAATCTAAGTTGATTTTGCTGCTGTATTTGCTAATACACCTTTACCAAGCTCATTGAATGTGAGCTTATCTGATATGATCTGTAGATATGATAAACATACGGGTAAATACAGCGTAAGCTTATGTATATTATATCTATCATCTGAAAGAAAAAGATATCAGAACTCATTGTAACATTTCTAAAAGATAACAAGGGACAAAATTTCGTTCGACAAAATCGGATATTACTGTTTTGCAAACCCTTGCTATGAGAAAAAGTTCCTTCGAAAATTTTTATTCTCACTATGCAATCGGTGAACTTGGTCAGTTGTAGTTCATTTTAATTGGTGTAGTTGGTTCAAGTGATTTTTGTGCTCAAGACCAAAGTCTTCCCTTCTCCCGTTGCTAGTTACCATATTCGTTACTATACATGTATGAAACTTACCCAATACGCAGGGAGAGAAACACAAACGGTTTCAGCCATCCAAATATATATATAGTTCAGATTAATTTGCTGAACTTGGTCAAATTCTTTAATTCGGAATTCCATTGCCAGATTTCTGCGCAAGCTGATTTTTGTACGAAGATCTACAGTAAAAGTCGGTTTTATTTTCACAAATGCTGCTACCTATTCTACTACTTTTTCATTGTTACAATTCGATTGTACTTGAGTCGTCCAGCTTCGGGATGTACACGTTTACATCTACGTGTCAGGAACACGGATGTTTTTAGCGCCAGCTTGTTGTATTTATCAAATACATTGCATTCAGGTTGCTACTGCTCTACAGTTACTTTCCTCACTTACGTTGTGTCCTAATTTAACGGATCCGAGGACAATGATGAAAATACTTCGTTTAATATTGGGATTATTATTCAGTAAAATGGGGTTATGTTGCAGAGTTATCGATGGCTTTGACACACTGGATGAGCTAGAGAAGCTTCCCGTCGATCCAAAGACCTTCCGACCGACTTCTCCCACGCGTTTGAACTCTGTCACCATTCACGCCAACCCTGTGGCTGACAAGGCCTGCTAACTGGTACCGCGAGCCACGCACCCTGTCGCTCACTGAAGCTACTTGTACCTCGTCTCAAGGGCTGTTAACGCCAGTAACCCTCATTTACTCTATCCGATAGGAGATGATGCTTTGCATATTGGCCAAAAGTTAATTTCTTATGAGGAAATATTGTCATAGTTTCTTGGAAACTGAAGTAAAAGTATGTTCGTGAAGGCGACCGACAAATCGGCTATGATAATACGCCCTGGGCTGGTGCTATCAACTGCCGAATTTCTTCCTGTAATCAAAATGATTTCATTGTGTCTATTTTTCATTGATCTAGAGGTGTTTAGACATTGAAAAAGCGTCTCAATGAAATTGTGTAAGTTCATTAACACGTTGACTCCGAAGTGGTACGAATGTGTACCACTTAGGTTAGTTTCTGTAATTTTTTCAGATCCTTCTAGTGACTACGCGTACAAAGTAAAGTTTTACGCCAGTCAGGCAATCGGAGGCAACGTGTTAAATTAATTAAAATTTTCAGCTGTTTGAACGGCTAAAGACACTTTTTATTACTCTTTTTGTTCCAAAATAAGTGTACGAAAACAATTTCCAGGCTGTTCTGGAATAATTGTTGCATTGAATCAAAATACGATAAAAAGAACAGAGAGCAAATTCATTAGCATACTCAGTAGTAAAGAGTAATTTTATTAACTTGTAATGAAAACGAGTATAGGAAGGTTCCTTGAACATTTCATTTTCTATAAGTTAGAATTAAAGAAAATGGTTTTGAGGGCCCAACTTAGCGTACATTGCGAGGTTTGTTTCCAGAATCAGCTGATGAAAGCTCTGTGATGAAAGTTCAAAGTAGCTAATGAATTAAAAGTATTAAAATTCAACCATAGCATAACTCTCACTCAGTATAAGTGAGTAATTAGTTTGATAATTTGATTTTTATAATAGTGTTACATTGAACAAGCAGTAATTTTATGCTCTGGAAAATATTTTTGGCTGTAAATTGGGACATGTTGAATAGCACTCTAAGTTTAAATTATTTGTTATGTGGGTTTTAATCGTCTTATTTGCAGCCCTTCATTATGACTTCAAAAAGGAAAGAAACACAAAGACTAAATTAATTATTCAAAGAAGAGAACAAAAGTATCTCTCGAACAGAAGATAGAAATAATAAAACGTGTTCAATGTGGTGAATCTCAGAATGAAATTGCCAGAGAACTATGCCTGAACAGGCCTACAGTCGCAAACATTTTAAGAAGCAAAAGTAAATATAATGAGTTGCCAAATAAAAGTGCATCTCCATCTCCCATTACCTTGGGTGCTACAAATGTATCATATTGACGTACTGATTTAATCGTCGAGATGGAGAAAAAACTAGTAGAATGGTTGAAAATTCAAAATGAGAATCACACCCCAGTCAGCAATCATTTATTGCAAAAAAAAGCTATTGCTGTATTTGATAGTTTGTAATCATCACAGCGGTTCGTCAAAAGATGAAGAAGAAAAGTTTGTTGCAAATTGTGGGTGTTTACACAGGTTCAAGAAAAGAATTAATTTACACAATGTAAAATTGCAAGGCGAGGCTGCTGACGCGGATAGAATTGCAGCAAACGAATTTCCAAATAAATTAGCTGATTTCATTACAGATGGTCAATACTGTCCTCAACAGATATTTAATGCGGACGAGACAGGTTTGTTCTGGAAAGGAGGTCCAACCAGAACATTCATTGAAAATAGTGAGAAATCTGCTCCGTGACATGAAACTACAAGAGACAGATTGACGTTGTTAGGAGGGAATGCAGCTGGTGACTGCAAAAGGCAAATTGAAGCCAATGCTAGTTTATCACTCCCAAAATCCTCGCGCTTTAAAGGGCCTAGTGAAAGCATTTCTCCCTGTTATATGGAAAACAAATACCAAAGCATGGGTTACTCGAATTTTGTTCAATGAATGGTTTTTCAATCATTTCATTCCTGGATGTGAAGGATACTGTAATGATCAGAAGATACCTTTTAAAATATTGCTTCTACTCGATAATGCTCCTGTTCAGCCTGCAAATTTAGGTGATATGTACCCTAATGTGAAGGTAATTTATCTACCCCCCAACACAGCATCCATTCTTCAACCAATGGACCAATGTGTAATAGCATCTTCTGCTAAAATAGTTAAGGAAAATGAAGATGAGAAAATGTCATTGAAAGATATATGGAAAAAGTACGATCTCTATTGTGCCATTAAAAACAACTGATTCCTGGGCTGAAGTGAAGCACACCATCATGAAAGGGGTCTGGAAAAATTTATGTCCCCAGTTTTTCTTAAACAATGCCGATGTCTTCAATGTCTCTGTTGATGATTCAAAACAAGATATAGGATTAGCAAAAGAGCTAAAGCTGAATGCTAGTGAAGATGACATTGAAAATTTGATGGTGTGTTCGTCAGAAGAAGATGATGGAGTGCTAAACTTGTCTAGTGAGACTGACAGCGATAGTGATGATGATTTTGACACCGAACGAACACCAGTAAAAATGTTCACTACAACTATACTTGATGAGGCCTTTTCACTAATTTCTGATGCCAAGAAGTTGTTAGAACTTCAAGATCCTAATTCTGAAAGATTCGGTAAGTTCTCCCGTGACATTACTAACAGTCTTCAAGTGTGTCGATCAATATACAATGAAAAAAAATGATAAATATCATTCTTGTTTTGCTTTGAAGCCGTCCACATCAACACCTGATGAAACTTCACAAGCAGATGTGATTATTGACTGTTCCGTAATTGAGATCAGTGAAGATCCGAGAACAAAATATCTTTGGGGGGGGGGGTATTTTACGTTAAAGTAATTGAACGCAACACTGAAAAGTGACAATATTTTATTCTGTTATATCACATTAAATATTTGGTTATCAATCTCTTGTTCGTTATATTGTGTACATGAATCGCGGATATATTATATATAGCCACTGTTAACATTTCTTCTGTTATAAAGACTAATTCGTGAACCAATTGCTTCTAATCTCTTCTAAATAATAATATTGATGTTTATTGTAGGTACCGTGAAATACATCACAAAAAATAGTCTCCGTTTTCCATGTCTACGTACTGTAATAACTTTGAGACGTGCCTCGCAATTATTACAGCTTTTATAAAAGCGGGGTGTAATAAAAGCGGGGCCTGCCTGTACAAAATAAATTAAAAATTATTTACTCGGCACATACACTGGGTGCAATAAATCCCCAACACGTTGCCGAAAGTTTTATTTACTATAGTTATACATATCAAAAAAAAGTTGGACGCGTGATATGTATATTTTGTACTCTAAATGCAAATTTTAAACCATATGGTTGGAAAAATAAATTCTCTCTTTTCTAAAGTAGAATTCATCTGCGACTTGTTTCATGTCACCGTGCTCTAGGACACGATTTTTTTTATCTGTCCAGCAGTGTTTGTAAAACTGCATAACGTTCATTATTGGTCAACTCGTGCGTTTTACTTTATTGTTTAGCCTCTTTACGAATGTATTTTCTTTTTCCATATTGTTTTTTGCCAGTGGATGTTCTGAGGAAAGTAAAATTTTATGTCGTTAAAAAAGCTGTTTTAATTTTTGCTTTAAATTACTTCAACTGAATAAGCTGAAAGCAATAAATCCGAAGCACCAATACTAACCCGTTATCGGAAGCAGGGAATAATTTGACCGAAAATAACTAAATCTTGTATGAAGTTTCTGGCTAAGAAAAAAGTATTTTGGAACTGAGGGAGTATAAATTACTTATCTTATAATATTGCTTTTATTCCATGCAAGAGTAACATCTAAGGTAATACTTACATATTGCATTAACTAATCTGAACTGAGTGCGGTAAATTAATTTTTTTATATTTTACTTGTGGAGTGTGTTGTGTAATTTTACGTGCATAAATTTTGTATTGCTTTGGTAATATTTCCTCGATGAAGGAGGTGGAGGAAACGATCTTCGTGCTAGAGAAAGAGTGAAAAAATCAGCTTAGCTCAGAGTGTACTGAAAGAATTATGAAGTGGAAATAAAAATGACAGAGGCAGAGCAACTGACATAAACATTATTCGGTACCATTGCACTGTATTGGTGGTTGGTCACTATGATGCCCGTTAGGCTTAATATTTGATAAAAAATTGTTATTACAGTGATTTCCATAATTCCATATTTCTAGCCTTGTTTTTATGCATCTACGATACGTATATAAACTGTGCGTCGTGCTATATAGAGCATGTTACACCTGTGATCGGGAAACGAGTAAGCTATGTAATAGGAAAGTTAAGATAGGGTATGTGAAAACATACAGTAAGAGGAGTTTCGATGAGAGTTTGTGTATGCATCTAAACTGGTTCAGTGAATCGTTTCTTGGTTATGAATGTAGTGTGTAATGTGTTATAGGGTAGGAATGTGTAGAGAAGATCTACGGCCTTTGTACTTTCGTAAATACAGTTGACTTTTCTAAAAAAAAGTCATTTAGGTTTTTGAGACAGCTTTGTTTTTCCTAACCTGTGTTGTGTGTCAATATTGAGGTTTAGGGTTTGGAGACGTTTTGTTATACGCCCTTTGAATAATCTTTCTGTTATTTTACTGGAGACCGATGTCGGGCTGATGGGTGATAGTTATTGAATGCTCATTTGTTCCCATTTTGAAAATAAGAAGGGCATTCGCCTGCTTCTAGTCCTCCGGAACCATTCCAGTTTCGAACGATCGCTAACCTTTCATCTATATATTTATTATTTTACTGTTCACTGAAAACGTTAGATGGTTGCATTATCAACAAATGGATTATATTAACACCAGCTTAGGGTTTTAATTCCAAGAGATTTGAAAACATAATGTGAATACAAATGTCATGTGTAAACTTGATTAAAATTAACGATTTTTCTTTCTTTCTTTCTTTCTTTCTTTCTTCCTTTCTTTCTTTCTTTCCTTTCTTGATGATGTTCGGTAAGGGTTCGCTAATTACTTCGGCTTTTTCTCTGGGTTTACGTGAAGCAAGGCTGTCGGGTCCGGGTAATTTATGTGGGTTTGAAAGACCTGTTTTTTTCTACCGCTTCGACCGTGAATACGCTACTGTCAGAATTTCGTAGGAGTTTAAGGCGTGAGATTGCGGAAGTTCAGTTGTCTTAGCGAAGGAGCACTTTAGTAAAGTATGTATTCTGGTTATGATTTGTTGTTCGTTTGACTTGAACCCTCATGGTGGAGTAGTATCTCTTCCAATAGTATCTCTTTTTAATTGTTTGTCATTCACTCAAACTTCGAAGCCCTATGGGTTTGTTTTTCTTTTGCTGCTACTTCAATTTCTTCATTTTGCTTCGTATATTTTATCGCTTTTTTTACGGTCAACAGATGCTGATGTGCTCATGACGACAGGGTTGTGTTTGGTATCTTTCAAGTCTACTCTACGACTAATGCGTGGCATTTATAAGGAGCTTAATTTCTTGTGGAAATCAATGAAGGTTATTCGTTATTATTCGCTGTGTTAGAATATGATGCTGAGTAGCGGTTGCGATTTTTTCTTTGATTATCATGTAGCAATCCTTGATGTCATCGTTTATCATTAATACTTCGTAGTCGAAACTGCCGAGCTCCCTTTTCAGTAGTTCGAAGTTTGTCCGTGTGTCGTTTGAATCAATTTTTAGTTGAGTCCTAACATTAGGGTCGTGCACTTGAGCGCGAGGTCTATCGTATGGTGATCATCGATCATGTTTATAGCTTCTACGCCAATTATTTTGAGGTCAGAGGTCATTCCGACGGAGTCGAGAATATTGTTCTATCTCGTCGTTTTGTTGATATGCTACTGCAGAAAATTTGTATTTATTATATCGATAGGCTTGAAGGCCAGATGCTCAACTTTGACGAGTAATTCAGATTATGTAAGGCAGATTAAAGTTTCCCATGATTTGTCTTGCGTGAGAAGTACGAAGGATATTTTCAAGAAAATAATAAGAGTTCATTATCATCGGCTGCTCTCCTGGTTGGATTCCTATGTGTATACGAGTACAGTTTTGATAATTTTTCCTTGCTGTGGATGGATAGCGAGATGTAGTGCTATTTTTATGTTACTCATTTAGTTTCAAATTTTGGTTAATTTTATTTGATGTAGATTTTGGCGCCACCATTTCTATTACTACGTGAAGGTTGTCGACATTTGGTAGATTCCTTTTTTCAATGAGACCTTCGCTGAGATGTCTTCCATTTAGATCTAACCTGGTTTCATTGTTGGCTATGATATCGTATGATTAGGTTGACGAAATTGCTTTATATCCTATATTTTCGGTAGGATTCTTCGTTCGCTGTCAACCAATATCTTGAGATGTCCAATATTTTGATCGGTATATTCGGTTTACTTGTCTGAGCCGGGTTCATCGACTTGTAGGGTTCGGTTTTGTTATTTAGTTGCTTACAATGATATGGGTTCGCTCTTGGTGCATTCATTTTATTGCGGTGTTGACTGTGTAGTAGTAGGTTTTGTCCATGGTTATCCCTGACATCGCCTGTGGGTTGTCGAAAATTTTACCAATACGTTGTACGTGAGTTACCAACTAATATCCTTATTTATCCAATATTTTGGTCGGTGTTTCCGCTCCGTTCCGTTGTTGTCGTTATCTGCTTCGGCCCTCTTGGGGAGGTTAGTTTTTGTTATTAACTCGCTCACGAATGGTCTCTGAAGACTGTACTTTGTCCTAATCTGGGTTCACTCATGTTGCATTCATTTTATTGCAATATTAGTGGTGTGTTAGTACGTTTTTATCATAGGTCTCTCAGATATTGCCTCTAGGCTGTCGAAAGTTTTGTGCCTTTGCTAGCGTTTCTTGCAGCTCCAGAGTTGCATGCTACTGTGGTGAATATTGCCATCGTGCGTGGTCCGCTGCTCGTTTCGCTAGTAGAACGTTGAGTTGAGTGTTTTGTGAGATCGTCGGGTGTGTGTTCAAGAACATGCTATTTTTGAACTTTGAGTCTTTTGCTGTCTTCGAGGAACGTCTGCATAATTACGCATTGAGAGGAATATCGAGAAATATAGAAGACCCTCTGAGAACTGCAGAAAGCTGCAGACAATTGATATAACAGTTAACACAGACACTATTGGTCGATCACTCTGTAAATACGATTTTCTTTCTTTCATTCAATAGAGAAAATGCTACTTGCTACGACAACTCTCGTTATAGCTTGTTTGGCTAAAGGACTTGTATGTAACCCAAAAGATTTTTGGAACTAAGTCACTTGATCGAACGAAACAAAATTTGAGTTTCTCAGGAGAAATTTACCATCAAAAATTTGCAGAACTAAGTTCATGTGCCAAAAATATACCTGCCGTTAAATTTGAGGGTAGGCTCATGACATGGGTTTTTTCTTTATCAAAGGCCGGAAAAATAGAATGTATTGCGAGTAAAATGAACTGCGTAAATGCCTATAAATTCTGCAAACAATCTGTGAATTTGATCGAGGGTATCTAAGGATATGAAGGACAACAGAAGTTCTCACCTTCGATTCGCACACCCTTCGACGACTCAAACGTCTTTGCCTCTCTTGCTAACGTGGACGAAACTCTAACTTCGCCATCCTGATTGACAAACTAGCTTGTGAACAGAGGCAAAACCACGGGGCCTCAACGGAATTCTGACATCCCGCAAAATAACACGCTCGATATACGAGCTCCTATAAGCCGCGATACGACGTTCAAAAGAAGGAAACCACAAACTCTTTCCCACTGTGCATTCTACAGTCAGCGATCTTGCTTATGGTAATCTTTTATCTACTATGCTGCATTTTCCAACAAGATTAATCCAAAAGATACGGCAAAATTATCTAAAAATAAGCTCAATAAGAAGATTGAGGTTTTGGATCAGTCTATTTCATCACTTAACCGTAACCCGATCAAAAATTTGTAGAAAGAACTAAAATAAAATAATTAATTGAAATCCTATTACTTGAAGCAGGTTGAAGGAATAATGCATTAAAGACAGGTATAAAATCAGCCCAAACATCTGCAGCAAGTTCGTAGACTTTACCAAAGTCTTCAAGTAGTTATTGAAAAAATCGTATTACTGTGGGAATTGATTTCATGAATCAAACACGAGTAGCTTATTAAATCAGCTGTGGGGTAGCAATGCAAACTTTTGTTTTCGTGAATTGAGACAGAAGAGAATCTCTTCAGGTAAGTTCCCATACGTGGGACTAGCTAGCACAATGGCTTAGAAGTAAATTAAGAGTAGGCTATGGGTATTTTAAACAGATTTAGATGCTTTCGAGTTTCAATCTCTCGCGAAAGTAGGATATGAAATTAGGTATTGTGTCTGTACAAGAGTTGGATTTTAGGGCAAGATTTTCTTAAGTTGAGCCAGTTTACTTCTACCGTGATTGAGTTTGCACCAACGGTCTGTTACTGTTCTTTGTAGTGGCATCCTAAACTTGAACATTACTATCCCGTAAGTGATTAATAATGAAGCAGGTTTCATGGAGAAATGCTCACTCCTAGCGACAATCGTAACACGTCAGAGTAAAACTTCCATATAAGTCATGATATGACAAGAAAGCTTGAAAATTGACGGCGCTTAAAGAAGATCAGGAAGTTTCAAAGAGAAACCCGAGGGTTATTTTTGTGTTAACCTCCGATTCCGAATGGGATTTCATCACGTAATCGTCAAAACGGAGATAGTCTGGTTGCCCGAGATACAGGAAACTGAATCGATCGATGCTCCTGCCAAATGTTGCGAACTGTAATCCGTTTTCCGCAAGCAGAAGGACGTAGTGCTGCTGAAATCCATCTCAAAATTTGCAAAGTGTACGGTGAAAATTTTATGTGAGAGGGTATTGTACGGGAATGGTGTACAAAGTCTAAAGACGGGCGAGCAGACGTCCATGAAGAAGGTGGACAAGGCTGCAAGTCTGTCGCTGTTGTAGGCCTCGCTCAGCATGTTGTGTTGAAGTACACCAAAACGAAGGTTTACAATCGGTATACTTTCTGAAGAATCTTCATCCATTTCAAGGTCTGCTTCGTACACAATAGTTAGAGGTCTCGGATTCCGGAAGCTGTGTCTATCACCAGCTTGGTCGACTGGTGAGCGAATCTGCTTGCGAGCAGGAAGACCCGGGTTCGAATCCTGCTGCCGACATGGTTGACGCGGCTAGAAATACGGCATGGGACTTGGATAAACAACCGAATAATTATCGAAGTAATTATCTGACCCAAGAATGGGCCAGAAGGTTCGTTCCTATAGCCTCATTCTATTCTATTCTATTCTACTTTGGGTTCGGCCCGTTGTGCCCGTTAAAACTGATCTCTCCTCACTGGCGTCTAACTTCTTTGAAGAAGGCATGGAGAATCTTCTGTTACGATATGACAAATACCTGAATCATTTTGACGATTATGTTGAAAAATAAGTAAGACCTTGCAGTGTTTTTGGAAACAAAATTGTGTCATGTAAATTCGCCTGTTTTATGGCTCATCAGGGGTTGAAGAAAACAGCGCTCGTATGTTCCCTTCGGTTCCTGCGAGGGAATCTATGCATTACGTGAATGTAATGTATCTATTCCTGGTAAACGTTAATGAATTTTAGGCGCAAGTCGAGTACATAAATGGTAGAAATTAAATCATGGTTCTTATCAAACGTTTTATTTGTAAAAAAAATGTTTAACTAAGCAACAATCAAAATAAACGACGAATGTTAAGAGAAGATTGAACATATCATGAACTTTATAAATTTAGATCAGTATTTTCGACCAGCTATGTAATGCTGTAATTTGCTGTGAATCACGGGATTGCAGTAATGATGCGTCTAAAGCAAAGAACGTGAAAATACTTATTTTTTGATGTGATCTGAATGAAATTCAGGAGAAAATCCTGCGTTGCATACCTATTAACTTAAAACGTGCATTTGTTTGAAACTCAAATTACTTACAAACAAACAAACAAACAAACAAACAACTTTATTTCCAATCAAGTACACAGTATATAGGCATTAGTACATTGGTTTTTCAAATTCTTAAGGTTAACATCCTAAGAGTAAGGGTGATGGTGAGCTCCATGCGACGATCCCGGGAGATTGATGGGCGTGTCCATGGGCTTGAGGGCTTACAGGTACGTGCGAGCTCATGGCGCGAAACGAGAAACAACTCGTATTCATGGCCGGTTTTCGAACCTGCATTCTCTCTGCACGAAGCAGAGACCTGATACACAACACAGGACATAGACAACTCGACGCCACGATGCAAACTTTTCTTTTTTGGTACCTCGTTGTTTGAAATAGGTTTTCAAAAATTGACTGTAAAATTGTTTCATTAAAGAGAAATTATATGCCATTAAAGCAATTAAAATCATTTTGCTCACAACAAAATTGATTTTCTACCCTGATTTTCCTCCATAAATCTTGTATTATTAGATATTTGTGGTGTGTTATTGATTTTCTGGCGTAATTCAAAACATGTCAGTGCTAAATACTAAAAAGTAACTGATTCTCCAATAATCTTATCACTTTCCTTCATCAGTTATCACTGAAGTTTCAAGCCAGCCTCTTCAAGAAAGCATTCTACCCACGGAGTGAAGTCTATGATGTAGTTCTGAAGTTTCCACAGGATGAACTCGTCAGAGCGGCTGCACTCCTTTAGAACCCTCTTTACTTGTGGTCGCACTTCACTGTGCCTCGAGATGAGTGCGCCCATGCGGCCAGGCCTGTTGAACAACCAGTACTTGTCAGTCACAATTAAATACACTGCATTCATTAACGAATGGCATATGTGAGGATGCTCGTGCTACCTTTGTTGGAATTGGAATGCAGTGACTTACAGTCGAGCACCTTGGAACTTTATGGATGGCCTATCGTTGTATGGCCCATTAGCTCATGCTGATTAACCTTTGCCACATTATAATGCGAATTTTTCTCCTGCATCTTATATTTGTCAAGAGAGAATGCAAGGTGCGAAATAAAACTTCAATGAGGGGAGCGTCAAAAAGTTTGTAGCTGGCCGGGCGGCATTTTTCATATCGCGCTTCCTGTAGCAGGGCTGTCATCCATTCTCCGTAAACATAAAGTATATTTCTTATACGGCGTTCTTCTCCCTCCTTCACATTCATTCATAATTCAATCAAACTTTAATCCAGTTCTCAAACATTCATTTCAGTAACATCCATGTATACATCGTTCATTTTAATTTTTTTTAAATTAATCAAGAAATCTTAGGTTGAAGTAATTTGATCTTTAGGAATGTTTTCTGATCATTTATTCAGTATTCATTTTTGAATCGACTAAATTTAGATTGTAAAAATTTCATTTGTTCACTATCTAAAATGAAAATTCAAGTGTAGTCTTTTGGATGAGATTACCTTCAAATGTTGGAAGTTTGGAAGCAAAACGATGCCTATAAGAATTTACTAAGAGGATGGAAAAGAATCATTGACAAATAAACCATATAACATCTGTTGACTTAAATAACATTTGCAAATGTTGTCACCCGTACAGGAGTAGGAGGTAGCAGTGGTAGAGCAGTATGGTGAAAGTGAAGGCGCACGTCAAGATGTACACCAGCCACAAGATGACGTAAGTTTTCTCGTTGACGATATTCAGAGGAAGGACGCAAAGAGCGTCCCTGCTTACAATGCTACCCGAAGGGCCAAACTTGTACCAGGTACACTTGCCCACCTGTAAGACCCATGATCCATTAATTCAGTTTCATTCATTATTGGGTCAACAATTCACATGAAGTTTCACTGTTTCTAACTCGCATTACAAGTTCTATCGACATCCCTTTACTGGTCCTATATGCACTAATTCGCAGCACACAAAATGTACATAAATGTACGTATCAAGGAAAATTTCTTAGTCTTCCATTTTCGTTTTCAGTCCTGTTTTAGGTTTAGATTGTGTGTGTAGTCATACGGCAACACTAAAATTGTTTCATTTAATATTTCAGGAATATTCTCCGATGATGTTCGGTAAGTCTAGAAAACATTATTACACTCAAATATGGCAAATTTTTGCCAGCATAAAAATATCCAAAAGGAGAAGTGTTATTTTTTATTATAAGCAAAATTTCACGTGGGTCATTTCAAATATAATGTGGTATTTTTCCTATTATGATAACATTAAAGGTAACTTTGTCCATCCCTAAAATACAGCCACACAAATCAAGATGAGAAATATTACCACGGCAATTTACAAAAATGACCTGTTCCAGCCATATTTTGACAAATTTATCTCAGTGACGACGATGATACCGAAAAAGACCTGAATACCCCAGGGATGCGTGAGCAAGTAGACGCAGATGGTAAGCTGCAGGGACCTTTGCTATCAACGGTCACATTTTCTCGGTGCGTGTGTCAAAGTTCCTCACGCAGAACGATGTTTCGTAAAATATTTTATTATATTGTAACAAGCTCTGCTTGTTTTCTAATCACATTAATGCTGAATATCTTCTATCACGAGCATTCACTCTCAATCATCGACAGCTTCTGTGAAACAAGGCGATTACAGCTGAATTGTATTGTAAAGAGATGAAAAGGATAGAGCAGTAACAATGAAACGTCCAGTTTTAGTTAATCGCCCATGAGTTATTCTTCGTCAAGAAGGTGAGCGTCTACGTACAACACAATGACTCAATGCCAGCTTTAGGCTTTAGTTAGGAAGTACTGCACCATCTGACCAATTTTTGCAGACATTGCTCAGTCTGATTTTCACCTGTTTCACAGTTTTAACCTCAAAAAATAATCTATTTGAACTTTACACTTTAGCAATCAAGTCAGAATTGAGCTAAAGCTTTTTTAGCTAAAGAGTAAACATCTTTTAAAAGAAACACCAGAAAACTGGTATATAGGTGGACAAAGGTTGATGACAATGGTGGAGATAAAGTCGGCGCAGTGGTGGCTCACTCAGAGAAGCTGCAGACTTCACACGCTGGCTACCAGGTGTATGACTCCATTATCCTTACTATAGAAATTCCATAATTTGATTTTTTGTATGAGATCTTCATCGCCATTGTTAAAGCAAATCAATTTATCATCTATTTCTATGAACTTATTGAAATTCATCACTCTTTGAATGCAGCACAGAGTATTCGCCAAAACTTGAACGAATATTCTATCTTTTGAATGTTCAGAAGTGTGAATGTAAACTGGAAATGCGAAAGAAAAACAATACTACATTCCGCTAGTATGAACACTTATGTTTGAGAAAGTAATGGGCTACTTAGCAAGCTTTGTTGAGAGATTCAGTTAAGCTAAGCCCTTTTTTATTGTTTATCCCATCGCAGAAATCTGCATTCACGTGGTATTTCTGAAAAACGTAATCATATTTTTTACCTTAATAGAGCTATAATATATCAATTGTATAAATATAAATGTACATGTGTTGAAAAAACTTTATTTTTCATTACAATGCCTAATATACTGTTCAAATCGTCGAATACATTAAATTGACATTAAATGAACAAATAAAAATAAATACACCAGAAGAAATACAAGCAGGAGCAAAGAATACACAGGCCAGTGTAACATCAGTGTTTGTAAAAAACTTGAATGACTGCTGCGTTGTAATGAAGAGAATGCATTAACCTTTTTTCAAACTAAGTGTTCAGTGGTGACTCACCATTTACGAAGTGCACTGTAACTAACTTGAGGTATACCCCAAAGAAAATAATGAAACATGAACCGTCAACATTAAATTTGAAATAATAAAATTGATTTATCAGTGCAGTGCAACATGAACTTTGAAGCTGAAATTGATTTAACATACACACTTTCGATTACAGAGCACCATAACAAAGGTTGAAGAAACAAATGTACATGGCGAAAATAATAAACGGGAAAAATATTGTGGAAAATTTGTTCTTAGACGACATGATGAAATCATAAGCTTCAATAAATCCAGGGGTATTTCGTGTCACAGTTGACTTTGCCTGTGACCTGGATTCAAGTTTACAGTAGATCACGTTTAGATTGTATCTACATTCCAACAGAGCTTATAAAATATTTTCCTTAGTTATGCGTTTCTTGAGTGTATTATTTTTCTTGAAATGAGTTATTTTAATGACTATGATTATACTGGTCGACCAGCTTGGTCGACTGGTGAGAGAATCTGCTGGCGAGCGGAAAGACCCGGGTTCGAATCCCGCTGCCGACATGGTTGACGTGGCTAGAAATACGGCATGGGACTTGGGTAAAACAACCGAATAATTATCGAAGTAATTATCCGACCCAAGAATGGGCCCGAAGGTTCGTTCCTATAGCCTCATTCTATTCTATTCTATTCTACTGCCATGTGAAGATGGCAACGATGCAGTCCCTTTGTTCTACATATGTAGTGTCCCACCGTCCGCGATTGAGAGGATGATTCTTTAAATCATAATGTGCTTGAACTTAATTCGGTATTGAATAGCAAAGTTAATAGAACTTACGCTGTAACCTAATATATCAGAACTCGAATGTCAAATAATGATGATTTTTCATATATTTTTAATTTCTCAATCATAAAAGGGAAAACACGAAACTTATTCAATTCATTGAAAAATTTTTACTGACCTGTTTTGATGCTTATAACAGATAAATTTAGATCAGTGTTATGAATTTCACTATATTTCGTTCATTCATTTTTAACATAAGTGCCTAGAAAGAAATTAAAATTATACTGGTATCTCTAACACAAACAATTTGTATTTAGGATATTTTAATAATTTCTAGGGCTTACAAATTTGTCATGCAAAGTTTAGAACCTACATACATAGTCATTTGAATCGTCAATTTTGTTTTCAAATAATTAAAAACAGCATCAAAAACAACAAGATACTACCATATTTTTAAATTCTTTCTGGGGCGTATATCACACCAACCTTGGGAAAGGCGATATTGAGGGGATTGTTGGGATCGGTGACGCTCCCCGTGAGGTAAGTTAGCGCTCCTTTGCCGAAATCAAAGAACTCTCCACCCAGGAAAGCGTCTGTGAGGAACAAGTTGCTGAGGGCTAATGCACAAGCCAGTACTTCGCTCACAAAGAACCACAGCATGAACTTGTCGTTGCTTCCAAGCGACTGCGTGAACGACGAAACACTCTGCTTTCTCTGCTCAACATGAACAATCGATGAGATACATATTGATTCCATAGATTGCATCTCACTTTAAAGAACAAATTTTCAATATTCACTCCATCCGATACCTGTTCAAAAACGCGAAATATTGTCTCTGTTTCTAAAGGCAAGGTTTCACAGTACTGTATTTGATAGCATCGTGTTGGACAGAAAATTGCATCAGTTTATAAAAGATTACTATGCATGAGAAGAATTCTATTTAATATTCTCATCACTTTGCAGAGAAATACTTGTATTTCTTTCGAAAAGAATCTTGTGTATACACCAAGCGACATGACACTTCCTAATGACGCAAAGGACATAGCACTCTTACGTTTACTAGTGATACACTCACCATGGCCGTACGTCATGTATCAGCCCATGTATGAATGTTGACATTTATTTAACACTCCATTTAGATATGTCATTCTTATAAAATCAATTCGAGAAGCGCCAAATATTATAAAGTCTTATGAGCAGTGGCTCTCTGTCATGCGCAGGGAGAAAGTAAATTTTGGAAAGCGCACGCTACTTTTGACATTAAGACTAGAATGGAGCAAGTAAAAAATTTGAATGTCGGTAGTCAGTTGCAGTTGATCTTTCTTCTATGTTCCTTGGATTGAGTACGAAATGTCCAGTATTATATTTCAATGCTCGTATCAATATGCGTTTAACTTGCAATCTCTGGATAATAATCTGAAGTGGAGAGAGTACGATAGTAAATATAAAATAGATTTTGCTTATTCAAATCGGTTTAATATCCACATATAGCCATTGACATGACCTAAATAAAGCCTCATCCACTGAAAGAGTCTAAAATATCTTTTGAACTTGAAATGAACGTATCATTTTCATATCATAAATTTGTCATGGTTTCCGAAAAGTATACCTAATTTTGGTGAACATACTGGTAGATAGAGATTTATGAACCATTGTTGTACCTTCTTTTCACACTCCTTCTTATCAACGTGCACCCTGTGCATGCCGCTAAGCAGGGACTCGAGGTAGCCGTTCTCCTTGGCCTGCCACAGAGCAGAGGGGATGTAGAGCAACAGACCCTGGATTGCGAGCATGAAGGGCACCCACTGGTAGTACGCATGGAATTTTACCTCTCCCTCATCTTCCAAAGTTGCTTCTTTCTTCATACCGGGAGGGAAAACCTCTCTGTGAGGCATAGGCCCCACTCCAGGATGTGGAGACTGGAAGTGGAGGAGAAAAATATACGATTCAAAATATAGAGATGCAGGATACTTTCAATAGCTCGTTATTTTCTGGATTTTTTTGCTTTGCTATGCTCATTACTGATTCTGTCTTCGTCGACTCGCGAAGTTGGGTCCTTGATTGCACTATCTACTAAGGTCCCACAAAAGTTTTTTGAAAGCTGATGTGATGATATACTCGGTAATTACTACATAGATAATGGCATCACACAGAATGTTACTCGATCGAAAGTCGATCGGAATGAATGCTCAATGTTTGGGGGAAATATTCTCGATGAAGCATGCCCCACATAACTAAATACCAAACTGGAGCAAATTACCTAAAAATAAGAGAAGTACTGTACCAGTAAAAGTTTATTTTAGTTATTAAAAAGTATTTCATCTGAGGTATTATACATACCTGATGTAAAAACGGCGGACAGTCAGTGAAAATTCTCACCACATCATAAATAAGTACCACCGTTTTTATTTGTAAAATTAATATTAGATTAAAAAATTTTTAGTGTACGAGTATCTGTTTCCCCCAATGTATTACGGGAGTGTTGTGGGCTAGTTAGTAACTTAGTCTCTCGCTAAACGGCTACACTCCTAACCTAGGAAAGAAAATGACAGGTTTTGTTAGTGCGCATGTCTATTACTAGGTCAACGGAACAAGAGATGGACATCCTAACACAGATTGTGTATTCAGTATACAGAGAAGAATACAACCTTCATACATGAAAAAAATAGGATGCCTCCGAAAGGTAACTGGATGCTGGTTGTACCCGAAAAACCTTCAAGGAAAATGAAGCGTATCGATTGATACACTAATGTTGAGAAAAAATGTAACGACAAAAAATTCCTGAATAATCTGAAGTGAGGGGCTAGGGCCATGCCTCGATGTACTATTCCCAGGTACATGGTAGGCGAGAAGTACAAGCCTGTTTTATATTTGTAACAATCTCTTTTTAGTGAGCAAAAGTTAAAACACATATTTCAAAGAACTTGATCTTAACTTTTTCAGTATATGGTGTACGCTGTAGTATTATATATGACAAATTTCACGAGTGTTTTTTGCCTTTGCGACTATGACCCAACAATCTAGAGGACACTAAGAAAGTCCGACAGTATACTGTATGTTGATTTAAGCTAAATTTAAGAACTGTGCGAAAGATTTTTTAACAATAACTCTGAACAAACTTCCAAGTCGATGCACCCAGTGACATCTTAATGGGAAGAAATTGCTATCAATAATGTGATTTTCAATGATAAATGCAGTATTTACTAAAATAGCATGCCGAACATACAAAATCCCGGAAATTGCTCGCTAATTAAAGAATAGATCAGTACTAGAAAACCCTTGCACTCTCCAAAGGTCGACTTGTGGGGTAGCTTGAGCTGATCAAAAAGTTACAGCACATTTTTTTAAATTTTGAAACTTTTGAAGTCGTAACAGTTATTTTTGAAAGATACTTCGATATGCTGAGGAAAGCTTTCAGTCATCAAAAGATGTCAGGGCATTGATACCTGCAAGATACTAGACCAGCGCATACCTCGACGGAAAGCACTGATTCATTAACTGCTCTCTTTCAGAGAAACTTAATTTCACACAAGAGTGAATTTTTTAGCTAGCTAGGTCAAGTGATTTTTTCTCGCTTCACTTCTTCCTTTAGGATTAGGTGAAATACAAAGAGTTTCAGAAAAACGGAAGCAAAAGTGCGTCCCGTCATCTCTTTAATCAACACTGAAATTTTGAATTGGGTTCATGCAGATGTTGTCGAATTGACAAATTCTGTGAACGTGACGGAGTATGCTTTGAGAAATAAATTAATATAAAAATAAATCTTAAGACCAAGCTCTTTTGAATGATTTAGGTTTCAAATGCGAAATTTTAATACAAATCGAATTACAGAAAATTTAAAATAGGCGTGTATTTTTGACTCACCATGTTTACTGAAAAGAGCAGATGCGGCATTGCCTCCGAAGTTTTTTTATGTGTAAGAATCACACATTTTTCACACATTCTTTGTGAATAAACATCGGTTGAAAAATTATTTCAAACCAATTTATATTAAACATAAAATTGAAAATCAGTCTCATTTGGGGCATTCCATGCAATGTGTTGCGAGAATTTAGAACTGTGAATGTCAACTATCAAAACCTTCTGATCTTTCTACATTTTGGTTTCTCATTCATTCGCTCTTCGTTTTATTTATGCAATATAATATAAGCTATATAAAGTCTATTGGTCTCCTAACACTTTTTGTGCATTATGATAATCCTTTGTGTACTGTTCATTATGTATATATCTGGCGTTAACACGATACAAATTTATTCGAACCCGCCTACAAGGAAAATGAATAAGATTTTAGTCAGAATTGCATTAACTATTATGACATGTATGATTATGCATAGACTGGGTTTCGTAAAAAATTCATTGCTAATTTGAATGTTTTAAATACCACTTATTAGAATAAAGTTAGCTATTCAGGGCTCATGATTGACTAAATAATTTTAGATCATGTGCAGATTATAGCACAGCGTACGTAGTTACCATCCAGTAAATATAATTTTTATACCATATCTTAAAAATATTTTTAATGTCTCTTCGAGAATCTTTTCCTTATGATTTCTACTTTATGTCCAGTAAAATTTATATTCCTTTTACACACACCTGTCATGCTGTGGAATGCATGTTTTCCTAGTTATATCCTTTCAAGTAAGGCTATGTTGTACACCGTAATCCGTCAGGCATGTATACCAGCGCTTGAAGTTTGACTAGCATAGCAGCGTGCTGCAGAGCAAATCTTTTAGTCAAAACAAAAAACTACAAATTTATTAGGACTACCGTAATTTACTCACGGAAGCTGGTAAAGTCAGGTTGGAGAGGGTGAAGGTTGAAGTAATGAAACAGTAACTATTGATGGCGGCAACTTCATCACTCTGAACCCCACTCCCCGCTGTGCAGTTTATGTTATCTCCTGCACAGAGAGTTTTTGAAGTAGCATTTTTACTGACGAGGAGACTCGATAGCTTTCTTTTACGTTGTTCAGAAAGCAACATTCGATTTCAGAACGAATATTTATTCCTGAAAAAATTAACAATAAATGTTTTGATAAGTCGAAGTATGATTCTCGACAGCCATGCGTATCTACCATCAATCGACCGGATCATTTATGTCTTGAATAGACTAGTGAGATTAACTAGTGCGAATCAATATTGCAGGACTTTTTCATTTATTTTCCTGAGACTTTTTACAATTAAAAAACGTATGTAAGGTGGACCAAAAAAGTATGTATATTTCTTAAATTGTAAAAACTTATTTCTGTTCGGTGGAGGAATTAAAAACAACCACCATCGGAAAACTGAAAAATAAGAATTTATTTACATATGCTACAAATTTTCAAACTGAGCTCCTCTGACTTCAGTTCAGCGGGATAGCCGACGGTCAAAATCACTAACTACGTTCCGTAGAGTTTCACTGGATATTTCATAAAAGCCGTACGAATTTTTCCTGATTCTTGATAAGTAGCTAGCTTTGATTAGTGCTGTAATATAATATTTTTTTGTGTGTTCTTCAATAGTGTCTGAAATTCTCCTCGTATATTATAGTCATAATGAAATGCTGATTGGTTGACTTCAATGTCGTCAGCTACGTTTTCGGTTTGCCTTAATCCTCGTATTAGCTTGCCTTCCTCAAAATTATTTATTATAACCAAAAAACGCAGAACTTGTATTTTTGCTCGAAGACTACGAAAATTTGCATCAAATTTGTAAAAACAAATTAGAGTTTGAACTCCATAATAACTCTAGTTACTTTTACAATGTTCAGGATTAATAACCCAGTGTGACACATCTTTTGTTTATTTGTGTTTTTTTTACGTTCATAGATGCACTTTTCGCCACAGAATTCAAAAATTCTATTCGTTTTGCCTTCACATCGATTGTTATTTATTTATTTTTACTTCACACTCTCTTGTTATATTTGCTACTTTTCTTTAAAGCACTTTGTTGGTTCAATCTATTCTAGAATGCACTCTTAAAATAATAACGCACCATTTAGTACTTTTTCATACGTTAAAAGGCATTTAAAAAGTATGATATAAGTTTAAAGAAGAAGAAACAATAAAATTATGTACTGTAAATGTTCTGATAACTCTTTTCTAAAGATTAAAAGTGCTTAAACGATCGAGATTTTATAAGGTGTGTTTCTTCATATTTTTTCCTAGAGACCATACATATACTGTATAATTTCCTATGATTGCAGTACCCTATCGTCCTTAGCATCTTTTTTTGATTGTTGCCATGTCCTGATAAAATCTCTCATTATGTTCCTCATCGACATCAACCAAATTTTCGAGGAAAAATCTAGATGGGTGCAAAAATGAATCTTTAAGGGCATACGGTAACCCATTTTCTTGTTTTCAATAAGCGTTGATACTAGCCTATTATAATCAGGATCCTTGTGATTTTCTAAAAATCCACCAACTACATCACGAAATGCACACTAAACTTCTTTTTCAACTTTTGCCATCGTTCTTTCCAGTTTCTCCGTCTTCAACATTACGCTTACTTTGGGGCCAAAAAACTATGCCACCCATGATCTTAGCCTCAGATAGCTTTGGAAACGTGAGACAAATTTCTTAACAAGTTTCTCCTTGAAAATCGAAGACCCTCACAAATTGTTTTACCAATCAAGTTTGACATGATATAGAGGTATAAGAATTTGTTAGAACCTACGAGAGGCTGTTTGAGAACATTTAACATTTCTAGCTGAAGCTCCATTCGTGGGGGTCAATGTACTCTCTTGTAATGATCATCAGGTCTGCTGTCCTATAGGCAAAAGAAACATGAATAATTTGTGTATCCCCCTTGCAAGCCAATCAAGAAGGCAAGCATCTGAAAAGCATCAGAAACATCGTACTTGAATTCAACTCAATTATTTTGTCGAAAAGTTCTTTGACATTATTGTAATTTTCCAAATTCCGTTTGGAGTACACACGAGGAAAAGAAAGATATTTATTCTCATTGTAGATCAACTGCTAGTACAAGCTTTTTTCACTTATGGTAACCCCCATGTAGCAAAATATATTTAAAGAGCTTTTGCATCCTCTAGTAGCCATCCTGAAAGTAGCAGAACTTAATAATTGATCTGAAAATGATTAAGCAGACATTTAGTATGGGATCATTATAATAATACCGAATACACAATAATATTGAACAATAATGAATTTTTTACGATTGATGATACAGAAAAAGTCCTTGCATTTTAGAACTAGCAGAAAAAAATGAATTATTGAACAAAAAAATGATACAATTAACAATTTTTTAAAATTGTTACCTTGTGTAGTAGCTCAAAAGTTTGCTAAAGAATTTTCATTCCAGATTGCTGTGAAAATTTCTTTTTTTGTGTTATTCGTGCAAGGAAAAGACAAAATAAACATTGCTTGCCATATTGATGTAATGTGATTGGTCTCCCATTACCACGTAATGCATAGAAGCTTTGTTTAAAGGATTAATAAAAAGTGGTTATACTCGTACATACAATTTCATGATAACTTAGCAGGCAGAAACGAGATTTGTTTTGTCAGAAATGAAATTCGGCCAAATTATTTCTTGGTTACTACAGTAAATTCATAACGTAGGAGCAGATCCAAGGTTTTTCAGCAAACTTACCGATATAATTACGTGCTGTCACAAGGATGAAAGCCACGGCAGTGGTAATACATGCGAATCTCATCGCTTTGAACACGGCCGAATCAATCTCCGGCCTTGCATTACTGTTGGGAATAGAAGGAAGTTTCGATAGCGCTGTGTGGTAAAATTTTACAGAGACAATTTTGAGAATATAGTTACGACTACCTTTTTAGTAACGCGAGCGCTCATTTCTATGTCAATTATTTACGGCATATTACTGTACAAAAATAATTCAGCATTGTTCTGGACAAGGTGCCAAATCAGTTTATTAATATCGTAATACGCCTGATATTAATTAACTGATACCAACAGCATGACATTGTTAGATTGATGGAATTTTATAACAAATAATATCCAAGACGGTCGAATGATGTCAAAAAATTAACCATAAAAATGAGCGTTCAAGGCGGAAATTTTCCTTATCTGTATAATGCCCGATACTCGTCGAATGCCGTGCATTATGTTATTGATATCACCTGAAAAGATGAATGAATAGCTTATTGGTTATTGTGGTAGCTGAGAAATACTTAGCTTCTGAACACTGAATGCAACAATAAGAGGGAGGTACTGGAATGAGGAAGAAATAGATGAGGTGAATTTGTCACACCTTTTGCGAAACTAGGGATCAATTTTTTTCACTGATCAAAAGCTACTATGTTCACAAACAAAATGCAAAACCATCAAAGTCACTTAGCGATGTCTTAAGAAGCTTACTCGCGTTGTGCGTCTCCAGAATCTTTGTTCTATCATCAATTTCCCGTAGAAATGTTGATCTTTTCTGGTCAAAAGTCTTATGAAATAAATGAAAGCGTATACTTTCAAATCTTATAATATCAATGTTGTCTTCATGGTGTGCCTATTTAAGTATAAAAAGTTTTCTAACTTTTGACAAAGAAGCCATTCCATCTTGTCTTCCTCCACCTCCACTACGCCATTGGTCGCCATGTTTGTGAGTTGTTTGTAACGAACAACAGTTATGATAGTGAGAGTGAATTAATAGAAAATTTACATAGTATTCCCTCTCCACATGTTGAAAATTTAGAGTTCGAAATTTTTCTAGTACCATGAACCTTTCTCTTTTTAAAAGACAAAAAATTTTTATAAGAAAAAATGAAAAAAATACAGTTGTCATAAGAATCGTATGATAATTACAAGAAGCAGGTCATCCTTGAATGAACAAAAACAGTATTGACGCTTTGACGTTATTTGAAGTTCACAGAATTGAATTTATTACTTGCATAAAAAAGGCGTTGTCTGTACCAGTACGTTCGGTCTGTGTTTTACCAGATGGTCTGTGTTTTACCAAATTTAGGATGGACAATGATCAAAAGTTGTAAGAAAACCATGCTTCTATCTCCAAAAAACAAGCTCTTCTCCTAGAATCCCTCAGCATAGAGAAGTACCGTAGCTGGGTATGTCATGCCATCCATTAACTCTAGCTTCATTGCATGATCAAAAAACAATGCAACTCAAGACATTCACGCAGTCATTAGTTGTTTCTATACTGGCGATGAAATTCTAGCTGTACTGTACTCGTGATCAAATTTAAGTCAAAGTGAATACACAAAAAATTATATTTTTGTCCAATTCTGGAAAGTCGGTTGCGATGATTGTAGCGTATGAGTTAAAACACCGTGCCAGTACACTTACGGGGATAGTCTGTCGGTGATGGTCGACTTAATTTCATCGAATAAATTTAGAATCATTTCAATTATTCACTCGATGAAAAGGCTCTTTCAAAACAATTTCAGCAAACGGCTGATTCTACTTGTGATGGGCACTTTTTAAATTACAATTAGGTCTCTAAAGCCTGAGCCATACGGGAACTACATACCACTGACGCTCAGAAGTAGACCGAGCGCATAGATAAGATAACAAACTGATGCCAGATGGACAAAAAGCCAATCAAAAATTAATACTCGCTAAATTTTAACTGGTTTTATTAAAAAAAGAAATTTCGAATACAGTGAGATTAACACATTAGTGGATTGGTAAGTTAATGGATTTAACGTTAGTATCAAAGTTACCGGCCATTGGCGGAGCTCTAAAGAGGCCTCCAAACAGACTTTTTTGATGGTTTTGAGCCGAAAAGCACAGCTATATCTCAATGTAAGCAAATATCATTTTGTGTGATTACTAGCAGAGAAATCACCTCTCGCTCAAAATTTGTAAAATTAGTTACACCTCAATTAAACGCTGTCAAAATGTTTTTATTGTCTATTAACGCTCACAAAGCACGATATTGAATTTTTCATATTACTTCATAGTTATCCCCCGTCGAAACGAAAAACGAGTCTTTGTTACGTAATTAAGAAGAAAAGCGATCAATGCGAAGGAGACTGCCCCATAACAATCTGGAATTATAGTTATAAAACTGCCTACTGAGAATTGTATTTCCCTTTTCATTGCAGATACTACCTATAGGTACATAGATAGTGGCGAGATGTCTCTTGAATCGGTCAGCTAGCGGAATTTTTTTTTGTCATCCAGTTTAGGATCGAGCAGCTGCATACTCATGCTTCGTAACCATGGAAATGATGGTTTCCCAAAGGATACTAAGCGTTCCCTTGTTATTCTTCGTCAGTTAATGATCTAACCTTTAAAACTTTTGTTGCCGAGAGAAGAATGAGTAATTTCAATTTTAAAAAGACAATTAAAATTGTAACACACCTCAGATATTCAAGAACTTATGAGTATCATACAAGTGAACACTTGACTATCATCACACATGGGAACGCTTGAATACCACTAGACATGTGAGTACTTGAATACCACTAGACATATGAGTACTTGAATACCACTAGACATGTGAGTACTTGAATACCACTACACATGTGAACACTTGAATATCACTACAGGTGAACACTTAGATATCACCAGACGTGTGAGCACTTGAGTACCACTTGACATGATCACATAGTTTCAATTTGAGATGAAGTAACGGCTTTGAGTTAGTTTAGAATGAAACACTCATATACATGTGTTTGGCAAAAGTATTCTACGATTAATGTATTTTGAGACAGTAATGTTAATAGTATTATTCAACTTTTAGAGATTTTAATTTCTCCCATGACTGCATCCAAACCTACGACAGTAGGTATATGTTTTGAGGTAAAACTTAGTTTTCGTGTTTGATTGAAAGAGCAGCGATTTTTGAAAGCTTTTTACGCGATCATTGAAAATTAAACTTTTTTCTATTACATAAGACAATTACAGAAGGTCTTTCTGGAGCTTAATTTTTTCTGCAGGTAATATTTTTAGAAATTTCACTGAACGATAGATTCGTTTGGTCGTATGGCTGATCAATAAACATGCACACATCCCTCAAAAATCTACACAAGTTGGTGGCTTGTTGTTCATTATTGATCGTGACACTTTCAGTTATTATAATTGGGGAAGCTTGGTACTGGTAAAGGAGTCCTGTATCATCACGTGAAGCTCTGTAATTCATGATCAGGCGAGGAAACAAGCCTGTTTAGAAATTCGGAGGGAAACTTCATCTAAAGATGATCAGGTTGAGTGTAGAAAAGGATTTTGAAGGAATAACCTATAACGAACTGTTAAATAATAATCAACTAAAAGCTGTGAATTTTTCTACGATTATAATTTCGGTTTTGAGAACCGTTTTTGTCCGAGACAAACCCTGTTTGGCCTTCTGAAAGATTTTGCCTTCCTTCATGATGATGCCGTTCCTCATGCAGCTCAATTATACAAAAAACTCATGGAAGAGCTTGATCGAAAATCTTGCTTCCTTCTCTATATTCTGCCGACCATGCTCCTTCTAATTGCGACTTATTTGACTGTATAACATTTTGAGTGGTCCTAAATACGAGGGCTGTTTTTTCAACCTCCGATGGATGATAAACAAAAGGCAAGTTTACATAACACAATAATTTCATTACTAAAAGTACTGCAGGGTCTTATTTATTTCGCTACATTATCGCCAAAACGGATGCTGGCTGATTGCCCAAGGTACGGAAAATTAAACATGGCCACTACAATGATCTTCCCGCCAAAATGACGAACTGTAATTCGTTTTCTGCAAACAGGAGAACGTACTGCTGCTGAAATTCATCGCAGGATGAGTAAAGTGTACGGTGGCAACTTTATGAGTGAGGGCAGTGTACATGAATGGTGCAGAAAATTCAAAGAAGAGCGAACCGATGTTTATGAAGAAAGTGGACAAAGGAGCAAATGGTGGTGGACTTGAACCCATGTTCACTTTTTTTAGGAGTGTGGGTCCTCCCTTCTTTAAATTTTCTACGCCATTACCGGATACTACCCTCATTCAAAGAAATCAAGTGATTTAATCTTACATTTTATAGAAATGAATTATGGCACTTCTTTCCACCTACCTTTACGCTCTCTAATCAATTTAAAAAAACTCGTTCGGTTTCGAAGAGTACTCCCAGAAGTAAGTTTCTATTTCCTCAAGTTTTTTTAAAGTTAATCGGTCTATAAATTATTTAGTTAATTCCATAAGAAATGATAGTCTGAAGGAGTAAGGCTGCAAGAATAAGTGGAATGAACAATTCACCTCCAGCTGAGTTCCTCGACCTTCAGTGTTGTAATTCTTGCAGTACAAGGTCATGCATTAACCTGATAGAAACCTCTCTTTTTCGATTCACTGAAGTTGAGATTTTTCCTTAAAGGTGGCATCTAAATGTTCTAACTCTTTACAATCGACTTGAACACTGATTATTTCAATATTTGGAAGCACCGCAAAGTAGATCTCAACAAGGAGAAGAACCTTCTTCTCATGAATTTCCCTTTTGAGTTGTCATTGGGGGGTGTCCCATAATTAAGTCATCGTCTACAACATTTAACAATTTGATAAAAAAAAATTTTTTCTTACCAGTCATACGTATTTCCGTAAAAGGTCAGATGATTTATCTAAAGTGAAAAGAAGAGCGGACCTAAACTCGGAATTTATGGTTTGTTTTAAACAATTCATGAGGCATCCATTATCTAAAAGGCTAAACTTTTCTATGCCAAGTATCGTCTACACCAAGATTCCATGGCCGGTACGAACACTTCTTTTGGAGTCTGGTTTGACCACTGGAAAATCGCTGATGCAATCGGCACGGCTAGTAAATGTGCGACCACGGAAGGTGTCTTTCATCTTCGGAAACCGCCAAAAGTCACTAGGATCCAGGGCAGGTAAATAAGGAGCATAAGAAATCACTTCAAAGTTATTATGAAGAAACTGCAGCGTCGTGTTCGCCCTATGTACAGGTGCTTTATCGTGATGAAAAAGCATACGTACAGTTTTTTCTAGTCGTTCTTCACTCAATGCTGGTAGCAAATTGTTCTTCAAAACATCTTGGATACACCCGTCACCGTACTGTCCTCTGAAACGCTGTAAGGATTACACCATTGCCGTCCCAGAATATGACCACCATCATTTTTTCAGCACTGGCGTTTACCCAAACTTTTTTGGTGGCAGTGAGTCAGTGTACTTCCATTGATCTGACTGGCACTGCGTTTCAGAATTTAAAAACAGCACCCATGTCTATTTCATTGTCACAATCGATGAAAAGAAAGTCCCATTCATACCGTCATCACGAAAGTCCCATTCATAACATCGCCTGGTAACATGCCACGCGCGTAGCCTTGTAGTCATCCGTCCACATTTGTGGCATCCGGCTGGAGGACACTTCGCATTTTCAGGTTTTCTTTTAGGATTGTGCTCACAGATCCCACAGATATGACAACTTTGGAGGCGGTGTGTTCCACACTCATTCGGCGATCCTTCAAAACAACTTTCTCAACTCGCTCGATCATGTCGTCCGACCGACCGGTGCGAGGCCGAGATTGCCTTAGTTTCCTGCCACACGACGTTTTGCCTTCTTTGAACTGTCTTACCCACGAATGCACATCAGACAAATCCACGACACCATTACCGCATGTTTCACTCAACTGGCAATGAATTTCAGCTGGTATCACACCAATTAAATGAAGAAAATGAATTATTACACTCTTTTCTTGTACTGAAACGGTCACCATTTTAAGCATCAAACACAGTACTCACTCTCCACGCTGCCTCTGGAGCTCTGTGTATGCATATTTTAAAACAAACTGCATGTTTCTATCTGTTTTCAGTTATGAAAAAAAGTGCGGCGATGTTATAATTTGGACACACCTCGTATTACTCATATGTTCAGAGGCATCACTTTTCCTTCTGTACAAGACTCACATGCGCAAAATCCCAGCCAACTGTCATGATTTCTGAAATGATACAAGCATTGAACAGTGTAACTGGCTATTTCAGTGGTCACATCGTCTTTTTTCAATTTATCTACTGGTCATCACTTCAACCCAGCGGAGTCCCCATGTTTTTTTCTTTCACTATACTTACTGCAATATTATTCAGTTATGCAATATTATTCAGTTAAGTCTGCATTGAAATCTGCCAATCTTCAACCGCTACCATTTTTGCATCCTTCTTACTCACTTTCCTTTCTATTCATGACTTCAGACACTTCCCACTAAACCTTCCTGAACACAATCTAGTCCTGGTTTTGCATCTTAGTTTTATTAAACGTACACTGAAAACGAGCTTAATATCGGCGAAAGATTACGTAGGAAAAGGAATCTCTCATTTGAAATGCCAATTACAGCATTCAAACCAGATTCCCGTGAGCTTTGTTTGAGAAGTTTGGCATTAGCTATATTTGAGAAATGTAATGTTTGCTCTAGAGTTAAAAACATTTACTCTAGTTTAACTCCTGCTTATTATCGATAACTTTCAACCAAAAATATATAAATTCTGCCTTCGTGTTGGACATATTTAAATTTCGTTCTGAAATCTGCTCTTTTGCTAGATATCTATACAAATTCTGTTCTCGATAGCTTCTGTTCGATGTATTTTATCTGTGCTCCACCTACTGAATTCCTTGGTTACTTCTTAGCCTAACCATCAAATCTTTCTATCGCTTCTTGATCGCATAATACGTGATCGTCATTTATATATCTGATTGCAATTCAGTTCTATTATACGTAACTTTATTATTATTAGTTATTATTATTTTATTATTTTTATTTCTATTATTATTATCATTACAGTGGACTCTGAGTTAAAGAGATGTTCTGTTCACGAGTATTTCGGTAAACGGGTCATTTTACAAGACGATTTTTTGCTCAGTTAATGATGCAAGATCTCTGTTAAAGAATTTGATCGCCCGTATCAACGACAGCGATTGGGTCGTCGGTTGGACTTTCACGAAAGAAAATAAGAAATAAAAAACTGTATTGTCATAGAATAAAGTAATGAACTAATTCTGTTCAGTTCATAATCAACCCTTCATAGTAGAAACCGTAGTATATATTTACAGTATTAGTATATCTTTGGTGCCACGTGGTATCGAAAAGAGGATATCATAGATGGCAGTAAATTACTGTCGGATTTTTTGTTTTCGCTTTCTTTCCCTTCAATGAGGAAACTTCTTTAGAAAGGCGGTGTCAACTGAAGAATGAAAGAATGAGAAAACAAAGAAGAAACTTATCTAAACAAACATAAAATGCAGTCGGGAAGAAAATAACTCGCAAATGTGTTCACCTGCGGCCCAACTAGTTATTATATAAACGGCACTTGACATAGAAGGAAAGTCGTAAATATTAATGATTAATAGCATCGCCTCTTTCAAATTTCTCGGTCGATCGACAACAACTTCATGGGCAAACTTTGATTTCAATTTGTTTGCTTTAAAACTGATCTTTTATGTGTTTTTCCATGCGATGAAATAAGCTCATTTACAATTCAGGGGGAGCACGCTGATTCCAGGACAAATCGCATAAAATAACCTCCAAACGATCTTCTTTTCTAAGTTACTACTTTGATTACTTAGGTACCTAAGGAGCCCGATTGTTATAGTCCCTGGTGAAAGTGTTTTAAAGTATGTGGGCTTGAATTGGAGAGCGAATAGGAAATCATGAGCCTAAAAGATTAAGGGAATATTAAATAAAATGCTCATGAGGTCAGGTCTGGGAGTGTGCTACATAGGTTAATGATATCGTAACAACACGCACCAAGGAATGCCATCATTCAATGAGTAACGGCAGCCTTAACTCACGACACAGTATCACGCGTACTATCTCAAATTAGGAAAGGTATTTCCAAACAAGGCACGTAAACTGACTCTGACTAGAAACATATAACATCTTGCTGCATTGAAAATTTAGTACATTTTTCTAAAAACAATTTCTAAAAATTCTGTTGAAAATGCTGCACCACGGTAATAGCAGATCAAATCAAGCTGGTAGCAATGAAGAGGCCGTGGAAAAAAAGAGAACATCTATTATACATGCTGGCAGTTCAAAACTGCGTGAATGTGCTTGGGGTGAAATTTAAAAAAGGGGATGATGTGGAATATTTTATTACCAGATCAGAGCGTGCCAGTGACCATCTGAACATTAGAGAGCGTTTGAAAACATTCGATTTTTTGCGTGGAAAGTAGAAACCAAAAGAATGTAACATTGTGCGATTCGTTCAGCAACTTGCAAGGTACACTGGAATGGTTGCGTAACACGTGTGAGGTAGTGTAACACCTGACCAATTATCTACACAGAATGATGATGGAAAGACAAGGGGAGGAGTGGTTGCTTTCATTACCAGAATGGAAAACTTATTCAAGAGCAAATATGAGGGAGGACTTGAGCTCATCTTGATGGGTTTAATTTAGCTAGGTTGAAGATCTAACGTATGGAAGAATTTCAGAGGAGATGTCAGGCTGAAAACAGTGGGTGAAATTTAGCGGTAGCACTAGAAATTGAGAAAAGAAATTAGTAACTCTTCCACGTAACTATGCCGTGACTAAAGTACAGAAAAAGAGAACACTCTAGCATCAGAAGTCGAGCGCGTTTTATCGGTAGAAAAAACTATCTAGAAAACCGTCTAACCCTTTATCAATCCGAGTATATGTTTGCGCATTCATGGAGAAAGTGTAGCAACGTTTTTGTACGCTGGAGCATCTGTAACATTAACCCATTCCAAGAGGCGGAACTATATATAGATCCTTCAGCGGAGCGTCTATATATAACAATAAACCTGGCACAAAAATACACAATAGACATAGTATTAAAGGATGTGTCAAAGGTCTTTGACAAGGTATGGCACTCCGGACTCATCTACAAACTCACACAAACACACTTACCTTCACTCTTCATCAAAACACTAAATGACTATCTCACAGACAGAACAGCATCAATAAGAATAGATACATATGTATATAGGACCCCCGTTTACACTGCATACAGGCGTACCTCAGGGGGCGTCCCTGTCACCAACACTTTACAGCTTCTATACCCACGATTTACCGCCCCCCATTACCCAATACCGATTCCATCTGTTTTGCAGACGATATCACTCAAATAACTTTTGGTAAATACCTCCCTGCCACATTATGCAGCTCAAGAAACCATACACGCAATAACACAAATCAATACATACGAAAACAAATGAAAAATCGAAACCAATATCAAAAAGTTTAAAATTATGCACATTAACAGATATAATACAGCAGATATCATCATAGACAACACATACTTCCCATACACAAAAAAAGGCACAGTTTTAGGACTTCAATTTTCACCTTTTGGATTTAAAAATCAGATAACGTCCAGATACGCAATAGCAAACAACAACCTCAACAAACTACTTAGATAATCCCACCTCTCCCAATCTACGAAGAAAAAACTATATATGCCGTTTATTATGTCTGCATTAATATACCTAGTCATCCCCCTACACATGTTATCTCCATCAGCCATATCAAAATTACTGAAAGTACAAAACAGAACCCTCCGCTACATAACCATCACAAGATGGACAGATTTTGCAACAGCCAAATCCTTTCACAAAAGCACAAATATTCCACCCATCAACATCCTTCTGCACGAATACGTAAATAAAATTTGGTCTAATTTACTGACAATAGACATACATCAATACAATAGTCTCACGCTCCCGCCTGAACTTATCAGCAAGCAGCACCATAGAATCAAAAGTTCAAAACTGCATGCCCAGGCCTCTGCACCACAACCAACATACCTATAACAGATCACGAACAAAACAGGACAAAAGGCCGAGGGCAGTCGCGTTGAGAGAAAACGGGGTTTCAACGCGGGATGGCGCTCGGCCTAAAATGGGAGGGCAGTTGGAACCCCGGGTCCTGAGTGGATATATATATATATATATATATATATATATATATATATATATATATATATATATATATATATATACGTGTGTGTGTGTGTGTAGGTATACGCATGTACAAAAAACTGTACATACGTATACAGGCAAAATGCACATACACGCGTCCGCATATAATTGAAGGGTGGACAGCACTAGTGGACTACTTGCATTTTTTCCCCTGGAAAATATATTATATTTACCACGGGAAAAAATGCAGGTAGCCACTAGTGCTGTCCACCCTTCAATTGTAAATATTTGCAAAATATGTACATGAATCACTATATATACTGTACATATTTGTAAATACAAAGCCCTGACGGGTTTATGTATATATGTAAATATATACTCAGCCGTTAATCAGTTTCCATTTAAAATTTTTATGGTCACCCAATTCTGCGCAATAGATACTCCTGATTTATTCGTATTAGCGTATTTAGTTGAAATAATCTAAAGCTGAAACTATAATCACTTTTTTGACACAACAAAAATAAACTTTTCTCATACTACTCGTTGGCAAAAAAACCTTAGATGGGAAAAGAGAGAAAAAACAATAGAAATACAAACCAGCAATATCAAAATGCGAATTAACCAATAATGAACATAAAGCAGTGTTGTAAGCACTGCTGGGAAATTGAAAAATCGTGTCCTGAAGCTTGATGCACTACAACAATTCGCAGATGATTTCGAGACTGAAAGGCACACATGGGAATGACTTTGGTCAAGAGCAGGGTTGTCCAAACTTTATTAGGTGATAGCCGAATACAGAAAAATGAACAAAGGGCCGGGCCGCAAACTAGAGAGGGGTAACGTGTCAACACATGAACATTGCGTGTATTTTCAACTCACCTATAATGTCAAGAACATTGCACTCATTGGGAGCAGTGATGCTGTCCTTTGGAATGAAGGATGGCTGACATGCCAGGAGAAAGTTTGGTGGTTGAGACACGAACTTCACAGAGATGACTAACTGTCATTTTGGTTCTCAGTGTGTTCTTGTTCACATATGTATGTTAAGCTGAACAGGTTCATCATTATTTTTCCGTTGCGTCTCATCAGAGGGAACTTGGCATTATCCAAACTCCAATAGGAGTCAAGGAGGGAGAGAAGCTGGTGCTGACTTTTCAGAAAATCGTCACACTACATTTCAATCAGTTCTGACTGAAGACTTTCTTCCACTTCTTCTGCATCCACCGAAAATGGAGTTGAGAACAGTTTGATTTATTTTTCTATGGCAGAAAAATCTTGAAAATGCTGATTGAATTAATGATGCACTGTTTAATGGGATATCATGTTGTGGTTTATGTGCCAAAATATGGTACATGACTCATATTTCCCATCTCGTGAAGTTAGAGTAACATGTTTTAAATTTTTTGTGTGTTTCATTACCCTCATCTTGCCATTGAAAAGAAGTACTGCGAGTACCTTTTAACATATCATGTATTCAGAGGATTAGAGTCACTCTAGTGCTATTATATGATGTGTTAACATGTAGCATCACATCGCTGTTCATGCTCCATTTTCAAGTTATGCGTATTAATTAATTGCGTACAAATTAAATCGTACTTTTTACAATAAATTTCCTGTATTTTTGTGATTAGGTTTTTGTAACTTTAAGTGAGATTCTTGTAAATTTTTAATTATAAAAATTCGCTGTATTTTGTAAAACCATTCTTAGTACGAAAGAACTGTCGCTGTGGTTCTTTCTTAAAAAAGTTCACTCCTGAGAAGCACTTCCAGATCCCAAACCGACGTGAACCTGAACGTAGCTTTTAAGAGATAACACCGTAAGTCTACAGTGCCTTATAGTGAAGTTTTTGTGTTTTACAGTAAGTCTAGAATTAATTGTGTTTAGGACTTAGATATATTTCTTAACCTCATTGTATTTTTCTAGAAATATTAGGTGCAGGATTTTTCATATCATTTGTGTCAATTTTTGTATAATATGCGTTGTGGAGACGACCTATGGTACATCCCTGAAATAACCAAGTTTTATGACTTGTATTTTGAGATTTAATAGAACCACTTGTGGTCTTAACTAGTATTGAGTATTTCTTATCTAATCTTCAAATCTACCTCACTTTCTGTTTAAAAATTTACCTGTTATGTTGAGATTTTCTATTGCTCATCGTTAGTGATATGTTTTTTAATTTTGCTGTACAAGCTCTCTCTGCATTACTCCTAATATTTACTTGAAATACTTTCCTTTTACTGTTCAACTGACACAGTGAACTTTTATAACCTGTTTTCTTTATTGTGCAAATCCTATGCACACTTCCTGAATAGAAGTGGGATCAGCTGAAAATGGTGTAGCTAGACCATAAATTGGATTACTAGATTTAACCACAGACTGAAGATTGTCTTAAAGCACACACTTGCTTTTACATTGCTTTCTATACTTAGAAGTAGAGATTTTTATGAACATGTATTCAGCTTATAACTATATTGATTTCATTCCCTTGTAAAATAGATATATTTTATTTTTTATTCATTGTGTTTGCTTACTTGGAGGTATAGAATTCTTAATTAACACTTCCCATCCAGGTATTATTGATATATCATTCCCTCTCAATACTATTTTAGTTTTTTTTATTGCAAATATTTTCATCTCAGGTCATATTATCCAAATCTTAAATATCAGGGATTAACCATAATATTATGGTTTACTAGATGATATCCGCTGAATGTTATCCT